>BSBN01001186.1:0-600000 GCA_027924645.1 Cunninghamia lanceolata | reverse complement strand
AGCAAGGTAGAGATGAGAATGTGAATGTGAATCAAGGGCAGTGAGTTGTGTGTGAGCTTAAATGCTTATGACTCCAGAATGTAGTGAGCAGAAGGTGTCTACATTTCAGTATGCCAAAAGTTGCTGGAGGTAGTGAGCCAAAGGTTGCAGATGGAAAGGAGTGGTAGTGGTGGATCTCTCCTATTGCTTTGAGATAGTGAATCTCTCTGTAATAGTCTTCTTCTTTTTTCTCTCTTCTGGCCAGTGAGCCCTTGGCAGTGAGCCTTTCTTTGGTAGTGATCCTTTCTTTTGGGCAGTGAGCCTATTAATTTTCAGTGTTGTTATTCATTTATATGTGAGCTAATCCTCACTATGGTTTTTCCCTTATTGGGTTTCCACGTAAATCCAGTGTTCTTATGTGCTTGGATGTGTTTACATTGATGATTCATATGTTTACATTCTGCTAATGCATGTTAAGAGGTTTATGATTGAAATTGCTTTAAGGATTTAAGATTTTGATACACAACTGATTCACCCCCCCTCTTAGTTGTCCTGTGCATTCTAACATATACTTGTAAGCCCACCATTATATCTTGTCTAGTCATGGAATGTGGGGCCCATGATGAGGCACTAACTATTTTTATTACTCAAGATCTCACAATGGAACAAGTGGAGAGTATATGTGGTCAACAAACCTAGTTCTAGGGCATGAGGTGAGTAACTTCTTGGTGCTAACCACTAACTGATGCACTAAAAAACATATATGTCTAATGGTTCTATCTAGGCTTTAGAGGAAGATATGGGATGTCCTCATTATACCCAAGGGTATGAGAGGCCAAAGTTTGTGAACATGAGCCCCATCTACAATCATGTAGTTATGGTTAAGTCCCTTCCCACTTCACCTTCTCCCCTCAAGTGGACAAGGTTGTACTAGACATGATGGTCCACCATTGAGGTGAGTCTTTTGACTATCACCCCCTTTCTATCCCCTATCAGAACATGTGGTTTGGGTCATCCCCCTTGATGATGAAATCTAAGGGCAAGCTTACTACAAAGGAAAGAAGCCCAAGTGCTTTTGATTCCCAATATTTCCTTGTATCATGAGGGAAGCTAATGTACTTTGATCCTTGGGTTGTACACAACAAAAAGAGAAAAAGAATGTGTTTTTAATCTCCAAGATCACCTTTCAATGTGAGGAGTGAGAATACACACCTAAAAGGTCTCACAAGAAATGCAGACAAGGGTTTATTGACCTTAGCTATATATGTGGGAGATAAAATAGATCCTTGAACAAGTGGTGCTACACACAAACAAGTTAGTAATCTCACAAAATGCCTTCGACAAGTGAAAAATGCTACATAATAGAGAGTTAGAAAGAACAAACAATAATGATTATTCAAAGGCACAAAAACCTGAGAAAATAACAAAATTCTACAACACAGACACACTGAAATAAAAGTAGAAACATCAAAATTAGAGAAGAAACATAGAATAGTGAAGTAGAATGTTGAATGATGGGTTTAGTCATTTACTATACTTATTATCATCATGAATTTATTGGTGAGCTGAAAGAGTCAATGTCTAAAGTGTAGGTGTTAAAGTATGATAGTCATGCCAAAAGGTGTTAACCTACACAAAAAAATGTCCCAAGTTAATGAAAAATCCCCCCAAAATAGAAATCTACAAGGAGAAGATTAGTTGCAATGGTGAAATAGACAGGTTGGATGCTATAAATACCAAGAAAAGATAGAATGATAAAAACAAAAGCCTACAAATAGTAGTAAACTAAAAACTAGGGTCAAGAGTACAGTCGCCAATTTCTCATCAAATGTGCCATAGGATTATGTAGGCATCAAACTATGAAGTAGAGATGTCAAAGCATATTGAGGCCAAAAAATGAAGATTTACTTACAAAATAGAAGTCAAACCTACACCAAAATAACTAAATAAGACCTACAAAATGTTAGTGAGATAATAAAACTATAATATAGATCTTGAACAGTTTACAAAATGTCAAAATAAGCACAAGAAATAGGTTAGGGTTGTTGGTTTGACTATTGCACAGACACCCAATGGATGCATCAAAAGGTGAACCAGAGGTGTCAAAGCATGAATAGATGCACTGATATCAAATTGCACATGTCAAACCATGAAGCTAGAACACAAAACTTCACACAAAAGTAACAAAGGATGTTAAAGGGATGTGGGTCCTATGGACACCTAAAATTTCCTATCACATTTTCACTTTCATCAACACCTCATCTACATCATTTTCCTCTAAATTAGTTGAATTAATCCCATTTATTTAATTAATAATTTCATTGCTGATAAGGGCATGGTTGGGTGGTTAAGTTGCTCGATTATAGTGGCGGTCACTAGAGTTCAAACCCCCGCTGGGCCAACGAGCTCGCAGGCTCTATGCCTTCGTTGGGCCAACGAGCTCGCGGGTTTGAAGTGTTCTTGTTCGGGGATGAGGTCCCCCGTGCTGTGGCCTCACCGGTTCATTACTTTGGGCAAAAGCATTCGCGTGGAGCCGGAGGGTGTGTCGCACCAGCGTCGTCAGTCACGTTAAAAAGTTTACCAGGTGCATTAAAAAATAATAATAATAATAATAATTGCATTTCCCCTTTCAACATTAATTAAATGATTTTTAAGTATTTAATTAATTAACTAACATTTATTCTAGGTATAATTAAATTAATCAAGTCAAATTATTTATTTTATCAATCTAATTTTCAAAGATCCATTTCGAATAAATAAAATGAATATTTATTATTTAATTTCCTAATTTTCTCTCAACTCCTTAGTTAACTAAAAGATATAGTTAGTCAACTAAATAATTATTTGCATAATTTAGATCATGCACAAATTAACTACATGCATGCATGGACAAGACTCCAATAAAGAACTTGTTAATCCCCTTGATCCATGTCACAAAAAGACACTTGTCAACTCTTCATGCATCCAAATCCTCTCAAGAAACCATAGTAATTATGTTGGAAATAAGCCACACCTAAACCAATGATGGACTGACTACAAAGGGGCTAGTATCAAAGTTGGTAGAGCACTCCAATAGAAAATGGAAGGTCCTAGGTTCAAGTCCTAGCTAGTCCATATGAGTTGTAGCTCAACAAGAGGTATCAAAGCTAGGCTAGGAGCCCTAAGCACATGTAGAGTTGCTTAAGGGAGGTGTTGGAAATAAGCCACACCTAGACTGATGATGGACTGCCCACAATGGGGTTAGTAGCTTAGTTGGTAGAGTACTTTAGTAGCAAATGGAAGGTCCTAGGTTCAAGTCCTAGATGGTCCATATGAGTTGTAGCTCAATAAGACAAAAATCTAAAAAACCTAAAAATCATCAAAAAAAAATTGCTCTAAAATATGAAGTATTATATGTCAAAACTCGTCTCTCAGGCCTTCTGAACACATTGGCAAGGTTCATTTTGCACCAAGATGCACCATGTGAAAATTATTGGCAAAGACTCTCCAAAATAAGGGAAGGGAATTATAGATTTGAAGCTCTGATACCATGTATATTCCATAGGTCCACAAAAAATATCCACGGGTCCACAAAAAATTTGTTCGACAATCAAAGGCATATTCTTCAATATATTTTCCTTCTACATTATCTACATACCTAGTATGCATTAGCACAGTCTTTGTCTAGAAATTTGATTGTTTGTCTAGAGGGAAACAAAATTATTTGGGAGTTATTTTATTTGTTCTATGGATTTTACCTATGGGGTAATAGTCTCAGTAGGATTTTATTTTATAGTAGAATCCCCCAATTATAGCAAGAGCTTTCAAACTATTCACATGGGCTAAACACCCAATAGGCAGTGCAACCACCTCTACCCCGCTCCTTCAACACTATCACTAGCAGTTTTAGCCTATACACCATTGCACAACCGCCCCTAACTCTAGACCTCCTCTCCCAAGAGGGGTGCCACCAAGGATCACCTCCAATCTAGACTCCACTACTAAAATTGATTGCCATTCCACCACCCAACCACCACCATCGTCGGGTCGTCCACCTGCCATCGGGGGCCACCTCTGGTCTGATTTCATGTCCTAGTAGGGTGTTTTTCCAGATACATAACTTTTCTCCATGAGATCAAATTTTCACAAATGAATAGGTGTAATAATATGGTTCTGAGCACTTCACATATTTTGTTGAAAGTGCCTAATTTTACTATTTGAAGCTTGTACTTGCTTCTAATATTTGTTGAGCCATAACTTGCACCCATGGTGTCAAAATTTCAACTTCTTATAGGTGTTGGAAAGGTATTTTTTAGCACTACAAATTTATCCATTCCATTTTTCTAGATTCTTCCTTAGACATTATATTTTAATTTTGAGACCATATTGCATATTTTCCTCATTGATTAAAAAATTTGTTGAAATTGGTGGTTGTTTTTGCTTGGGGGACTTCAATTTTAGTATTGACTCATATTTCAGAGATTCTAAGACAAATTATTGTTGAAATTATCTATTTTGGTCTATTGGTGTTGTTTCTCTAATGGTTTATGCAAATTTATTTGAGCTCCTCACTCCTCATAACTATCACTCATGGGAACACAAAATGCAAAGATCACTTTATTAATCTCAAGGTTTATGGTTTGTATTGGATGAAGATCAACCTAAGCTTACTAAGGCATACGAGAGATTTGATCATAAGAACAAACTTGCTAAGGCTATGGGTTTGATTACTTTACATGTTTCTGATAGGTTGTTTCATATTGAGGATTGTACAATATCTAAGCAAGTATGGGATAAGTACAAAGATCTATTTGGTAAAGTTAGTGAATTTTGTGCTTTACAAATAGAGGTAGAATTGACTTCTGTTTCTCCTAATATATTTTCTTCCATTGAGGATTATTTGGTTAAGTTTAAATCTTTGAGATCTCAATTAGCTAGTTGTGGAAAAGATAAATCTGATAAGGATTGCATATTATTTATTTTTTCTAAGTTAAAAGGGCCATATGTAGTTTTTTCTTCTACCTTTTATTCCACTATGGATGCCTTAGGTAATGCATTCACTATGCCTTCTCTTGAGTTGTTTTTGATCATTTGACTAGAGAGCATGCTAAGCTTATTGAGTTAGATGCACTTCTCAAGAGTCATGCATTGGTAGCTCAATCATCAAAAGGAAAAGGCAAGAAGAAACCAAAATCTTAGACAAAATCAAATTCATTTAATGAGCCTCCACCTATTTTAAAGAGGACAAACATAAGAAGGAGAATCCCAAGTGTGCTTATTTCAAGAAACTAGGACATGATGAGCATGTGTTATGAAAAAGGATTGATGATTTGACACATCTTCTTCAAAAGAACAACATTCAATTGCCTTCATCAATGTCATCTAGTTCATCTTCTTCTTCTACTCCATCATCATCTACACAATCAGGGATAGTTGGATTGGCTAATGGGATAGAAAATATGAAGATGAAGGGTCAATCACTTTTTGCATCTACAAGTCTTTAGTCGCAAGGATGACTTCTTGATTCTGGAGCTTCTCATCATATGGCTTCTTCATAGGTTATGTTATCTTCATTTGAGCCTTGTACTATTCCACCTATTTTGATGGGTAAAAACACATATATGAATGTAATTGGAAAGGGATATATTGATGTTGGGGAGGGTACCTTCAATAATGTATTGTGTGTGCCTTCTTTGTCCAATATTACTCATGGTGGAATAGGGAAAAGTGTCCAGTTTACACATAATGTAGTGTTTATTACAAACATGGAGAGTAGAGAGATCATTATTATTGGGATGGTTGATCATGCATCTTGATTGTAAACTTCTCATTTTCCCCCTTATGATATGGTAGTTCCTTTGAATGGTATTCACACTCCTGCAACTAGTGTGGATTTTATTTCTAAGGAGAACGTTGGTTACTTGAACCTTGGTATTATTTCATTCACTCCAGTTCTTAAGACTTGTGCTAAAACTCCATCTCCTCAACCTCCTAGTTCTTCAGAGTACAATGTTGATTAATCTTCCAGTGATTTAGTTTAATAGGATGTTTATTGTCTTTCATATTCATCTTTGTGGGATTAGTATTTAACAAGTATTTTATATTTGTTTTGTGAGTCCCATCTTATAGATTTGGAGAACACACTTAAGGATATTTATTTCCTCTTTTATGATAGTTATAGCATGGTTGTTATCACACCATCTTTTTCTTTGGATATTGTTGATCATGAGTTTTCCTATTGTCTTCACTTGTCACATTCTTTGATTAGGCATGGAGTTCTTGATTTTGTGGCATCTATTGATTGTGACATGTAGACACTTGAGTAGTTTTTAAACACATCATTCTTCATGAGAATTATTCCATCATCTCCTATTTTAGAGTTGGAGTTTATTATATATACACCAATGGATTTTTTTTCTTCCCAAGGGGAGAAATTTTGTTTACCAGTTTTGGATTCTCTTCGGTATTCTTCTTTGAGCATTCACCATTGGCACAAGAGCTACTTCTTTATGGGAGGAATATCTAGTCTCATCATTTTCCTCTTATGGCAGATATTTATGGCATATTCATGATGGATGTAGTACTTGGGGGGTCTTGATGTTGAGTCCTTCCATGACTCCATCACTTGTACATGTTTGTTTAATGTTTTCTCTCTTTCAGGGAGGGGTTTTTTCCTATGGGTTTTTCTTATTTACTCCATTTGTGAGAGATATTTTGTACATAGGTACCTAACATGGCCTTGTATCTGGGACTCATCTTTGCATCTTTGCATTTTTTTCCTCCCTACGTTGTACTTAAGAAGAGTGTTGTTATGGGGTATATTACCTAACGAGTTTCATATTAGGTCCTATTCACACTTGTCTAGTTAAGTTTACTTAGAGCATTTAACATTTGTCTCATAACATAGGATTAAAACACTTGTCATGATCAAATGTTGTCATAGGTCTCAACCTTTCCTATTCCTATACAAGTAAGGTCTCTCATTGTACATTATGTGTCAGTCATATATTGTATATCGTGTAACTTATATGCATCATTATCATTATTTAGCAATATAATGTTGTTATTTTTCTCTTTTGTTGTTGAAGGTCATTTTGGTTGTAGGTGATCCTGGGCTTCTCTTAAGTCTATTGTGTGACTCTACATAAAGATATCTACACTACCAAGGCATCAAAGTTGTAAATTTCACCATAGTGAATAGATAAAGAAGATAGTGAAACTAGTTGGGAATGAGATTGCATGAAATGAAATTTTAGGGTCATATGAACAGGAAATCCAAATTCCAAATGAGTCACGAAAAGAGCCTTGTGTGAAGGTAGTGTGTCTTTAAAATTGCACTAATTGTTGCACATGATAAAGTGACCCTCATGAGTTGGACGTCGAAACTTGGAAATTGTGCCACTTCAACCAACAAAAGTAAATTGGATGCTTATCTTGGAGGTTAAAACTCTTTTATCATATAAAGACATTTCTTTAAGGGGGAAGAACCTATCTTGGAAAATAATCTACTCCCCTATGCCATATGAAGATTTGACTTTTTTATGTTGTTATATGGAAAATGTGATCGTTGCCAATATTAAATTTTAAATTATTTGAGACCAATAGGTATTGCAAGAGAAAACTCAATTATAAACCATTAGATGTAGTTTGGAATTTAATTTTTGTAGCAAAGTAGTTGTGTTAGGATGCTCCCTCTTTTGGAGTTATTATCTATAAATAGATAGCTACCACTGTTTTGAAGGGCTGGAAAACTTTTATTGATCCTTTTATTACATTTTTTCTATAATTTTAGACTACTAGAATTTTTTACACTATTTCCAAGTTTTTCAAATAATGAGCAATGTTGTAATGGGCATTTATCTACAATTCAATTGAGTTTGATGAATCTCAATGCATAGTTAATGAAATATTATTTGACTTCAAAGATATGAGGGATTGTGTGGTTGATCTATGTGTATGTAGAAATATGGAATCAAAATAAAGGAACAAATGCATCAATGAAAGTACCTATTCCATACTCCACATCACTTCCAATAGAGCATTAGGACTAAAAAAATCAAATGAAACAATAAGAAAATGTTACCACCATAATAGACTTTGTTGCTCCATTAATGAATGCTTGATGTACTTCAATGATATTTTGATAATGTTTTTGATATGTTGGTTGTTCACTTTGACACCACAACTTTGCATAACATGGAGACCTAAAAATGGCTTGGTCAATGTTTGATTTATAGATTCGTGGATGATGGGATGGATGGCTAGGAACAAGAGGTGCAATGCATGGTTGATATTAAGAGGTGGAAATAGATGGCTAATATTAAGAGGTGCAATATGAAATATATGGTGGAGATTAAGAGGTGAAGGATGGAAGCTTCTAGGGCATTCCTTATGCGAATGGCTAAGATTGAGAGACGTAGTATGAAATGAGTAGTGGAGATGAAAACTTAGTTTGAATTTTGTGCCTCTCATTTACTATCTGTGGCAAGGAGATGAGGATAAGGACAAATGGGAAATAATTAATTAAATAATTTCATTATTTAATCAATTATTGGAGAAAGATGATGTGGGAAGATAAAATTAATTAAATAAATAAAATTTATTTAATTAAGGCTAGTCATGGATTAATTAATTAAATAATAATTTATTTAATTAATTTGGTGTTCAAGAAAATGGATTTGATTAATTAAATAACTATAATTTAATTAATCTAGGTGATGGGGAAAACAAATTTAAATTAATTAATTAAATATAATTTAATTAATTAATTTGGGAAATATGATAAATATGTCACAAGGTGACATAAGGTGGTCTTAGGAAGGTGGATGACTAGATGATGTAGAAGTGTCATAAGAATGTGGTCAATTTTGGATCTCTACATTTTCCCCTCTTTAAGATGATGTTGTGACTAAGAGAAGTAACATCATTTCAAAGAAGATAAGGTATGGATGATTGGAAAAGGATGGAAAAGGATCCCCCAACCACTTGGAGTGACGAGGAGGAATGATGGAGGGATGTGATGCCCCCATGAGAGGATAGGCAGGTTTGAAGAACATGGGTATGCTCTCAAAAAGGATAAAATGGATTGGTGATGAAATGGATGAAAAATGTGTTATGTTGCATTGGGTGAGAAACTATATAGTTTAATATAGCACTAGACATTATGTACCAAGCTATAAAGACTAGGGTGATGATGTGTCATGTGCATAAAAGGACTGACTCAAAAGACAAAGGTCACAAGGAAACATATGCCTTTGGGAACCATGATATGGAAGACCATGATGTCATTTGTAACAATATGGTGCAAGGACTAGATGCAAATGCAAGATATATTGATAAAACACACACAAGAAAGCATGCACAAATGATACCAAGCTAAAAACCAAAGTGTAGCATGGGTAAATTGCTTCTCAATCTACTAACTTCAATTGAACAAACTCTCTACTACAAATACACTTGGGTTCTTCTATTCAAGGTATCGAATGTTAGGTAAATCTATCCTAGATTACTACAGAACCACTATGAGTCCCTACCAAAGCAACATGACCTAAATAGGCAATTGACAATGGAGGGAAAATGAACAAAATGTAGAAAAATAACTATTCCAACAAAATCTGAAATGAAATTAGGCTAGAGAGAGGAACCTGTGATAGCAAGGATAGGATCTCGGCCTCAGATGATAGCGCGTTGTAAGGATGTCTGGGCTAGGTGTTAGAGTCCAAAATGTATGCAAAATAAAAATCCTTAACTTTGTACAATCTCAAACTACTTGAGCAACACAAATTCTAAGGCACACTATACCCAATGATATCCAATTGAAACAGAAATAGAAAGAACACCAAATAAACTACGGAGAATGAAAAGGGACAATAATACAAAACCTTTGTGCCAATGTATGATCTTCACTTCAAGGAACCTACAAGAAGAAGAGGAAAATTGGTGGGGCTGCTTGGGGACTTGCCTCAGTCAAGTCCAATTTTGGTATTTCTACCTTCACAAGAAGCAATAGAAGATATAGCATAGAAATCAAAAGTAAATGTGTGTGTTCTTATCCTAAGTGTATCTAGGAAGATAAGAACAACAAATGAACAAACAAGACAACAATAGTTCCTTCCCTAGTCTACAGGGAGAGAAACCCATAATATGCATCTTGTGCAAGAGGTGGTCTACACCTAACAAAATGCAACAAATGGTAGTCTACACCAAGTAATAAAAACATAACAATGGTGGTATTCACCATACATATTCAAAAAGAAACTATTCTAACTGCAATAAAGAAACAAACTCACCAATGCTAACACCATGAAGAGGTAGCAAACTCCTCAAGAGCTCAAAGAACAAGTGTAGCTTCAAAACCCTAGTGAAGAAAGTCTCCTCAAAGAGAAACAAAGAGAGCTAAACCTATAAGAGCCAAAGAAAGCAATCTTGCTATTCCCAAGAGCACAAACAATCACTTGTAGCTACTCTAGAAGTCTAGTTCACACAAGAAAATAGTAGAGAGCATCAAAGCCAAAGTGTCCAAGGTTGAGAGAGTGTGTGTGAATGAATTCAAAATCCTTCCAATACTCTTCCAAGAAGGAAGAATTTCAAAAATACATGAAAGGAGTTATTCTCTGACCCCTAGAGATGTTATGAAGAATCCTCATGATCACCCAAAGTGTTAACATGTAACACCTAGAAATGGATACATGTTAGCAAACAAATAAGGGATGCTAGCATAGTGTGCCAATGTCCACATGGAACGCTCAGGTCCAAGTAAAACCAGCTCCTGGTCATACAAGGAATCTTAGGACCATGTAGACATTTCAGTACCATAATGAGTTTTTTTATAAAAGAAGAAGAAATAGACCAAAATCATACAAACCTAGCCTATTATGCAGAGAGGAGGTGTGAAACACTAAAATGGTTACTAAATGTACCATGAAATTGCAAGGGTATGCAATTTTCTAAGTTACACAAAGATTGATTGATAAGGATGGATTGGAGTGATTGAGGATAGTCTTGTTTATTTGGGAATGTTATATCCCTAGAATAACATGAGTATGGGCAACAATATATCCTAATGATGATGATTGGATAAGTGATTGATTTATTGATTGGATTAATTGATTGATTGAGTTGATCAGGTTTGTGGCAAGGTTAAGAACAAGACCAAGGAATGCTTTTGGATGACTTGGCTAGATTACTTGATTGGTTGATATGAGTTAAGGTGTGGCTTGCATTTGGTTTATTTCTTGGATTTTTGGTATGGTTTGATTTTTTTTGGTTGTTATTGGGTTTTATGTGGGTGTGTTATTATGGATGGGTGAATTGGATTGGATGGAGGGGTGGTGATAGCAAGAGGGGTGGAGGATAGAGTTTGAGGATACGATAGGTAATGCGAATGGTGTTAAAGGTCATAGGTGTAAGATAGGATGTGTGATATCATCATATGGGGAAGGACATGACAAATGCAAGTGTATGAAACTAAATAATAAGAAAAGCAATAAGATTTACCTAGCATAAGGAATATTTACCAAGGAAACTAATTCAAAAGCAAAGTACAATCCATTACCCCTAGTAGAGAAGAAGGGTGGAGATACAAGATGGGTGAGATGGAAGACTAAGACATGATATGGGGATGGGATGATATGGAAAGGACCTAAAGGATAATGAGATCTATCTCATACAAAAGGTGCTTGCGAGCAGGTTTTCACCATGGTCACCTTATCCAAGGTGCCATAAAATGGTTTTCACCATTAGACGAAAGATTTCTCTTTACTATTTTTTTATTTTTTTCACAAATTGGGATATTGTGACAAACTAAGCATGGAGTCATTAGAAATGGATGACATTGGGAGGTTCATCTAATTTTGGACCATTGGGAGTAGCTAAGTGATAAGCACCTAAACCAAGTTGAAGACTCTTTGTTGCAAGAACAATACCACTAGTAGGGTCACTGTAGATACCATCATGCACCTCCTTGAGTGAAAGATTAGCCTCCACCATGTTTAGGCAATGTAAATGGGAACCATCATGGCCTCATCAATTAGGGGTATGAGAAAGGGAGATGAATGACTTATGTTGAGTGTGGGATAAGTGTGATGGTAGGATGTGATTATATACGGTGGTGGAAGTGTCATGGAGTGAAGGTGACATGGGACCAACAATCTCACAAATAGATATAAGTTCAAGGAGTTGCGATGAATTTTCTTTTATACACAAATGGATTTGTTTTTCTTCAATTGAATGCTCTTGTGTTGCTAGGGGTAAGAGGAATTTTTCTTTGGCTTTTGATACCCCAGAGATAGATATAGAATGATTTTTCTCTTTTGAGTCCAATGCTTTGTAATTTTTGCTTTTTTGTTTTTTTATTTGCAAGACTAAGTAAATCAAGATTGGCTCTAGCATTTTGACATGTATCATGAAATATTAGATTTTGTTGGTCCCAAAATTAGGATATGGGAGTGGTGGGTCAATGGTAAGGATGGCATTGTCATGGAATATCATGAAATGTCAAGGTCCTTGGAAGAGGCATTGATGGTCCCATCAACGATACTTTCAACGAAATTAGAGGGTTCATCTTGACTTGTGGAGGAAGCATGAGGATCTTTGGTTTCCAAACCAAGAGTCATGTATCTTAATCCATAATGATCATCATGAACATGAAAGGCATTATGTAGCTTATATTCTCCACAACCTTTATCAATCATCTTGACCTTGGTAACTTTAGGATCTTGGGAAGATGATGAAGTGGAAGGAAGATTATTTGGATGGATATAGGATGAAGAGGATGTGTCCTTGTGTTGAGTGGAAATATCATTAGTAGGATAAAAATTTCCTTTATGATAAGCAACTTCCATAGCATGATAATATGAAAAAGGTCTAGGGTTTGCATGGATAGTAACTGCCACATTATTGTGGGGGAATTTCATACATAGATGATAGGTGGAAGGGATAACTTGCATAGCATGGAATCCATGGATAACTAAGTAGAATGTTGCATGGAAGGTCAAGATCAACAACGTGACATGTGGTATGTTGTAGGACAAGTCCCACTTGTATAGGAAGATATATGGTTCCTTCAAATTCTCTCTCAGCATTATCATATGCTTTGATGGTAATAATACATGGATCTAAGTCAACTACTAAATATCCCAATTATTTTATTAACCTCAAGGTACATAAATTCAAGCCAGACCCATTATCCAAAAGGACACGCTTGAATTTGTGTTTAGAAATCAAGACATCTCTGTGAAGGGAATTATTATGAGATGGATCTATGGGATGCATATCATTCTAGCTAAAGTCAAGTTGATAAGTGGATGAAAGATGACCCACAAGAGATTGGAATTGTTAAGGATCAATATTATGCAAGACTTGAGATTCTTGTAGGCCTCAATACAATATAGCTTTGTGGATGGGGGAAGCCTTGAGGAGGTCCAGGATGGATATTTGTGTGGGAGTCTTCCCAAGGTGGTCCATCATATATTATAATGGTAAGGTTGGGAAGATGAAGAAGATGGAGGTGTGGGAAAAGTAATTGTTCCATAAGGGATGTGACTTTTATGCTTATGGTTGTAATTTGTGAGGGATCATAGTTAATACGCCCTACAATAGAGTCATATGTGCAAGGGACCTTATTATAGTGGATATTGTTGGTGTGAGTATTTTAGGATTGGTTTGGATTGGAGGTGGAAGATGAAGTGGATTGTTTGTGCTTTGGAAAAGGATCTTGGTAAACACCTAATTTCATATTAGATGAGGAATTGTTGGTTACCTCTAATTATCCTTGATCAATTAGATCTTGGATATAATTTTTGAGCCTCATACACTTGTTTATAGGGTGCCCTTAGATATGATGATAATCACAATAATCCTTGTCATTGTACCATGCAGGCTTTCTTGGTTATTGTCATCATAAGGTTTAGTGAAAGTGAAGGTGATCATGTTTGCTTGCACTAATTTTTGAAGTACCGTCTCATTAGGTTCCCCTAAGTTGGTATAATGGCATCTCATATTAGAGGGGGTTATAAATTATCTTTCAGGAAGGGAAATGGTATTAGTCTTAAGGACACCTTACACATTTCTTTGGGAATATTGCATTGTTTAGATGTGCTTTGAATTGATGACTCCATCACTAATCACATGTTTATTCTTAGCCCAAGGTTTAAATTCATCATTCGTTTGGTTATTGTCCTTGGTGTGGGTTCTAAGTAAACCTTCGGTGATAAGATATTTTTCAATATTGACACCCTTCTCAATGATCTCATCAAAGGTGGAGAGACAATGGATTTGATGATGAAAGGCAAATTCTTGATTAAGGTTTTGGATGAAAATGTTAACCAATTGTTTCACAAGGATAGGCCATGAGATTCAACTTGCAGGCCCTCTCCACCATTGTAGGTAAGAAGAAAAGATTTCTCCATTATGATTCTTAGAATTGCAAATGTTTAGCATTGTAAGTTCATGTTCAACATTATAGGAGAAGTGGGTGACATTTTTTTCTAATAGGTCACGGAATGTTTTGATGATACCAAAAGTGAGATGATGAAACCAATTCTAAGGCTTGTCTTGCGAAACTTAGTGGAAAGAGTTTTAATAGGTAGACATAATTATGGGAGACCTCTTGACAAGCCATGAAAAATTATTTTATGTGATCTCTAGGATCTCCTTTTCCATTGTATTTTTCAAACTTGGGAACTTTATAGTTAGGGGGAAAAGGAATCATCATAATAGATTGGTCAAGGGAATAGGGACAAAGTATTCAAAGTTATAATTTTTTGGTTGAGTACCAATTTGTAATATTTGGATGGCACTTTCTAGATCTTGCAAATTATGGTCCAAGTGAGTCTAATAGGTGGAATAGGTGGTGAAGGTAAGGTGTAGTTGGTAGGACCCCAAGTGGCAAGTGTTGTGTAATGATGTGATGAGTTAGATTTGATGTCATGAGATTAGTTATGGTTTGTTTATATGTATTTTAAGGTGGAATGGATGAAGGTATAGTGACATGGTATGAACTCATAGGATAAGTGGTCAAAGGATTGGATTGGTTGTTTGTGATGAAATGAGTGGATGTATGGTGAGTTGAGGTAAGGTATTTGAATAGATGGAGGTTGGATGAATTTGTGATGTGGATAAGCTGGGTTGGTATGATTGATGGGTTGGTTGTGATGACATGGCCACAAGATGGGATCTTGGTTGATATGAAATTGAGTACATGATGGAATATGAGATGGCGATGTGGATAGGATTGTAAGTGTGTGTTGAGGAATAGAAAGAGGTGGAAGTGAGGTTTGTGGTGAAGTAGAAAGTGTAGGAATGTGTTGATGAGATGTCCTAGATGGAATTGTGATTTGTGGAAGGTGTAATAAAGATGGACCTAATTCATAGGCATGAGATGAAGTGGGATCATGGGGAGATGGAGATAGAAAGGTCATGCCACCTATTTTTTTATCACGAGTTGGGTTTTGAGATGTATGGCCTTGAGGGTTTTCAATGGTGAACTATGATGAGGAATCATGGTGGATGAGATGATTTATTTTCACCCTATAAGTTAGAAGAGAGTTTATCTCCTTCCATACTAAGTTGTTCAAGGAAAACATCTTTGTGTTGGCTCACAAATCGATCCATATTAGTGTGAGTATCTTCATTTTTAAGGAAGGCCATGAATCGAGGTGAGTGCTCAAGTTGATCAACAAGACTTCCATGCTCACTTCCATTATCGGGTTGACCATGAGGTTAAGTGATTAAATTTATATATGATGATCCTTGAGTTTCTTAGCTTGGGACATAGTTATAGGGGGCATAAAATGATGATGTGGTTAGGATGATGTGGATTGGTGGATGTGATTGGGAATTATTAGGCTTAATGGATGATAGGGGTGGGATTGGATTTGGGATTAAGATCAAGAGGCAAGACCCTATTAGATTCAAGTTGATGGATGGGGATAGATCTCAATACTTAAGATAGGCTGAGTTCTTAAGTAGAGATTTTATGTGATCTCTATACTTAAGTTAGATGGTCCCTAAGAAATTTGTTGGATTTGATGGTGGATTAAAAGATGATTGTTCTTTATCAAGGGCTTAATCTCAATTCAAGGGTTATAGATGAAAGAGGATGATGTAAAGGATAACTTCACTTGGAGGATAAAGTAGGTGATGGGGTTGGAAAAGATGGACTAAGGTATGAGGTTTTAGGATTAGGGTGTGATGACTTGGATATGGTATGTTTGATAGATAATGGATGTGGCATGGAATATGGTTTTGGATCTCAATTAAATCAACCTTTGGAAAAGGAGATTGGTTTCTAATGCTCTCAAAATTGAATTATGGACCCTAAGATGGATAAAATGCATGCAAAAAGTTTGGATGTTTTGGACAAAGTAGATAATCATGGGTTTAGCAAAAAGAATACACACCAAACACATGAAAAAGGCTAATTTATTAAAGTAGAAGTGACTTCTAATGTGGGCCCACCAATAGAAATTAATCCATTAATACCATTCCCAAGAGCGGATAGTTAAGGCATGTCCTATGTACATAGGAGATCCCTTTCCTTGAAGGCCTTGATGCCTTCCTAAATGAACCTCTATCTCGACTCAAGGGAATACATGGTGAGTACCTTCAGGGGGCAGTCTATATCCCTTGCACCACACTAGAAGATAGTTGAAAGGTCTTAAACTAGGCTTGTACAAGTTCTCAAGGGGTGTCCCTCATATACACAAGGTATGTGGAGCTCAATCCGTGAACACTAGTCCATCTACAAGCATGAGACTGGAGAAAAGGCTTGAATGGTCTCTTCACCTTGTGTCCTAAATCACCAAGGGCCCCAAGGCTATACTAGACATGATTATGACTAGATTAATGCATAAATTTTGTACTTCCCCTTTGATATACCATACTAGAACACGTGTTTGAGGTCGTCACTTGGTGTGATGAAATCTTAGAGTAGGCCTCCTAATAGGAAAGGTTAATATTAGGTGTTTTTTTATCACCAATATCACACAAAGTGCAAAGAAAGAGCATACACACTAACACACGTTGGGTGACAAAAGTGAATCAAGAGGTGTTTTTGATCCTCAAGATCACCTAGCGATGTGAAAGGAGAGCATACACACACACTTGACCTACACAAGCAAGATTAATTGACCTTAAGATGAATGTGTTTTGTGAAAATGAAGGTGGCTAAAGGGTGCTTTTGATTCCCAAGATCACACTAAGTGCAAGGGAAGATCATACACACATCTCAAGTCACAATCAAGCTCACCAAACAAAGAAAACACAAGGTTTCAAATGATATGTTTTTGACCAGCGAACCTGCAGCAAACTTGTTAGTAGTTTGAAAGATAGTCTTGGATAAATGATTTTGCTACAAGAAAATGCATTAAAATGATAATAAAACTTGTACAAAGATTAGAAAGTAATGTTATGATGCAGCAAAATAGATGTATATAAAAGATATGCTCATCATATGATTGCAATTTCAGATTTTTTTTACATAGTCAAACTAAGCTCGATTATTTTGTAATGTTTTTGGCCTCAAAAAAAAATCAAAGAACAAACCCTTGTTAAATTTCTGAGAGATTTACAGAAATGTAAAAATATCTAAAAAATCCATTGATTTGCAGCCTAAAATGTAGATTTATGAAAAATCCATAGTTGACAAAGATCTAATTATTTAATAAGTTTTTTGACCTCAAAAATAAAAATGTAAAGAACAGAACCCTACTGAATTTATGAGAGTTTTCCAGAAATATAAAAATATCCAAAAAATTTGTTGATTTATGACCTAAAACATAGATTTATGAAAAATCATAAAATCGTCATACTCACCCAATATTGATGATATAAACTTGATTTTTCTATTGTAGCTTTCTAGATGAACCATAAATTCTAGTTAAAAATTGTAGAAAAATTCCCAACCGTTTGAAAGATATGAGGAAATATTTAAAAACTAGGGTTTTGTCTCTAGTTTTATAAAAAAGAGCATAAACCTACAACAAAAGACTAAGAAACCCTACAAAAAGTAAGATAGATAAACGGATAGGGGTTTGCCAAAATATTTATGCAAAAATATGGAATTAAAACAAAGGAACAAATTCATCAATGAAAGTACCTATTCCATACTCAACATCACTTCCAATAGAGTATTAGGACTAAAGAAATAAATGAAATAATAAGAAAATGTTACCACCATAATAGCCTTTGTTGCTCCATTGATGAATGCTTGATGTATTTCAATGATATTTTGATAATAATTTTGATATGTTGGTTGCTCACATTGTCACCATAACTTTTCATAACATGGAGACCTAAAAATAGCTCAGTTGATGTTTGATTTATAGATTCTTGGATGATAGGATGGATGGCTAGGATTAAGAGGTGCAATGGATGGTTGAGATTACGAAGTGGAAATAGATGGCTAAGATTAAGAAGTGCAATATGCAATGGATGGTGGAGATTAAGAGGTGGAGGATGGAAGTTTTTAGGTTAATCTTTATGTGAATGGCTATGATTGAGAGATGTAGTATGAAATGCATGGTGCAAATAAAAACTTAGTTTGACTTTTGTGCCTCTCATTTATTATTTATGGCAAGGAGATGAGGATGAGGACAAATGGAAAATAATTAATTAAATAATTTCATTATTTAATCAATTATTGGAGAAAGATGATGTGGGAGGATAAAATTTATTTAATTAAGGGATAGTCATGGATTAATTAATTAAATAAATATAATTAATTCAATTCATTTGGGTTTTAGAGAAAAGGGATTTAACTAATTAAATAAATATAATTTATTTAATTAATTTGGGAAATAGGATAAATATGTCACAAGGTGACATAAGGTGGTCTTAGGAAGGTGGATGACTAGATGATGTAGAAGTGTTGTAAGGACATGGCCATTTTAGAAGTCCACAATCTACACGTGCATATGGTGTTTTTCAACATGTTTCTTCATAGATTATCTTCTTTCGACACCTATATTATTTTATATCCATGGTTGCGTGAATATTAATCAAGAAAGGTTAGTTTTCAAAAGGATTTGTCTTCTCAAATAAGTCAGACTTAGTATCATTACAAAAAAAACTCATTTTCTTTCCCTTTACCCTTAATCTTTTGAAATTTATTTACATATCTAATTAGTTTAGGGTTGCACTCGTGATCTACTATTATTGTTAGGATTAAGGTGCCACTAACCTTGTAAATCTTTGTAATTATTATTCCTAATATTGTTTACAAATCACCCATAAGGAATGTATAAGTTTCACCAGCAATGGTAAAAATTATTTATCAGGGACAGTAATTATGGAGTCACTGCATTGGTAAGTTCCAGAGTTACCGGTGGTGGTTATAGAGTAACATTTACTGATGGTAACTATAAAAATCAAGAGTAATTGAGGGTAGGCACCACCTTGGAGGAATCATCTCTTATTGGTTATTATGACACGTCATAAATTTGGTAAGTGGTTGTAAGAGAATATATGACAATTGTAATTTGTCATAAGATTCTATGACAATATGACAACTTATGATAGATAAGTTTATTGCTTGTAAGTTGCTATACTTAGCACTAGGTGCCCATATTGGGAATATACTATTTATGGGTTATTGTGATGGAATCTATTACAGTTATGACAAAATTTATTACCCTGTAAGTTCCTATTCTTGTTCATGGGTGCCCAAGTTTGCATGGTTGACTATTGACATGTGGCATAAGCATGTAAGAGGTCATTTAATATTGCATGTTGGAGTTTTCAAGGTGAGAGAAACTGGACACCTAGTTTGGGGATTATAAAACCTCTATAAATACAGTGCCTTGTATGTGTTATGCATGCCTTAGATATCATAGTTTTCTTGTACACAAGTTACGTCGGATTGAATATTGAAGAGACAGAGGAAGTGCAAGTATTATGCAGTTCAGATTTTGAAGATAATACAACTTGAGCCTCTTTTCTTGGTGGAGTTTTTTACCTAAAAGGATTTTCTCCATGTTATATTTGGTGTTCATATGGTTTATTCTTCTATGGTGTTCATTCTTGTGTTGTAATTTCATTTCCATATGTAATCTTTGTTCATATTGCACTGCTTTAAGATCATAAAATTATTGTAATTAGATTTCCATTTGGATAGTTGTTGCCCTCATTTTCTAACATTTGGTATTAGAGTCTAACCATTTTTTATTCTTGCATGGTAGTGTGAAGGTTGTTTACCTGTAGTGGAAGATTTGGTTGTTTTGTTTTGCATATCTTATGTAGTATTAATGGCTCAATCCGCTGCCTCAACCTCTCGTTTGGACATTGAGAAGTTCAATAGTATGAGGTATGAATTATGGAAGATGAAGATGGAGGATTTTCTCAAGGAAAGAAACCAATGGTTGGTTGTTATGAAAGAGAAGAAACTCGATGATGTGAGTGCGGAAGAATGGGAAAGGTTGGATAAGAAATCATGAGGAACCATCTGACTGTGTCTTGCAAATTTTGTACTATTGAATGTCTCGAAGGAAGAGACTGCCTTCAAACTTTGGAAGAGATTGGGTGAGATCTATCAAGCCAAGAGCATGGTAAACAAGATTTATTTAAAGTAGAAATTATTTTTAGTTAAAATGAAAGAGGGTGATTCCATTGCAAAGAATTTGAATAATTTTAATTTACTTTTGAGTCAACTTGATTCCATAGATGCTATAGTTGAAGAGAAAGATAGATGTATACTTCTACTTTGTTCTTAACCTGAATCTTGGGAGAATGTTATCCTTTCTATTATTGCTAATCTTGAAGATCCAAAGTTGGATCGCCTTGTTCCAACTTTGTTGGAACATGAGATGAGGAAGAAGACTTATGAGGGTAACATTGAGGCTCTCAATGTGATGGGAAGGTCAAAGAAAAAAGGACCAAAAGGAGATCAAAAGGGGTCTAAAGACAAGTCTAAGGGTCATTCTAAGACTCCTGGAAACAAGAATAAAGTTAAGTATTGGAATTGTGGAAATAGAGGGCATGTGAAAAAAGATTGTAAAAACCCAAAGAAACAGTGGCATTCCACTACTGATAAGTCCTTGAATGCAGGTTAAGATGTTTTACTTTCTGCATGCAATGTTGTTACTAATGATCGTTCCCTAGTTGACTCAAGATGCTCTTATCATATGACCTTGTATAAAGAATGGTTTTCCACATACGAAGAGTATGATGGAGGTAATGTGTACTTTGGGGACAACTCTACATATCTAATAGTTGGGAAAGGCAAGGTAATGTTGTGTTTTAGTGATGGGAGAATTAAAACCCTCCCTGATGTTTTGCATGTTCTTGGTTTGGCTAGAAATCTGATTTCAATTTCAAAGTTGAATGATTTGGGAATGCATGTAACATTGGATAAGCATGGTTGCAAATTGGTGAGAGGAAACTTGGTGATAGCGAAGGGGAAAATATTGGGGACCTTGTTTAAGCTAGATACCACTATAGTTTGTAATTTCTCTTATATTTCTGATGTTTCTAAAAACACTTATAGTATGTTGTGGCACCATAGATTGGGTCACACAAGTAATAATATTTTAAAAACAATTAAGAATAAAGAATTTTTGGATAGATTTTCCTATTCTGATGAGCTATGAGCATTGTGTGTTTGGTAAACAAAACATGACATCATTTCCTTTAGGAAGTAATAGAGCAAAAGAGAAGTTAGAGAATATTGATTCAGATGTGTGGATAATGACTCTATTAGAAAATCTCATTATTTTGTCACCTTCATTGATGATGTATCCATATTTACATGGATTTATTTTATGAAACACAAATCTAAAGTTTTTACTAAGTTTAATGATTTTAAAGTCTTAGTTGAAAACCAGTTGGGATTAAAGATAAAAAATAAAAAATATTAAGATCTGACAATGGAAGGGAATATTGCTCTAAGGAATTTGATGAGTTTTGTAAGCATATAGCTATAATTAGATAAAATACAATTCCACATACACCACATCAAAATGGTTTTGCAAAAAGGATGAACTGAATAATCATGGAAAGAGCTAGAAGTATGTTGATTGATTCACAGTTGGAGAAATTATTTTGGGCATAGGTTGTGTGTACCACTTGTTACTTGAATAACAAAATGCATTGTAAGACTCTTGATTTGACACCTTATGAAGTTTTGATAGCTAAGAAACCTTTTGTTTCACATTTAAGGGTTTTTAGTTGTGAGCCTTTTGTTCATATGCCTAAGAAAAAGCAATCTAAGTTGGATCCAAAATCACAGAAATGCATTTTCATTAAATATGGTGAGAATGTTAAAGGATATAAGCTTTAGGATCCTCTAACCAAAAACATTGTTTTCTCTAGAGATGTTATTTTCAGGGAACTTAGAGCTATTTCTGAACTTGAACAACCAAAAGAGAAAGAAAGGTCAAAGGTAGTACATTTTGATCTACAACAGAAAGATGCATAGCTAGAAGAATAAAATGATGGATTGGGGGTAAAGAAGAACAAGAATATTTGAGTCAAAGTAGCTTTGATAAGGAAGACTTTGCTATTACAGAAGAATTTGAGCATCCATAAGAACAAGAAGAATCTCTTACTCCACCCTTAAGGAGATCCACAAGACAATGGAATCCAGTTGACAGGTATATCCCACTAGATTTCCATTGTGTATTTGCTTTATTGAGTACTAATGATGAGCCTAGATCTTATAGGGAAGATATTCATGCAGATGATAGTGAGTCTTGGTAGTTAGCCATGCAGAAGGAGATGATGGTTTTAGACTCTTGTAACACTTGGGATCTTGTTTGTTTTCCCAAAGGAAGAAAGGCCATAGGTTACAAGTGGGTCTTCAAGATGAAGTTTGGAGTAGAAAGTTCATTGAAGAGATACAAGGCTAGACTAGTAGCCAAGGGCTACCCCCAGAGAGAGGGAGTTGATTTCAGTGAAATATTCTCTCCTATTACTAAATTATCTTCTATTAGATTTCTCTTATCCATTGTTGCAGGTTTTGATTTTGACTTTGAACAAATAGATGTTAAGAATGTGTTCCTGCATGGAGATCTTGAGGAAGAAATTTACATGCAACACCCTATAGGTTTTGAGGTAAAAGGGAAAGGACATTGGGTTTGTAGATTGAAGAGGTCTCTTTATGGTCTGAAACAATCCTGCAAAATGTGGTACCAGAAGTTTAATTCATTTGTTTTGAAATTGGGTTTTTTTAGAAGTGAGGAGGATCACTATGTGTACATTCATTGTATTGATGATTCTATACTGATCATTGCATTGTATGTTGATGACATTATTTTTCAGCAATACTAAGAGTATGATCAGTGAATTTAAAGCCCAACTTTTAGGTGCATTTGATATGAAGGATCTTCAAGCAGCCAAGTATATTTTGGGTATGAAGATCAAAAGGAATAGAGGTAATAGAAAGCTTTGGTTATCCCAAAGTAAGTATGTGAATACCATTTTGTAGAGATTTAGCATGTAGGATTGTAACCCAATTAGAATTCCTTTGGTCATTGGTACTAAGATTTCATTAGACATGTGTCCAAAGAATGAGGATGATTTTGAGGATATGACTAATGTGCCACATGCTAGTGTTGTAGGGAGTTTGATGTATGCAATGGTTTGTACTAGGCTAGATATTGCCCAAGCGGTGGGAGTTTTGACTAGGTTTATGTCTAACCCTGGTAGACAACATGGTGTAGTCACGGTAGGAGGATTCACAGAATGAACTATCTAGACCATGCAGCAAGAGTAAACACAACATAAACAACTCAAAGAAATGGAACAAATGTAGGTTCAATCATTCAGTATATCATAGAATTAAAATAAAGATCGGTTGGCAACATACAAGCTTACAATTAGGGCTCACAGGCTTGATTACATACATGCGCAAGATAAATCTTTGAAGCTCCTCACTGAAATCTAGCTAACAGATACTACTATGTGAATCACTACTTGATAACTACTTCCTAAGGATCTATTACATCAATATATATCAAGTTCAGATCATAAGATTCCTCCACGTCGCCCAAAGAAGATCACAAACTCCAATGAAGAACTGTAACGTGTGTACATAGATAGGTTGGACCTAAATGCATAGAACACTTCCAGAAAATGAATGGAATGATGTGTGGATCTCCTAGGAAGGTTGGTCATGGACCAAAGATGATTGAATGATGTGTCATTAGGCTTCACAGATCAGGAAATGCTTCCGCAAGTTTCTCCTTCAGCTTGTTGTCTGTGATTATCAGGATGCTCTGTTCTGAGAAATGATCGATCTTCTGATAGCAATATCTTTCTAGTAATGATGTGCAGATCTTTGAATTCTAGATATGATGTAGATGAATGAATGTAGTTGTTAAGTCTAGCTCCACAAGGTTTGAAATGTAACTGGACAGAAACTACTTCTGACTGAACTGCTTGAACTGAACTGGAAAAGAAACAAACTGAACTACAAACAAACTAAAATGCAAATATTTTTGGTTAATGCAAGATTGTTCTTGAACCAAGGATGCTCCTATATTAGACATCTAAATTTATTGAAAAAGTGAGTCCCTCACTTTGTTGGGGCTAGGGGAGAACCAAGATAGTCCACCTCAGCTTGAGAAATCCATGATGAATCTTCTTTCAATCTACCTTTCCACTTCACAAGATATTCTTTATATTGTCTTCCTCTAGTGTTGTGTCCAACTCTACTATCCAAAATGTCTTCAATCTACTCCAGTGCTTGTTGTGGTAACTGCTTTTTCAAGTCTTCTTCCATGCTGTCACTAAACTTTATTTCATGATACTGATATAGGTCTGTAATGTTGAAAATAGGTGATATACACAAGGTCTCCAGTAACTCCACTTCATATGCATTTCCTAAATCAAATTTTTTGAGTATCTTACAAGGACTAAACTTCTTCATCTTCAACTTGTTATATGTCCCAACTAGAAATTTTTCTTTTCTCAAGTATACCATCACTTCATCTCCATCTTCAAATTCCTTATGTCTTCTTTTCTCATTAGCCTTCTCTTTGTACTTTCTGTTCAATTCTCCAAATGCTTCTTAACTAGATTATGCATTGTTTTCATATGATCTGCAAATTCTTTTGCTTCTGCACTCCTCTTTTCCTCTATACTAATATCTCTTAATTCTACAACTCCTTTAGGGTTTACTCTAGTAACAATCTCAAAAGGTGTTCTTCCAGTACTCTTGTTCATTAAATTATTATATGCAAACTCCGCTTGTGAAAGAATCAAATCCCAGCTTCATGTCTTCTCTCCAACCAAACATCTCAAAAAATTTCTCAAACTCCTATTCACTACCTCTGTCTGTCCATCAGTCTGTGGATGAAAAGTTGAACTAAACTTCAAATCTATCTTCATCTTCTTCCAAAGTGTCTTCCAAAAGTATCCAACAAACTTTGTGTCTCTGTCTGAAGCTATACTCTTAGGTAATCGATGCAATCTCACAATCTCCTTGAAAAATAGGTCAGCTACAAGCACTGCATTAGTTGTCTTCTTACAAGGTATGAAATGAGCCATCTTTGAAATCCTATCCACCACTACAAATATTGAATAATGTCCTCTCTATGTCTTAGGTAATCCCATCACAAAATCCATGCTTATGTCTTCCCAAGGTCTCTTTGGTACTATCAAAGATTTATACAATCCAGTATTCTGACTACATCCTTTTGTAACTTGACAAACTCTACAACTCTACACAAATCTCTGAACATCCTTATGTATCTAAGGCCAAAAGTAGTTTTCAATCACCAAAACCACTATCATATCAATGCCAAAATGTCCTGCCAATCCGCCACTGTGTTTCTCCTTGACTAAATTATCTCTCATTGAACTTCTAGATATACACAATTGATTTCCTTTGAACAACATATCTTCTTGAATGAAATAGTCCAACCAATTACTCCTATCTATCACAATAGGTTCTCTACATGCTTTTGAAGGTTTTGCAAAATTAGTGTCTCCCTCATACATGTTCTTCAATTCATCAAAACCCAACACTTCAACTCTCATTTCTGTCAACAAGTTTCTTCTTCTACTTAGTGCATCAGCAACTTTGTTTGATTTTCCACTCCTATGCTTCGACACAAATGTATAACTCTGCATGAACTCTACCCATCTCATATGTCTCTGATTTAACTTACCTTGATTGTTCAAATATTGTAAAGCTTGATGATCTGTGTACAACACAAACTCCTTAGGCAACAAATAATGTCTCCACTTCTTCAAGGCTTGAATTATGGTATAGAACTCTTGATCATAAACTGAATATCTCCTCCTTGCATCATTCCACTTCTCACTGAAATAAGCTATAGGTCTACCTTCTTGACTTAATACTGCTCCAATTGCATTTCCACTTGCATCACAATCAACTTGAAAAACCTTATCGAAATCTAGTAATGCCAAAATAGGTTGCTCTGTCACTTTTTGCTTCAACAACTCAAAACTTTTATCTACTCTAGATGTCCACTTGAAATCATTTTTGTCACCTCTCATTGTCTCTATCATAGGGTTGCAAACTAAACTGAAATTTCTGATGAACTTCTGATAGAAACTAGCCAATACATGAAATGATCTAACTTCTCCAATGCTCTCCAGTATAGGCCATTCAACAATTGATTTCACTTTCTCAGGGTCCATCTTCAATCCTTCTATAAAAATCACAAACCCCAAATATATTAGTTCTTCTTTCATGAAACTACGCTTCTTAATGTTTATCAGCAATTTCTCTTCTCTCAGTCTCTACAAAACTTGTCTAATATGCCACAAATGTTCCTCTTTTGTCTTACTGAAAATCATAATATCATCCAAGTATACTATCACAAACTTACCCAAGAATTTCTTCAAGACTTCATTCATCAATCTCATGAAAGTACTTGGTGCATTTGTCAATCCAAAAGGCATCACCAACCACTCATATAATCCTTCATTTGTTTTGAAAGCAGTCTTCCATTCACCACCTTCTCTAATTTGACCTGATGGTATCCACTCTTCAAATCTATCTTTGTGAAATATCTTTCTCTACTCAAACAATCCATGATATCATCCATTATAGGTAAAGGAAATATGTACTTAATTGCAATCTTGTTTATTGCTCTAAAATCGGTGCACATTTTCCATTCTTCATCTTTCTTAGGTGCTAACACTATAGGTATTGCACAAGGGCTCAAACTTTCTCTAATCAAACCTTTCCTCAAAAACTCTTGTATCTGTCTATTTAGTTCTTCATTCTCTACTGGTGTCATCCGATGTGCCACTTTGTTAGGCAAACTTACTCCAGGTATAAGATCCATGTGATGATTGATACTCTTGACAAGTGGCACTCCTTCAAGTACATTATCTAATATGATGTCTTCATATTTTGTCAGCAACTCTCTTATCTCCTCCGGTTGTGATTCTTTAGTCTCTTTCTTTAATGCTTCAGGCTTATTAGGAATCAAGGCATAACACAAATTCTCATGTCTCAAACCATCCAAAAAATTTCTTCCATCTACCAAATAGATTCTAGCATTTCCACATACCACATCTTTAGGATCATCCTCCAAAGGAATCAAAGTAATTATTTTCCCATTTGTTGTTATAGTATATGTGTTCTTTCTCCCATCATGTATAGCTTTTCTATCATACTGCCAAGGTCTACTCAACAAGATATGACATACATCCATAGGCATAATATCACACAAGACTTCATCATGATAAGATCCAATATGAAATTTCACCAAACATTGTTCACTCACCAGTACCTTATGATCATCTTGAATCCATGTTATCTAATAGGGCTTAAGGTGTTTTAATCTTTCCAACTTTAACTTAGTCACCATCTCCTCTAAAACTAGGTTATCTAAACTACCACTATCAATTACAACTTTACAACACTTACCTCTGGATTTGCATCTAGTTTTGAACAGACTCTTCCTCTACGGTGGTTCCTCATTTGTTTCTATTTGAAATAGTGCTCTCCTCATTACCAATGATTCTCCTTTCTTCAGTTTACCAACAGAAAAGGGGTCATCTAGTTCAACAGGTTCTTCGTCAACATAGGCTACTCTTCCACTATGTTTTGTCCTCTTAATTGTACTACTCTAATTACATTCAAATGCTCTATGTCCTTCACCTCCATACTTGAAACAAGTACCTCTGAATGTTCTCTTATCCAATCCTCTTCCTTCTCTTCTGTGTCCTTCATTCTGGTATGAATTATAGTTGCCTCTGGGATGAAAATTTCTATCATTTCTCCAGTATGCATTAGTATCTCTGTCATCCTTTCTAAACAGGTTGTCAAACTTGTTCTACTTTGGAAATGATCTGTCTCCTTGGGAATAAGTCCTACCTCTCTAAAATTTACCTCCTCTTCCTCTATGTCTCTGATCATGCCTCTTATTCATCTTCTCTTCAACTTTCAGGGCAAACTGATATGCTTCCTCTAGAGATGTCATCCTCACCAAGCTTAGCTCCTCTCGAATGTTCAATCTCAGTCCGTTGATATATCTAGCCACTTCCTCCTTGTTTGCTTCACTATATCCTATCTTTATGATCATTTTATGAAATTCTTTAGTGTACTCCTTCATAGATTTCTCTTTTTTGTCTCAAGTTTTGCAATCTTTTCAACAGCTCCAACTTATAGTTAGCAAGTATAAACTGATTCTTCAACTTTGTCACCATCCTATCCCATTTTGAAATCTTTTCTTTTCCTCTTCTATTTCTTTCCAACTGAACTTCTTTCCACCATATAGTAGCATGTCCTTTCAACTTTGTCTTTGCAAATTTCACCTTCTCCAGATCTTCAATCTCTTCATATTCAAAGTATTCTTCCATGTCATTTATCCAATCAATCAATTCTTCAGGGTTTAAATTACTAGTATAGTTCGGCACATCAACTCTAGGTCTCTTTCCAATCTTTGAAATAGATCACAACATCTTTACTTGATCTGATTCTTCTTCTTCATCACCTCCTAGGGTTTTGCCAGTTTGTTCAATAGATTGAAATTCTTCATCATCGCTTTCAACATTAGGTCTCGGTGTCAATCCTCTTCGCCTATCTTCTTCCACAACGTCCAAATGAATTCACATTATTTTTATCATCTCCATCATCTCATCCATTCTACCAGCCATTGTTCCAACAACAGCAACTCTCCTCGGTGGCATTCTTCCTAGGATCAAGTGTAAACTACCTCAGATTCGGTGATCAGGCTACAAGGTGACAACTGCCTCACAATCGGCAATCGATTGCAACACAAGTAACCTACCTCAATTCAGCGATCTTTCCACAACAAGATCTTTCAGAATTCCTTTGCCAACTTCACTCAACTCACTCCAAAGATTCAAACTTTCACTTTGATACCACTTGGTGCAGTCACGTTAGGAGGGTTCATAGAATGAACTATCCAGACTGTGCAGCAAGAGTAAACACAACAAAAACAACTCAAAGAAATGGAACAAATGCAGGTTCAGTCATTCAGTATATCATAGAATTCAAATAGAGATCAGTCGACAACATGCGGGCTTACAATTAGGGCTCACAGGCCTGATTACATACATGCGTAAGATAAAGCTTTGAAGATCCTCGCTGAAATCTAACTAATAGATACTACTATGTGAATCATTACTTGATAACTACTTCCTAAGGATTTATTACATCAATATATATCAAGTTTAGATCATAAGATTCCTCCGCGTCGGCCAAAGAAGATCACAAACTCCAATGAAGAGCTGTAACATGTGTACATAGATAGGTCGGACCTAAATGCATAGAACAATTCCAGAAAATGAATGAAATGATGTGTGGATCTCCTGGGAAGTTTGGCCATGAACCAAAGATCATTGAATGATGTGTCATTAGGCTTCATAGATCGAGAAACGCTTCTGCAAGTTTCTCCTTCAGCTGGTTGTCTGTGATTATCAGGATGCTCTGTTCTGAGAAAAAGTTGATCTTCTGATAGCGATATCTTTCCAGTAATGGTGTGCAAATCTCTAAATTATATATATGATGTAGATGAATGAATGTATATGCTAAGTCTAGCTCCACAAGGTCTAAAATGCAACTTGACAGAAACTGCTTCTGACTGAACTGCCTGAACTAAAATGGAAAAGAAACAAACTAAAATGCAAATTTTTTTGGTTGATGCAAGATTGTTCTTGATCTAGGGATGCTCCTGCATCACAACATTGGAATTATGCAAAGAGGGTATATAGATATTTAGCTGGTACTTCTAATTACTATTTGGTTTATTCTAGTACTGACAGTGTGGAAAATATATTAGACATACATGGTTTTGTTGATGTAGATTGGGTAGGTAACTTGGATAGTCAGAGGTCCACTAGTGGCTATATGTTTACTTTGCTTCAAGAAGCAGTGAGTTGGATGAGAAAAATACACCTCATGGTTGTTTTGTCCACCACCAAAGCAGAGTATATCGCTACTACCCATCTCTTTAAGGAGGCAATTTGGTTGAGGAGATTGTGTACAGGTATTGGTTTTGATTGTAGGGTCATTTAAATTGGTTGTGATAGCCAAAGTACTAGTTGTTTGGCCAATTATCCTATGTATCATTCTCGGACTAAGAATGTTGATGTACAATATCACTTTGTTCATGAAATGGTTGCAATTGGATAGATTGAGCTGAAGAAGGTAGACACTTAGGAGAATATCGCAAATGCTTTGACCAAACCTGTAAGCACAAAGACGTTTACTTAGTACAGGGAGGCTATGGGCCTTATTTCTTGTACTTAGTTATTTTATGTTTTCCTATGGATATTTACAATGTATAATGTCAAGTGGGAGAATGTTAGGATTAAGGTGGCATTAACCTTGTAAATCCTTGTAATTATTATTCCTAATATTATTTGTAAATCACCCATAAGGGATGTACAAGTTTCATTGGCAGTGGTTAAAATTATTTATTGAGGACAGTAAACACAGAGTTACTACATTGGTAAGTTCCAGAGTTACCTGTGGTAGTTACAGAGTAACATTTACTGATGGTAACTGTAAAAATTAAGAGTAATTGAGGATAGGCACCACCTTTGAGAAATCATCTATTTTTGGTTGTTATGACACATGTCATAAAGTTGGTAAGTTGTTGTAAGAGAATCTATGACAATTGTAAGTTGTCATAAGATTCTATGACGATATGACAACTTGTGATGGATACTTATTGCTTGTAAATTGCTATACTTAGCACTAGGTGCCCATATTGGGAAGATACTATTCAAGGGTTATTATGATGGAATCTATGATGGTTATGACATCATTTATTACCCCATAAGTGCCTATTCTTGTCCATGGGCACCCAAGTTTACATGGTTGACTATTGACATGTGGCATGAGCATGTAAGAGGTCATTTAATATTGCATGTTAGAGTTTTCAAGGTGAGAGAAAGTGGACACCTAGTTTGGGGATTGTAAAACCTCTATAAATACAGTGCCTTGTATGTGTTATGCATGTCTTAGATATCATAGTTTTCTTGTACACAGGTTCTATCAAATTGAAGATTGAAGAGACAGAGGAAGTGCATGCATTTTTTATTTTAGATTTTGAAGATAATACTACTTGAGCCTCTTTTCTTGGTGGAGTTTTTTACTCGAAAGGCTTTTCTCCACGTTATATTTGGTATTCATATGGTTTATTCTTCTATGGTGTTTATTCCTGTGTTGTAATTTTATTTCCATATGTAATCTTTGTTCATAGTGCAATACTTTAAGATCATAAACATATTGCAATCATATTTCCATTTGGGTAGTTGTTGCCTTCATTTCTAACAATTATAAATATGAAATTTTTACAGTTGTAAGTTGTTTATCATTGTTGATATTATAGGTAGATATGACAAATGAATGATTAAAGTCAGTTACTTGTGAATGTTAAAATCTAAGAATATTGATTTACTTGTGCAATAACCTATGTTCTTTGTTTTATTTCACTTGAACTATATCACATGCCCCTTGAATTGGAACATCACTACATCAATTGTTGAGTTATCTTGCATGGCCATGTGACCTAGTGATATAGACTTTGGGAAATTTATTTTCCTTTCAAGAGAGGTAGAATACATTTGTATTTTACTTGAGTTGGTGTGTGTTAAACCACACATCAACAAAAGCATTATCAAAACACATCATCTAGGTCTATTGCATTCCTGCTTGATGTCTTTGATCCTTGCTTAGAATTTTAAAGATAGTCTATTAGGGGTATAACTTAGGATAACTTGACCCTAGCAATTTAGTATATTCCCCAAAGGTGGTCATAAAAACTACCTATCCTTATGCAATTCAAACATTAGAAATCAAGGTGAATGAATTCCAACAATTCACACTCTACTAGACCAAATCTATATGTTACATCTCAGGGCCATGCACAAGTTTAGGGTCACACTCGTGTAGGTGAAACAAGAAGAAAAATATTTAGTTTGCAAAATCTAAAATCTTTATCTGAACAAGCACTAAAATTCTAGTACCTTAGAAAATTAGTTACCAACATATATCACAACTCATTTTTATCATCAAATTTCAAACTAAATATTAGATTTAATTTACTTCAACTTCCACTATTTATTTTAATTATCACTCCCAACTTATTAGCCTTTATAAAATTTGGTTAACATTATAATTATGTCTAGAGGCATAACTACAACGTTAGCAAGGGGTAGAGTGTAATGGCAAATGTTAGGTCCTAGGTTCGAGTCGTAGATGGTCCATATAAGTTGTAGCTCAACAATTAGTATCAGAGCCAGGCTAGGAGCCCCAAGCACCTATAGTGTGGCTTAAGGGGGATGTTGGAAATAATATAAAGTAAATAAAATAACTCTTAGTAAATAAAATAAGTCTTAGTGGCCCTACATATATTTTAAAAAACTAAAACTATAAAATAATTCTTAAATAGTTCTAATGTAAAATAACACAAAGTAAATAAAATAAAATAACTTTTCATAATTAAAATAAGTCTTAAGTAAATAATAATAGCTCTTAAATTTTATGATTTATTAATATATTTATATTTTTAAATGTTATGGTTTATTAATATATTTATATTTTTAAATTTTATTAATTTAATAGTTTGATTATTTTATAAATTTTATTAATTATATATTTTATAAAGGATGAAAAGAATATAAAGTGGGGTGTGTTGGTGCTCATTTTGGCCTAGAGGTTGAGCTAGCATGTGGAGGGTTTCTGTTGCAAGTATGAGGTGAGCCATTGTTGTCATTGATGTCAACATACTCACACTGCATTGACAAGAAGGATTTGATGAGCTTTGTGCTGAGGATATTGAGAAAATTAGCCTCAGTCAGGAACAGTGAAGAACAGTGATGAGAAGAAGGTAAATATACTGTATAGGATGAGAACCGGAGGATGCGGATTAAAGGGTTAGTAGATATGAGTCTTAAGATGCTACAGTTAAGATTTCAGAGGTCCGCATGAAGATCTGAAGGAGTTATGGCTGCCGGTATAGAACCGGGTCCGGCAAGTATCCGGAGGTGACAGAGGATCACAAAAAGGTCCGGTGAGGTCCGGAATTGTATTATCATAATCTGCGGATTGGAAGTAGTGTTTTATATGTCCTTGTGATGTTTCATCCTGATTTGTGTGTAATTTGGAGGTCCGGATGTACCTCCTGCATTATGACAGTGGCGACAGACTGTGTTCTTGAAGTTCCGGATGAGGAAGACAAGAGATCCCAGTAAGCAGAGAAAGTGCGGATGTATCCGGACATTCAGACAGACTTGTGAAGGTTCTTGAATCATGTTTAAGTTGTGTTGTTGGTCCGCATTGATGGCAGAGCCCGGAATTGAAGTTATTCTTCCGGATGAAGTTATTGCTCTGTTTAGCCGACCGGATGAGTTGTTCATCCTGCGAATGTTCTTGTGATAGCCGACCGGATGTGTTATTCATCTTGCGGATACTCCTATGGTTGTTTGCCGACTTAGATGCTTGTTCCTAAGTCGATGTCTTGTATAAATAATGATTTGTGAATTCATTTCAGCGAAGCAGCATGTGGATGAGTATGGAGTAGCGAAGAAAGGTGCGAAAGGCAGAGCAGAGATTGTTGGGCTTAATTGGAACTGATCCGGACATGGTAGAGATGTCATTCTCCAGTTCAAGACTGTGATTTTTATCACTCTGTAGACAGTGTGTCTCCTTGTAGGCAGTGGGCCTCTTTGTGAGCAGTGTGCTCGGGCAGTGAGCCCTTATTGGCATGTGCCATTCATTTTTCCTTATTCTTCTAACAGAGAATAATTCTTGGGTTAATCACCCCGTGGTTTTTCCCTTAACCGGGTTTTCCACGTCAAAATCTTGGTGTTCAATGTGTTGATGCTTATCTGCTCTTGTGTTTATGTATTGTGCTTCCATGAATGATTATTTGATATGCTGCTAACTAACAAACAGAGAATTAAGTGTTTGAAAGAGAACAAGTTCTATACAACTGATTCACCCCCCCCCTCTCAGTTGTATGCCCTAGATCCAACAGTTTCTTCACTCAAACCCTAGGTTTCCCTCTTCATCGACATGAATTTGTTTTTGTCTTAGCGATCATGATGGTAGCAGTCATATCTTCTTCCATCGCCTAGACTTTTGCCTATCGGCGAAGGAGATTGTGGTTCCGCCAATAGTGTTGGTCATGCCGATGGGGGTATCTCAAGTGTTCATCGGCTAGACTTATATTATCGGCCAGTGTGTTTTGTGGTTCCCCGATAGAAGGAAGTCACCCCGATGGGGAATGCCATCAGGATGACTTTGTGTTCAGTCTGGCCGACGGTGGAGTTGACGTTCGGCACATCGGCGAGACTATTGAGATCGGGCTAGCAGTTGGAGGGTCCGTCGATGGGGTAGTGCTTGGCCGATGAAGAATCATCAGCGTGTGTTTGGCTGACGGAGGGATGAGGCCATAGTTCATCGGCATGATGGCAGGTGTCGGCGTAGGTTTGAGATGTTTGACCGATGAGATCGGCGAAGGGGATTTGACCTTGGCCGATGGTTTGTGTCACGGCGATGGGCTCTCGGGTGAAAGCTTGTGTGTCGAGCGCGGCAAAAGCACTCGACACTTGGTGTGTATGTGGCCGTGTTTATAAATTACTGAAGGGGTCTCCGTACCTTGCATGTGGGACTATTCTTACTGCACATTTGAAACTTCAGTAATGTGCATTTTGGCGGGAACTTCTGTTTGAAACGCAGCGACAATTTCTGAGTGAAACGCGGGTGGTTGAGACCTTTAATGGCGACAATGCAGAGATGTGGACATTGGTACACATGATCAGGTTGCCCAATTTTTGAGTGAAGACCCCAGATAATGGCGCATGGCTCGAGGCCCCTCTTTGTCTGTTGCATTAATATCTTCTGAGCGCCATTCCTTTGTGGGATCTGTATCTGGCAAATTTTGATATTTTTGCCATGTAATTAATTGCTTATGGTACACTATCTGGCTGTTATAAGCAGATTGTGTTACCATTTTTTTGGTTGTTGAAAGTTAAACATTTTGGCTCTGTGATACAATACAGTTGTTTTTGGCTGCTCTGTCCATAAAAACTTGTGAGTTTATGTATCTCCTGTTGTATGCTTTGCATGAATCCACTGATTTCATGGTTAATTCTATATGAGAAATGCTATGTTAGCATGTGTTTTGTTAATTCTGTCTCCACTATTGCATGTATCTTTCTTCTGAGTCTGACTATTTAAGGAATGTTTGAAACTCTAGAACATAGAATTCCTGTGTTGAATGTTTGATCTCTTAACTTCTGCTCAAAGGTAGATTAAACTATTTTCAGATTGAACATTGGGAAGGGTACACTGCAGTAGGGATGCCATAAGTATAGATAGCTCAACACTTTGTATTGGGAGATATCTGTAAGGCAGGTATCATATGTATCCCCCTGAAATCTAGTTTTAGTTGTTTATGCATATCATTCACAGGTGTATGTCTACTGACTCCAGGCCCTAGATAGGCACCGATCTAGCTTTATGTTTGTGTTACATACCAGGTTCAACTCTGCATCCAAATACAAAATCAAAATCAAATTCTAAAACAACCATTAGGATAGTAGAATTAGTTTAGGATCCAAGTCCTCTGTCTACAACTGCAAATAGGCCCAAAGCTAGCCCCTTTGCTCTTATCTTTCAGTTTTGGTCTACTTACAGGAGGACTTATCTGCTTTCTGTCAGCATCCTAGCCTTAGTATGCATATCCTTATGGATGTTGAGTAGGGAAACCCCCCCTAGGTTTTGCAGAGCCTGAAGAAGAAGAGGAGATAAAATATAGAGTCTATCTCCTACACTGTTGGCCCCTGGCCTAGAGATCCTGTTGATCATTGATGGCTACCTTGTAGGGAAATTTGGGAGTAAGCATCCAGTCTGGGAAAAAACGAACAGAAATTGGCGACTCTACTGGGGAGTGATTTTAAAATTGTTATCTTTTTTGTCCTCCCTGGTGAAATATTTGTGGCCCATCTGAGTCGCAGCGTTTGTGAGAGAACCCAGGTTTACAAAAAGAAAACAGTTCCTAGTAATAGGTGGCGACTCCGAAGTAATCTCCCAACCAGTCAAAGTAAAATTTATATGCAGGGGAGAAGATCCCAACAAAATCCTTTATTTGAAGAGTTACCAGTAACAAGAAGAATGATGTACAAAAGAAAGGGAGCTATCTTAGCCAGTCATGAGGGTTCCCCCAGAAAAAATGATGATATGCAAGATAACCCTAGGCCATCAGGACAGCATGTGCCTTACTTTTCAAATGCAGAAGCTGATATTCAGGGTGCATATGAGAGGCAATAGGGTGGTAGCATGAGAATGAGGTCAGAGGTGTTCCAAGAACGCCCATTTCTAGACCCTAGTGAAAGGTTTGAGGAGGCAGAGTCTCAGAGGGATGATGAAGATGATGATCAGAATGGTATAAGACCATCTACCTCCATGCCTAAGGAAGAACAGTTAGCTGAAGAAATTAGAAATTTGAGAGCAGAATTAGAGTATCTGCAAGCCATGAAAATCAGAGATGACATGAGGCAGAAAGTGCAATCTTTAAGGACTGCCCAAAATGATTCAATTCCTACCCTTGAGAATGCAAATGTGCAGAGACATCAGCAAAGAAATGAGGTCCAACATTAGCATAATGATGAAAGACAAAATGTGAATGATGCTAGGATACCACTGAACAATGTAAGAAACCAGAATGCAAACAGAAATATCAATGTTAATCAGTTTGACAGACAGCCCATGTAGCTAGATAGATTCAGACAGCTGGTATTTGATGGTATCCTTGGGTATCCTAACCCCATTGACAAGCATCTAAGGCTGCAAGTGCCTAAATTTTTAGGAAACAACACTGTGTCAGGAGAAGATCATCTAAAGGCTTTTCAAAATGTCATGGACAACTTTGAGGTTGAACATGAGGATGTTTTCATGAAGTCATTCATGCAATCTTTAGTTGATGAGGCAAGAGAATGGTACAAGAATCTGCCTGACAGGAGTATTTCCTCATGGGATGATTTTAAAAGGGTGTTCAAGGAGCAATATGGTGACAAAACTAACCCTAGCTTTTTTGTAAATGAGTTTACCAGTATCACTAAAGGGTCAAATGAGCAGGTTGCAGATTTTAATGCAAGATTTACTAAAGTGTTAAACAAATTGCCACATCACATGAGGCCAAATGAACCAATGTGCATAATATTGTATATTAATGCTTTTGGTGCAAAAACTGTATATGGATTAAGAGATAAAAGCCTTGCTACTCTCAGGGATGCTTTTAGAATTGCAGTGAATATTGAGAACAACAGGAAGGCATCAGGCAAGACAAATAGAAGGGATGATATGAAAATTCTGCAGAATCCAAACAAGCCTCAAAACACTCAAGGTAATACATCTGCCCCTGAAGATAAGATAGATAAATTGGCAAATGCTGTTAAGGACCTAAGTTATAGACTAGCTAGAAGTTAAAAAGGGATAGGTCCTGATAGGCAAGTCTACCAAAGGCAGAAAAGGAGACCATCATTGCATGATATGCCTTATAATACCAATTGGCATAATGGTAAGCCTATATTCCCACATAACAACACAAATCAGAGATCTCAACATGTCAAAGAAACTCCTGATCCTCTAAAGAAAGCTGTAAATATTGTTGATGATACTCCATGGTGTATAATTTGTCAGATGCTGCATTCACAGTCACAGTGTGTGATTGCTCAGTCCTTGTATGATAATGCTACATCTTGTAATGAATGCAATGAGCCACATTATGTGCAAGATGATGATGTTAATATGATGTCCATAAGCAATGGATACCATCTTTATGATGCTGATGAGAATATAGATAATGGAATTTGGGCCTGTCAATGAGATTCTTATGATGAAAATGATGAAAACTATGTGTATGCTCAGAGCTCACACAATTTTCTGAGTAACTTACAACGGCCTTCTGATGAGGAAATTAGAGCCCTCACAGCTGCAGTAGTGGCCCAAGTCAAGAGTAACTACAATCTCAGAGGTAAAGCTCAGTTAAGCAGCTCACATCAGCCAGAAGGTATTTTTGCAGGTCAGCCAGCGCATGGTCATAAGGGAATTGAATCACAAAAGAGGCAGTGGGTTAATAATAAACAGAATTTTAGACATAGAACAGGTCATGAATCTCAAGGACCAGAGAATAGAATCCCCCAAGCTGAAGATCAAGGTAAAGATTCCCAAGACAAGAATGATGATCAAGGAACTATGAAAGTAAAAGCTAAATCAATTCAGGATAAGGGTAAGACCGTGCAGCAAGCTACAACTGTTATACAAAATTATGCTTCATTTGATATAGCTCAAGTCCTCTCCCAAGTAAAAGTCTCTGTTCCACTTATGGAACTGATGAAAGTGGAAGAAATCAAGAATAGGACAATATCCCTAATTTCAGGGGTGCCTTTTCAAGCCAAACAAAATGCTCAGATCCAGGGTGAGAGACATGTCATATGTAATGAAGAAGATGAGGCCCCTGAAGTCTATTTAGGAGTGACTATGACAAAGTGCCCCTCACAAGTGGAACCATTTTATGTATCCCTGGTTATAAATGGAAAAATAATCAGAAATTGTATGCTTGACTCTGGAGCATCTACAAATATTATGCCTTTAGCCATCATGCAACAAGCTGGATTGAAAATTGACAGGGCATGTGGAAAATGTTATGCTATGGATGCCAGAGAGGTACCAGTCATTGGAATCATGAAGGATGTAGATTTCAAACTAGCAGCATTTCCTAAAAAAGGATATAAAATGAATATAACAGTGGTTGACATCAAGCCACAGTATGGTATGTTGTTGTCAAGAAGATGGGCAGCACTAATTGGTGGAAGTATGCAGCTGGACTTGTCATATGCCATGATTCCAATGAATGGTAGGGATGTTAAGCTAATCAGAGAAGAAAGATCATCAGAGACAGTGGAAGACCAAGAACCAGAGGAACAGATATGCTTTGTAAACACTGACTGTGATAACTTCAAGGTTGTCTCAGATGATAGAGAGGATAAAGAAAAAAATGTCTGCATCAAGGAGCTGGACCAACAAGGTTTATGGACTATGTTTTTTGATGGAGCTTGTGCAAAAGAAGGCTCTGGAGCTGGAGTTGTTTTCCTGTCTCCAAATGGTAAGCTCCTCAAATTCTCTTTCTTGCTGAGGTTTGTTTGCACAAACAACATTGCAAAATATGAGGCTTTACTCTTAGGCCTAAATATAGCTCTCAAGCATGGAATCAAAATGCTAAGAGTATTTGGGGATTCTGAGCTGATTGTATCCCAAATTAGAGATAGATATGCTTCAAAAAACAAAAGATTGAAACAATATAAGCATGCTGTTTGGGATACCATTGAACTTTTTGATGCATTTTCAATAGGCTGGGTAGAGAGATCGAAGAATGTTATGGCTGATTTCTTAGCTAATGTTGCAATAAGGCTAGATGACATCACTCTGTGAGATGTTACAAATGTAGAAGTTAAAATCAGGCCTGCAGTACCAGAGAATATATGCAGTTGGCAAGTGTTTAATGATGATAGGGACTTGTTAAAATTTTTGCACTGCATAGATGAATTTGAGAATCAAGAAATTGATTTCCAACCTTTTGTAGAAACTATAGATGGAAAAGAAACTCTTGTGGGAAAGGAGATAATTCAATTGAAGACTAATAAGATCCCTAGAGGGTTAGTAGCTTTGGAGAGAGCTTTTGACAGTAGAGACCAATTGGTCACAAAGACATCTCCCGCAAACAAGGAGGATTTAGAAGAGATAAATTTGGGAACATCTCAGGTCCCCAAGAAGGTATACATTGGTAAGCAGCTCAAGCCACACATCAGGAGTATGTTGATTGCATTACTGAAAAGATATAAACATGTTTTTGCTTGGTCATATGAGGACCTAAAAGCCTATAGGGAAGATCTATTCCAGCATGAGATCCCATTGAAGCCTAGAGTTAAGCCATTTAGACAAAGGCAAAGACCTATTAATCCTACCTTAGCTCCTAAGATGCAAGAAGAACTCAAAAAGCTTAGGGAAGCTGGAATAATTGTGCCGATCAGACATTCAACTTGGGTGTCTAACCTTGTCCCAGTCAGAAAAAAGAATGGTGATATTAGGCTTTGTGTTGATTTCAGGAACTTGAATGTGTCCTCTCTAAAGGATAATTATCCACTGCCTAATATGGAAGCTATGTTGCAGAGAGTGACTGGTTGTGAACTCTTGTCCATGATGGATGGATTTTCAGGTTATAATCAGGTGAAGGTAAAGGAATCAGAACAGTATAAGACTGCCTTCACCACTCCATGGGGAACTTATGTATATGTTAGAATGCCATTTGGACTAACAAATGCAGGTGCTACATTTCAAAGGGCAATGGATGTTGCTTTTGCAGGGTTGATTGATTCAATCCTGGTTGTGTATCAAGATGATCTGACTGCTTATTTAAAGAAAGAAGAGCAGCATTGTTTGCATCTAGAGCAGATTTTCATAAGAGCACTAGAGTATGGCATTTCTTTAAATCCAAAGAAGTGTGCTTTTGGGGTAGTTGAAGGAAAGCTTCTGGGGCACATTGTTTCCAAGGATGGAGTTAGGATAGATCCAGAAAGAGTGGCTGCTATTGACAGAATTCAAATGCCCAAAACTGTAAAAGGAGTTCAGTCCTTCTTTGGATAGATAAATTTTGTTAGGAGATTTGTTCCCAACTTTGCAGAAACCATAAGGAACATTTCCAAAATGATGAAAAAGGATGCAACTGTCCACTGGGAAAGTGAAGCAATTGAATCATTTCAGAGTATCAAAGAGGCAATCAAGATGGCCCCTATTCTTAAATCTCTTTATTTTTCTGGGCCATTCCAATTGTTTTCATTTTCTTCCTTTCACACTGTTGCTGCATGTTTGTTACAGAAAAATAAGGATGGGTTTGAGTAACCCATAGCTTTTTTCAGTATGTTCTTGCAGGCTGCTGAGTTGAAATATGATATCATGGAAAAATAGGCATATGCATTAGTCAGAGCCATCAAAAGTTTCAGACCATACCTGGTAGGATCACATGTAATTGCATATGTACCCCATGCAGCAGTCAAAGATATATTCACTCAACAAGAAGTGACTGGAAGAAGGTGCAGATGGATAAACAAACTGCAAGAGTTCGACATAGACATACAAATTACCAAGTTGGTAAGAGGACAAGGATTAGCCAAGATGATGGCACAGTTTAACTTGGAAGCATGCCAAGTCAATGTAGTCCAAAATGAAAATGTAGATGTATCAAGATCTGAATGGTAGAAGGATATTGTATACTACTTGCAAAATCTGAGTTGTCCTTCCCATTTTAGTGACAGTCAAAAGAGGACTCTGAAGCTACATGCAATCAAGTATGCTATTGTTCAAGGTGAGCTATACTGGAAAAGCCCTGATGGTGTGCTGTTGAGGTGTGTGGATGAGGATGTAGCTAACAATGTTTTGATTGACATGCATAAAGGATTGTGTGGTGGACATTATACTGCCCAAACAATAGCCCATTAGATTCTCAGGGCAAGATATTGGTGGCCCACTCTCTTTTCAGATGCACAAAGGTTAGTGAGGAAGTGTGACCCTTGCCAAAGATTCTCAAGAAAGTTGAGATATGATGGTGCTTTACCCCTCAGAACTGTAACTGTGGATGCTCCATTTCAGCAATGGGGAATTGACTTCATAGGGGAAATTGCAAACAAGTCAGGTGGGAGACACAGTTGGATTTTGGTGGCAACTGATTATTTTACCAAATGGATTGAGGCCATTCCAACTAAGAGAGCTACAAGTAAGGTGGTGACAGATTTTATACTGGAAAATGTTATCATCAGGTTTGGAGTACCATTTAAGATAGTCACTGATAATGCTATGTGCTTTAGATCAGGTGAATTTGTTGATTTTTGCAACAGGTATGGGATCAATCTATCATATGCATCACCATACCACCCACAGGGAAATGGTCAAGCAGAATCAAGCAATAAGAGCATCATGAAAATTATCAAGAGGATACTAGATAAAAACAAGAGAGCTTGGGATTCAAAACTAAGGTTAGCAATCTGGGCTAACAGGGTGACAGTAAAAAAGGCTATTGGCATGTCACCCTTTGAGCTAGTATATGGTGCATCAGCCAGATTGCCTATAAACAATTTCCTACCAGTTTACAGATTCATCCAAGATAATGATGAGGAAATTGAAGATCCCATGATAGAAAGAGTGAACCAGCTGGTTGCACTGGATGAAAATAGAAGGAAAGCACACCAGATCAACCTCAAGAGACAACAAGATGTGAAATGTCTATTTGACAGGAGAGCTACTAAGAGGAAGTTTCAAATTAATGATCTGGTGCTTATATGGAATGCAAAAGATCAGGACAAGGGTAAACATGGTAAATTCAAACCCTTATGGATGGGCCCATATCAGATTTGCAGTACCCATGGGGAGGACTCCTATTTCCTCCAGGCCCTAGATGGTGAATTTCTGGAATTGCTTGTGCATGGCCAATTCCTCAAGTTCTACTTTGCATGATGACCTATCTCTATGCACATATGTAAAACTATGTATATATTGTAGGTGCCTTGTACAGTTCGTGCTTTTTGGCTTTTTGCCTGGTCTGCCCAGAGATCTGGTTTTGGCTGCAGGTTTTCACCTGCACGTCCCCATTCGGAGCCAGTGTTGGTGCTCATTTTGGCCTGGAGGTTGAGCTAGCATGTGGAGGGTTTCTTCACTCAAACCCTAGGTTTCCCTCTTCATCGACATGAATTTGTTTTTGTCTTAGCGATCATGATGGTAGCAGTCATATCTTCTTCCATCGCCTAGACTTTTGCCTATCGGCGAAGGAGATTGTGGTTCCGCCGACGGTGTTGGTCATGCCGATGGGGGTATCTCAAGTGTTCATCAGCTAGACTTATATTATCGGCCAGTGTGTTTTGTGGTTCGCCGATAGAAGGAAGTCACCCCAATGGGGAATGCCATCGGGATGACTTTGTGTTCAGTCTGGCTGATGATGGAGTTGATGTTCAGCACATCGGCGAGACTATTGAGATTGGGCTAGCAGTTGGAGGGTCCGCCGATGGGGTAGTGCTTAGCCGATAAAGAATCATCGGCGTGTGTTTGGCCGACGGAGGGATGAGGCCATAGTTCATCGGCATGATGGCAAGTGTCAGCGTAGGTTTGAGATGTTTGACCGATGAGATCGGCGAAGGGGATTTGACCTTGGCCGATGGTTTGTGTCACGGCGATGGGCTCTCGGGCGAAGGCTTGTGTGTCGAGCGCGGCAAAAGCGCTCGACACTTGGTGTGTATGTGGCCGTGTTTATAAATTACTGAAGGGGTCTCCGCACCTTGCATGTGGGACTATTCTTCCTGCACATTTAAAACTTCAGTAATGTGCATTTTGGCGGGAACTTCTGTTTGAAACGCAGCGACAATTTCTGAGTGAAACGCGGGTGGTTGAGACCTTTAATGGCGACGATGCAGAGATGTGGACATTGGTACACATGATCAGGTTGCCCGATTTTTGAGTGAAGACCCCAGATAATGGTGCATGGCTCAAGGCCCCTCTTTGTCTGTTGCATTAATATCTTCTGAGCGCCATTCCTTTGTGGGATCTGTATCTGGCAAATTTTGATATTTTTGCCATGTAATTAATTGCTTATGGTACACTATCTGGCTGTTATAAGCAGATTGTGTTACCATTTTTTTGGTTGTTGAAAGTTGAACATTTTGGCTCTGTGATACAATACAGTTGGTTTTGGCTGCTCTGTCCATAAAAACTTGTGAGTTTATGTATCTCCTGTTGTATGCTTTGCATGAATCCACTAATTTCATGGTTAATTCTATATGAGAAATGCTATGTTAGCATGTGTTTTGTTAATTCTGTCTCCACTATTGCATGTATCTTTCTTCTAAGTCTGAATATTTAAGGAATGTTTGAAACTCTAGAACATAGAATTCTTGTGTTGAATGTCTGATCTCTTAACTTCTGCTCAAAGGTAGATTAAACTGTTTTCAGATTGAACATTGGGAAGGGTACACTGCAGTAGGGATGCCATAAGTATAGATAGCTCAACACTTTGTATTGGGAGATATCTGTAAGGCAGATATCATATGTATCCCCCTGAAATCTAGTTTTAGTTGTTTATGCATATCATTCACAGGTGTATGTCTACTGACTCCAGGCCCTAGATAGGCACCGATCTAGCTTTATGTTTGTGTTACATACCAGGTTCAGCTCTACATCCAAATACAAAATCAAAATCAAATTCTAAAACAACCATTAGGACAGTAGAATTAGTTTAGGATCCAAGTCCTCTGTCTACAACTGCAAATAGGCCCAAAGCTAGCCCCTTTGCTCTTATCTTTCAGTTTTGGTCTACTTACAGGAGGACTTATCTGCTTTTTGTCAGCATCCCAGCCTTAGTATGCATATCCTTATGGATGTTGAGTAGGGAAAACCCCCCTAGGTTTTGCAGAGCCTGAAGAAGAAAAGGAGATAAAATATAGAGTCTATCTCCTACACTATTGGCCCCTGGCCCAGAGATCCTATTGATCATTGATGGCTACCTTGTAGGGAAATCTAGGAGTAAGCACCAGTCTGGGAAAAAACCAACAGGGTGAAAAAAGTAGGAAAAGGATTGAAGGTTGCTATGAGAAAAATGATAATATTCTCTTTGTTATACAACTAGCATACCTTATCTTAGATAAGTCTATGTAAAAGACACCAAGAGATATTCTTCTTGAGCCACCTATTTTTTTATTATGTTGACTATAGTTTATTAATTATTGTTAATTATATAATTCGTTTAATTTAGTTCTATTAGTATTATTTTTTAATATGTCGGCCATGTATTTTTAAAAATAAGATTTAAACACACTCACCACATGACTTTTATGCCATTGTATAACACCTCTCAGTTTAATTATAAGTTAGGGTTATTTTTTTATTTACCTTAATTCACCATTAAAAGAAAAACAATGAGTAAAAGACGTTTATCTTGAGGCACCTATTTTTAACTAGATTTGTGATTAAAGTGAGAATATGTGTCTATAGAATGATATCTAGAAATGTCAATATGCTAGTTAATAACTTAAAGCCTAAGTCCTAAAATAATAATACATATCTAATTAGTTTAGGGTTGCACTTGTGATTTGCTATTATAAATATGAAATGTAAGTGGTTTATCATTGTTGATCTTATAGGTAGATATGATAAAGGAATGATTAAAGTCAGTTACTTGTGAATGTTAAAATCTAAAAAATATTGATTTGCTTCTATAACAACCTATGTTCTTTGTTTCATGTCACTTGAAGTATATCACAAGCCCCTTGAATTGGAACATCAATACATTAATTGTTGATTTATCTTGCATGGGCATGTGACCTAGTGATATAGACTTTAGGAAATTTTATTTTTCTTTCAAGAGAGGTAGAATACATTTTTATTTTACCTGAGTTGGTGTGTCCCAAACCACACATCAACAAAAGCATTATCCAAACACATCATCTAGGTCTATTGCATTCATGCTTGATTTCTTTGATCCTCACATAAAATTGTAAAGCTAGTCTATTAGGGGTGAAGATGAGGAAAACAAATGAAGTGAGAGACATAAACAAAATGCAATAAAACATAAGTTTATACCTTCAAATGATCTCCTTCTCCTTGATAAGGTTGAGAGAGTGCACCCTTACTCTGTAGCTTTACCCATGGCTTACTAAATGTGAAATGCTCTCAAACTATGCAACTAATCACTAAAAGCCTAGCTCTAGATGATGAGATGATGGAGAGATTTTGGCATGATAACAGTACACTAAACTTGGATGCTAAAATGGTTTAGGAGAGGTTGTATTTATAGGCATTTTGGAGGGGGATTTGATCCAATTAATGGTTCAAATTGAAAGTAGAGATCAATGGATGAGGATGAGTGTGAGATGGAGGGCTTAGATTTGATCAACAATAATGGAGGGATGAGAATAAAGGTGAATTTTTAATTCATCTTGGGAAGTGGTGTTCATAAATGAAGATAGATGAGATGGATTAAAAAGAAATTTTAAATTCTTTTGGGGAAGAGGTGAGGATTAGAAATGAATTTAAAATTCATTTGAGGAAGAGTTCTAATAAATGTGAAATATGACATGTTAGGTGTGTAAGAACTCATTATTGAAATTTAGGACAAATGTGTATAAAAAATTGCCTTATGTGGAATAAAGACCATTTTTTTATTTGTAGAATGTGGGGAGGAGTGTTAAGTGGGGTTTGACCAAACTAATCAAGGGGATTAGTTTAATTAATATGGCTATAGTAAATTAGTGAATGGATTAATTAGGAGTTAATATTAATTAAATAGGGATTCATTTAATTAATCTTAGGTCTAGGGGATAGGTAGGTTAGACTAGCTAATTAAATAATAGGTATTTAATCAACTAGGATAGGGGTAGGCTAATTAGTAGGCTAAATCAACTAGATAAACATAATATATCTAATTAATTAGGTTTAGGATTGGGCTAATGTTAGTAAAGTGCAACCATTGAATTAATTAAATTAATTCAATTTAAATGATGAAATGATGAAGAGAAGGTGAATGATCAGGTGTTGGAAGGTGTAATTAATTAAATAAAAATGTAATTAATTAATTAGGTGATGTCAGAAAGATGGTTAGTTAGTGAAGACATTTTTAGGTGTCTACATTTGCCCCTCTTTGATGTGGCGTCGTGACCTAGCAAGGATCTGGCGTCAAGTCAAATAATTTGCCCTAGCTACCCCGAGAAGGAATGGAATGGATGAGGGATGCCCCCTCGAGAGGTCAGGCAAAAAAATAAAAAAATTTCAAGTGAGCTCTCAAAAGTAGGAAATGGTGATAAAAAATGGATAGGGAACAGAAAAATAGGATGATAGGAAGAAAAATAGGTGAACAAGGTTAAGATTTGCATCCTGGGGAGGAAAAAGTGTGTTGGAGGATGACATGGACCTCTATAAATAGAAAAAGTGGGCCCAAAGTGCCACATCTGCACTCATTGAGCCATTTAGATGAGAGAGAAGAAGAAACAAGATGGCAGACCCACTCTTCCCATGTTTCAAGCATCTATTTGAGCAAGTTTGTTCCTACATGAGATCACCAGTGGCAGGACCCCAACTATGTGATCTACCTTTCACTATGTCAATTTTTTAATTTCATGCATTTATGGCATCGAGAATCAGGTCATTTAGGGTCCTGGCACCATAAGAGGGCTGATTGGCACCATCACAAGCTGGATTGGTGCCATCCTCTAGGATGGTGCCATTAGCCAAGGTAGGGAATGGGGGAGTTTGGTGCCAAAACAAGGTTTTGTGCCACTATTGTCTGGTTTGGTGCTATACGCGCTAGGGCAATTTTCACCAAAATGGCGCTATCGAAGGAAACTATGGCACTATTCTCTCAAGTGGCACCATTGAGTGGATTGGCGCCTTAGCGGGGCACTCTGGTGCCATTCTCTAGAATGGCACTATATGCAATGTTTGTTCAGCCATTCTCTTGAATGGCACCTAGGGTCTGGCAGAGGGAAATGGGTTTTGCAGGTTGGGCGCTAGAATGGTGCCATAAGGATAGGAATTGGTGCCATTCTCTCGAATGGTGCCTTACAAGGAAGGAATGGCACCATCTTCTAGATTGGCACCATCTCTGGAAGAAGTGGCACCATCTAGCAAATTAATGCCATGCTAGGAAATATTGGCGCTAAATCAAATTTTGGCACCAAAAAGGGAAAAATCAGTGCTATATGACTGATTTGAAAAAAATGTAAGTTTTTGACTCACATTTTGCATATGCAGGTTGACAGGGGGATCATGGCTTCACGAGAGTGGCATGTTCCTGATGTTATGCAGTTGGTAGATGGTTTTGACACAACTACATGAGCTCGGCTAGGTAGATTAGGCTTGAGGACAGTGGCTGAGATGCCCATCATATAGGCACATACGGCGATGATGATGGCCCTAGTGGAGCGATGTCATCCCGAGACATACTCCTTCCTCCTTCCGACGAGTGAGATACCCATCACCTTGGAGGATGTTTATCATATTCTGAGGTTGCCCATTCATGGAGCATGAGTGACTTATGATACTGGGAGAGGACGAGTAGCTCTAGATAGAGCTTTGCCCCAAGTCACCTGGTGTTGTCACAGGATTGATGAGAGATGAGCTATTATCAAACATTAGCAGTGGGGGCAAATCAATTCACTTTGGTTCTTTGTGCATTGATTGAGGGTCTAGTGATGCCAGATCAGCAAGGGCAGGGCTTTCCTGTGGCTTGGGGAGAGGTGATAGAGCAGATGGTGTTAGATGAGACAGTCTATGCATAGGGGCCATGCATGCTGGGACAACTATACCATGAGATGCATAATGTGGTATATCATTATGATTCAGCTTTGTCTATTGGGGTCACATTGCTCCATGTGTGGGCCTTTGAGCATATTGCCATTACGAGGCCACAGGGAGCATATTTCTAACTACACTTTGAGGCATATGTGTTCTTATATGCGTAGCCCCTCTAGTACTCCTATGTTGGGAGGTTGTGCTACTGGTAGTGTCTTTTTGACAACCTAGTTCGGGTGATATGGCGGCCATACATTGGAGTAGAGCAGTGGCCTGATGACCACCTTCATATGCCTTATATGTTCTAGCCACGTCATTTGATGGGACAAGGGGAGCACACTATTGACATGTACCTCCCCGCTTGGGTGATGCAACAGTTCAGACTACACTAGGACCTTCCACAGGTGATGGTCATTTTTGCTAGGATGCCTCAGGACCATAGATGACTGCTAGATATAGTGCCACAAGTGGTGATGGTCAAATGGACCTTATTACATCATAATGAATTAAACATACTATATTTAGACCTAATCTGATTTTTGAAGGGGTGCTCCTACACCACTTTGTATTCCCATCCAAAAGCCTGGGTATGATTTTGTAAAAGTTTTGTCAACTAAATTTCTTCTGCCTCTGTTAACCAACTATTGATAGAGGGTTGTTTGTTGGTTTGGATAGTGATTTGCTTTGTACCATTATGAATAGAAAGAAGGTCTTTGTAAGGACTTAACAGAGTATTTAACAGACAAAGGTGAGGCAAAATTTGGTGTACTATTTTTTCTTGTTGATAACTTAAGTGGGAGGCAATTTGTTCAGAATATAGATAATGGAATGCCTTGAAAGATCCTTTGAGATCTCTCTAGAGCCATTCAGAGACCTGTTGCTGGGTGACACTGTACAAGGAGGTTTTGCTATTTGATTCCAATTCTTTATACTCCTCATTACATTCTTCAAAATGTTCTGTAATTGTTACCATTGCCAATGAGGGGGCGTATTCTTCATCCGAATCCATCAGGTCATCTATCCATGGTTTACTCTCATACTGTAAGAATGGTTTGGTAGGAGGATAGATGGAAAGTTATTTCAGCTTTTTCCCATTTGAAATAGTCATGTTTCTTGATTTACAGTCAATAAGGGTTGTTGTGGTAGCTAGCCAAGGTCTACCAATTATTATTAGGTACCTTGAACGTTTCTTTCTGGTCTAAAGGATGAGGAAATCAACTGATTAATCCCAAGTATTGCCACAATTCCTTCTAGTTTTGTGATAGATAAATCTGCCAGCTGTAACACGGTTGATGTTGGTTGAATATGTGTTAATGCTAGAGCTTCTACAGTTTTTGAATCACATTGATAGCAACTCCTAGGTCAATTAGTACACTAGAGATTGACACTCCTTTTATTTATACTGAAATAATAGGACTTCCAGGGTCCCCATATTTTTGAGGAATTAGTTTGCCTAACAAAACATCAACAAGTTTTCTTTCTACTTGGATTGTGTTGGGTAATTTTTGTTTTCTACTAGGAAGTTTTAGGCATAAGCTCTTAATGGTTTGATTTATCTCTGGGATATCATTTATTGCTTGTAGCAATGGAACTTCAATATGTATCTTTTTAAGTTCCTTGATTAACTATGAGTCATCATGTGCAAGCAGGTTTTCCCTAGATTTTGGAGTCTATTTAAATCATTCTAGTGATGGAACATGGGTTTCTTTTGGAATTTCTTCTAAATTTCTTGTCTCAGTCTTCTCATCTTTTTGTTGTTTATAAACATTGTGCATTAATTCCTCTTGCTTAGTGACTTCCTCTACAAGAATGTTTATAAGAATTCTCTAAGATCGAAGCTAAATATCATTTATTTCCACAACATTTAGGGTGGCTGTATTTGGATCTATGTTATACACCTGTTGTTTGGCCTATTGTTTTTAGTATTGGGAACTGGTTGAGCAGGCATTGGAGGTTGATTTCCCTAATCACTTGGATTCAGGTTTGTAGGCTATGAGGGTCCAGGAAGTAAGGCTTGAGGTTGATTCCCAAATTGCCTCATTCCTTGGTTATATTGAGGTGCCCACTACTATTGATATTGTTGTTGATTTGGCCACTCAGGGTTTGTCCAAGATTGATTTGTCCAGTCTGGCTGAGGCCATGCTGGTCCCCATTCGGGTGTCATTTGCATTAGAGGAAGTGGACCTCCCCAAGGTCCATTCCAAGAGGTTGGGCACCTTGGAGCATATTGGTTTGAAAATTGATTGAGTCCATAATTTGGTTGTTTCTGGCCAATAAAATTTAGTTCTTCCTCATCCGTTGGTACCTTCTTTAATCTATTTTTTATTTTAGGGAGTAGGCTACACTCATTTGTTAGATGACTTTTCTCACAGATTTTGCATAACTCAGTTTGATTCAAAGGACACTCCCTAAGTAGATGTTTTTCTCTACAATGAGGGCAATAAATGGCTAAGGGTTATGTGTTCCTTTTACTAGCTTGCATACCATCCAAAGTGATATTTAGATGAAGCAAGATATCAGTTTTTAAATTTGCTATCTCTTCCATGACTTTTGTAACATCATTGGAACTACCTTTCTTTAGTATTCTCTTACCTGCACAAGTACGAGAGTAATTCCTACAAACTTCCACAATTTTTGTAAAATCTTGTTTATTAATATCTCCTTTTCCCATTAGGTTTAAGGCTTCCCTAATTTCATCATCAATTCCTCTCAGAAAAATGGTCTTACTTAATTCCTGATCTAAATTATTTCCACATCTCCTATGGACAAATAGAATCTATCCACATAATCCTCCAAATTTTTATCTTCCATCTATTTCATGCGGAAGATTTCATCTTTCCTATCCCTGACTCTACAATAGTCTTGATATTTGTCAAGGAAAGTGGTTTCCATTTCATCCCAAGTGGAGATAGAGTCCGCTCTTAGGCCCATGAACCATCGAAGCACTGACTCCTTGAGAGTGGAAGGAAAAAATTTTAATTTCTAGTTGTCTGTGGCATAATCATAGGTCTGGCAGATGACCTTGAATTCAAACAAGAACTGGTCTAGATCTTCAGAAATCTTCCCCCAAAAGGTGGGTAGGAATATAGGAGATATATTCTTCATGGGGGGTTCATTTCTCTCAGGAGTGATGGAGATTGGATAAGAGAATGTTCTATTGTTAGCTGCCTCTTCATGGTCACCAAGATCACCCATAATAGGTGTATCATAGAGAATGGGAGATTCTGATGTTACTGGAGATCCCTGATCACTCAGATGATTAAGTTCCAAAGATGTACTAGCTATGGTTTGCTTGATGGATCGACATAAGGTGTCCCTGTTAGGGATTGCATGCAGAAGATATCAATTAAATGCAAATAAAAATTAAACAGAGGAATGGAAATACACAAAAATAATAATAGTGAGAGAAAAGTTTTAACGTGGCTCACCCAAACTCGGGCTATATCCACCAAAAGAGAGTCCAATATTGTTATCCAGTAAATCAAACCGATTACAACCAACAATACTTGCAACTCAATACCACTACAAATACTACAATACATCAACAAAAACCCTAACCCTTAGCCACTTTTATCAAGCCTTATGTCGGTTACAAAAATAGGGTTTTTTTTATGTCGGCCAATAGAAAAATAACTCTTGACACCTTAATAAAATAATAAAAAATTGTTGGAGGTTTTGGGGGCACTACCCCTGAGCCCTCACAAGGGCATTGCCCCTCGACCTTGCCCTATGGGCGCTGCCCCTTGACCCTATTAAATAATTTGGGGGGTAACCACGCTGATAAAAGTGGGGTAAATTTAACCTCTGAGTCTGATTAGGCTCCATATAATAACAATCTCCCACTTGGAGACTGATCAGACTCCACACCATATCATCTCCCACTTGGAGACTGATCATAACACCACTGACCCTATAGCTCCCACTGGAAATAAGCACCCTAGACACTGTTGTTTTAATTTTTTTTGTTTTCAGTCTTGAAGACCAACCGAAGCTGAAGAGGAGCTCAACTTCTCCCTTGTCACTGCCTTCATAAACATATCCACTGGATTTTCATCTATATGTATCTTTTCCAACCGTAATTGTCCATCACCCAACATCGACTGAATGAAGTGATACCTCAACTGTATGTGTTTGGTCTTTGATTGCAAGGCATAATTATTTGTAAGATGTATGGCACTCTACCTATCTGTAAACAAATAACTATGAGCCTGGTGTTTGGCCAATTCTTCCATGAAAGATTGTAGCCATATCATCTCCTTGCTTGCCTCTGTTGTAGCTATATACTCTGCCTCCATGGTGGATAAAGCAACCACCTTTTACAACCTGGAGTTCCAACTCACCATTGTCCCACCTACAGTGCCTGGTATCAATATCCCCTACCAAATATGAGTCTACATAACCTACTAAATTAGTATTAGAGCCCCCAAAACATAAGTGTTTAATGGATGTACCTCTCAAATATTTGAGAATCCATTTTACCACATTCCAATGCTCCAATTCGGGATGACTCATATACCTGCTTATGACTCCTACAACATGTGCAATATCCGGTCTCGTGCATACCATGGCATACATTAAACTTCCTATAGCTAAAGCATATGGTACCTTGGACATTTTTTCTTCCTCCTCTTGTGTCTTAGGACACATCTCCTTAGTCAATTTCAAATGACTAGGCAAAGGTGTGCTGATAGCTTTTGCATTCTCCATATAGAATCTCTACAACACCTTTTCAAAATACTTAGCCTGAGATAGAGTCAATTTTCTGTTCTTCCTATCTCTGCAAATTTTCATACCAAGGATTTTTTTTGCTGCCCCCAAATCCTTCATAGCAAATGATTGTGCTAATTGTTGTTTTAACTCTCTTATGTGATCCATGTTAGACCCTGCTACAAGCATGTCATCAACATATAAACATAAAATAATGTAGTTGTCATTATCCAACCTCTTAAAATAAACACAATGGTTAGAATTATACTGGCTGTAGCCTTGCTTAGCCATAAAACCATCAAATTTCAAATACCATTGCTGATGTGCTTGTTTCAAGCCATACAAACTCTTCTTCAATCTACACACATGTTTCTCCTTACCTTTGACCTCAAATCCTTGGGGCTGTTCCATATATATATCCTCCTCCAAATCACCATGGAGAAAGGTAGTTTTCACATCTAGCTATTCCAAATACAAATTTTTAGCAGCCACAATACTTAAAATAGTATGAATAGAAGTCATCTTAACAACTAGAGAAAAAATCTCATCAAAATCAATGCTCTTTTTTCTGTGCAAATCTTTTTACAACTAACCTGGTTTTAAATCTTTTCTTATCTCCATCTTCCTCTTTTAGCCTATAAACCCATTTGTTTGGTAAAGTCTTTTTACTTGCAAGCAACTTACATAATTCCCAAGTTTGATTTTTCAGCAAGGAGTCCATTTCTTCTTTCATTGCAAGCTCCCACTGAACCTTTGTATCCACCTGCATAGCTTCATCATACCCTTCTGGTTCACCAACATCTATTAACAAAATAGAATACAAAGAGGGAGAAAACCTTTCAGGGGGTCTACTTAGCCTTGTTGACTGTCTAATATTCACTAGAGTTTGTGGTACTTCTTGTTGCTATTGCAGAGCATGAGGAACCACTGGAACATCATTATCTAGAGTATCATCCAGCACCATATAATCCTTTTCTTTCTTCTCATACTGCTGCAACTGATCTTTGTACAACACCTCATTGAATACAACATCCCTGCTTCTCACAATTTTTTGATTTTTAAAATCCTAAAGCCTATAACCAAATTCATCAATGCCATATCCAACGAAGGTACACTTTTTTGATTTTGCATCAGGCTTGGTTCTATTTTTAGAATCTACATGTGCAAATGCTTCACATCTGAAGGTTTTGAGAAAAGAATAACTCACCTTCTTACCTGTCCATGCTTCCTCTAGAATACCACAACCCAAAGGAACTAAAGGAACTCTATTAATTAAATATATAGCGGTGTTGATAGCCTCTGCCCACATGTTTGAAGGCATCCCAACATGCAATCTCATGGTCCTTGCATGCTCCATTATTGTCCTATTCATGTGTTCAGCCACTCCATTCTCTTGTGGAGTCCCTGGAACTATTTTTTGCCTACAAATTCCATTAAAGGAACAATAATCCTCAAATTCTTTGCTGCAATACTTACCACCATTATCAGATCTGAGACATTTTAATCTTTAACCCATCTCATTCTCAACCAAGCTTCTCCATTTCTTAAATGTTTCAAGTACATCAGATTTCTGCCTAAGAAATAAATCTAAACCTTCCTAGTTGCATCATCTATGAATGTAACATAATACCGAGAGTCAGTGAGAGAAGATATTTGAACTAGTCCCCATACATCTGTATGCACAAGCTCCAACTTTTCATCTTTTTTTTGCTTCCCATCCTTAAGAAACTGACTCTCTTTTGTTTACCATACACAACTTTCATAGAAATCCATATTAATACATTTCAAACCTGGTAAAAATTTCTTAGAATGAAGTACCTTCATATCTTTTTCACTCATATGCCCAAGTCTGTTATGCCACAGTGTTGTCTTAGAACATGCAGCAACTATTTCAGTCTCTTCCTGCAAACCTGCAGCAACTGTTCCTGAACCTATTTATTTTTTCTCTACAATAGCTAAAGTAGAAGGAATAGTATGACCTATACAAAGATATAAGGTGCCTACTTTCACACCTTTTGCTACTATTAAGGCACCTCTTGAAACCTTCCAATTTTTATCAATAAATGTAACAATGTAACCTTCATCAACTAGCTGTCCTACTAAAATTAAATTCTTACTGAGCCTTGGAACGTGCCTTACCTCTTGTAGTAGCCAATGATTCCCATTCTGCAACTTAATCTTGATTCTTCCCTTTCCAACAATTTGACATGGTTCGTTATCTCTCAAATAAACCAACCCAAAATCCCCTTGGACATAATCAAGAAAATAACTTCTATGGGGTGTAGCATGAAATGAGGCCTCTGAATCTAAAACCCATGAATCATCAACATTATCTAGGGAAAGAATTAAAGAATCATCTTCAGATTTATTACTTACCAGATTTGCCTCCTTATTGCCTTCTTGTTTGTCTCCTTCTTTACTCTTTCGAGACCAGCAATATTTCTTCAGATGACCTAGTTTCCCATAGTACCAACAATCCTTCTATCCTCTAGATTGGGATCTCTTGTCCTTTGATTTTCCTCATGACTTCCCATGACCTCCAGAACCTTTTCCTCTCTCCTTTGATCTGCCCCTACTTTCTGTATTCAAAACACTACCTGATGTGGACCCTCCTGAGCTTTTTCATTGCATTTCCTTGCTAAGGATAACACCAACAATATCATCAAATTTCAAAGTATTTGAACCAGAGACAGAGTTACTTACAACCATTACCAAGCTATTCCAGCTTTCTGGAAAAGAACATAAAACTAAGAGAGCCCTCACCTCTTCATCAAATTTCACTTTTACAAAAGTTAATTGAATGGTAATCATATTAAACTCATTTAAATGATCTGTCATAGATCCACCTTCAATCATTTTCAGATTAAACAAACGCTTCATGAGAAATACCTTATTTGAGGCTGAGGGTTTTTCATACAATTTAGCCAAAGCTTTCATCAGTTCACTTGTTGTCGTTGCTTCTATTATATTCAATGCCACCAATGGTGCTAGGCACAACTGAATGGTTCCCAATGCCTTTCTATCTAGAAGATTCCAATCCTCATCAGTTATTGTTGCCAGTTTCTTGGCTATTCCTTCTAGCGGCCTTGATAAATCCTTCTAATAGAGATAATCCTCCATCTGCATCTTCCATAACTGATAGTTCTGCCCATTGAATTTATCTACCTTCAATTTACCCTTGTTCACCATTGCTTCCACTCAATCGTGAGACTCCCACTCAACCGTGAGACCTTACAGATGATAATCAAACACAACCCTCTCTGATACCACTTGTTAGGGATTTCATGCAAAAGATATCAATTAAATGCAAATAAAGATTAAACAGAGGAATGGAAATACATATAAATAATAGCAGTGAGAGACAAGTTTTAACGTGGTTCACCCAAACTTGGACTACATCCACCAACAGAGAGTCCAATATTTTTATCTAGTAAATCAAACTGATTACAACCAGCAATCCTTGCAACTCAATATTGCTACAAATTCTACAATACATCAATGGAAACCCTAAACCTTAGCCACTTTTATCAAGCATTATGTCAGTTATAAAAATAGGGTGTTTTTATGTTGGCCAATAGAAAAGCAACTCCTGACGCCTTAATAAAATAATAAAAAATCATTGGAGGTTTTGGGGGCGCTGCCACCAAACCCCCGCAAGGGGCGCTGCCCCTTGACCCTGTTAAATAATCTGGGGGGAAACTACGCTGATAAAAGTGGGGTAAATTTAACCTCTGATTCTGATTAGGCTCCATATAACAACAATCCCTAGGCCTTCTCATAAACTATTGAATCTGAAATGCACTTGTTTAAGAAGTCTTATCAACACCTTAAACCTACAATGATTTGTAGATTATTCCTCGGCAACGGTGCCAAAAATGATGAGGTCTTGGTAGTGTTCATTAATTCACATCATTTAATTATCAATCTGGAGGTGTCTGGAGCGATTTGCGATAAGACTCTTAGTGTGGGGGATTTTGGAGTGAATCTGAATAGGTGGTTGGTGGACAAAGTCTGGCTTACTTATCTTGTGGAAAGAAACATACATGCAAGGAAATGAACTATCTATTTGCTTTTAAAGGAAACACACATACTTGGAAAGAAACTTATCTAATTGCTTTGGAAATAAACACACTTGCTTGAAAGGAAACTAGTCTAATTGCTTTGAAAATAAACACACTTGCTTGAAAGGAAACTAGTCTAATTGCTTTGAAAATAAACACACTTGCTTGAAAGGAAACTATATTAAATGCTAAAACAAAACTTCAAGGTAATTGAATCTATTGTCAAATCATAGAAAAGACACACTCTAAATATATTAGTGCTATTAAAATCACAATCCTATTTCTTTTGTATTTTTAGAATTTATAAAATAAACCTATAGGTGACAACTCACTACACAGTGGTACAGAAAAGAGAAAACATATCACAAAATTAACATACATAGATAATTTCACTAAACAGAAAGACAAAATAGAACTGGATAACATACCAAGTGATCTCCTCCAATTTGGAGAAGCAGGCCCTACTTTCCCAGCTGGAGACAATCCTTTGAGCTTGAACAACCTTTCAAAAAGAATTCCCCCTTCATTTGCATTAAATTAAAGTCTAGAAATGGACATGGATACAAAACTGGAAAAACAAGGAGTTTTCCCTCTAACTGAAAATATAAAACGGACAACTTGCTATAAAAAATATGAACTAACCTAAAGAGAAGACCTGCCCCTACTTATACAATCGAGCTTTATTAAAAGGAGATAACTAACAGCGAATCTAACTACAACGAACTAGAATTGAAGCTAGTTCGTTATTTATTACATTGATGATTCCATTGCAGGTTATGGAAGATCAAAGATTTGTATCGACTTGGCTATTGACAAACTTGAGTGATTTCTTGGAATGGCGTGGTGCTTGGTGGAAGTGAATTCAATTGGAACTGACACTAATTAGTAGCTACTTTGGTTAGTCACTAAAATGGAGTGACGTGGAGATTTAGATTATAATAGCTGCCTTAATTGAGGCATGGGTCATGTTTGTGTTGCTGGGCCTTTTAGGTAGCCCTAGGATTGGCTGGTAATAGTCATCGACTCAAGAGGAGGATGACTCTATTGGAGGGTAATGGCATTTGGAGCCATCTGGAGTTCATGTTCTTCATAGAAAAGGGGGCTCCGGAGGGATCCAAAGACCACTAGAAATCTTACTAGCATAACCCTTATGCAAACATAAACCACTTGTACCACAATTCATAAGATATGTACTTTGAAAATGTAAGTCAAGTAAATAAGTTAAGAGATTTCATCAAAGGAAATGAAAACCAAACATGTGCCTAATCCATCCAAAAGACAAACATAATTATAATAATATGTAAATATATATGCCATAGTGTTTTGTTAAAGTCTCACAAAACAGGAAATATAATGAAATAGATGAGTCATATATTTGGCTCATCATTGGTCCTTTATCTCCTTGGTATCAAGAGACTTACATGTACCTTCATGACAACATTATCCCACCAAACCTATCATCTGCATAACATAAAAGCTTTATCTTCTGAGCCTCCCACTTCACCCTTATAGGAGACACTCTCTATAAAAGAAGTCTTGATGGTATGCTTTTACAATGTCTCGACTCTAGGGAAGATGAAGTGGCCTTGCAAGAGGTGTATGAAGGTATTTGTGGGGCACACTCTAGTGGACCTACCTTAGCGTAGAAGATCTTGAGGATAGGATATTATTGGTCGACCATGGAACGGGACACTTACAGTTTTGTGAAGAAATGTTTCCCATGTCAGCAACATGGGGATCTCATTCATGCACCATCACAGAAGTTGCAGTTGATAACAAATCCTTGGCCTTTTTCACAATGGGGACTTGACCTCATAGGTAAGATTCACCCTCCATCATCTAATGGCCACAAATTCATCATCACTGCCACTGAATACTTCACTAAGTGGGTCGAAGCCATTCTGCTCACTTTCACCACAGGTATCCAAATAGCCAAATTCATCCTCCATTATATAATATACCATTACGGTGTTCCTCATTCCATTATCACAGATAACGGGAAATTGTTTAAAAACTAGGAAGTCTGCACCTTGTGTGAGAAGTTCCATATCCAACACTACTTCTCCACTCCTTATTACCCTGAAGGTAAGGATCAAGTTAAGGCTTCTAACAAAACCATCTTGCATATTAAGATGGTTGATGAAGATAGCCATGAATGGCACCTCCAACTCAATCCTGTCCTATGGGCCTACTGCACAAGTATCCACACACCCAAAGGTGCCACGCCATATTCCCTAGTATTCGGTTCTAAAGCTATTTTACCTATTGAGGTCAAACTCCCATCACTCAGGGTTTCATTGCAAAATCTAATCACCGCGGAAGAGTATCAAGTTGTAAGGCTACATGAACTAGAATTATTGGATGAGAAATGCCTCGATGCTCTCAACCATCTGTAGGCCTACCAAAATTGCCTATGCATGAGCTATAACAAGAAAATCAAGAACCACAAGTTTGAAGTAGGCAACCTTGTCCTTATGGAGAACCAAAAAAATCTACAAGGGTGCACTAAAAAAGGAAAATTTGAGCCCAATTGGTTGGGACCATATGTTGTTACAACCAACTATGGATCAGGGGCATATCAGCTTCCAACACCTGAGGTTCAACCTATAGATGAACCTATGAACATCTTGCATCTAAAAAAGTTCTACACATGACTCATTGAGTATCCCAAAGAAAAAAAAATACAAAAAAAAAAAAAAAAATAGAAAACTCCAAAAAAAGTTGAAAAATCAAGAAAAACCTGAGTGCAATAAAATTGTCCAATGGTGAAAATCACTTTGGTGATGCCTTGGATAAGTACCATGATGAAAACCTATTTTAGGTGCCATGTGTAGTGGCTAGTTCCACCATCTAATAAGCCCTCTTTTCATTACAACATTCCATATCATGCACACCCCATGGCTTGGAATTATGAAACAATCAAATCTTATTGCCCACCCCGCATTATCCCACCCAAAGCTAATCCGTGGAATGAGGATCCTTGTATGCTTCCTTTGTACAGATCAAAAGGCCAAAAAATCCAAAAACATTATAAAATCCAAAAAAATCACAAAATTATGAAAATAGAAAAATAATCTCATCATATGCATCATCTTCCACATCATCACATCCATCCCGAACCATTCCCACATCATCAAGTCACACCAGAACTACATATTCATCTTACCCGCATATTAAAGTGCCTTGATCCTATGGACACAAGGTATGTAGGCAGTATGGAATATGTTCGGAAGTATCTAGTACTCAGGTACCCATCTAACCCATTTGGATGGTCCATATCTTCTGAGCTTACTAAACTCACCAAGTAATAACACATGCTAAGAATAACATAAAAGCATCACACCTCAAACAAAAATCATCAATCAACAAACCAACTATAATTGTCGCACATGGCCTATTATCCTTTTGCCCATCTTTAGAAGTTATCCAACAACCATCCAAACAATTCTTGTCCTAGGATATATCGTTCCTAAAATGGACAAAATCCATCATTCTATCAATTTGGCAAGAGATACAATGGCTATTTGTGTCATTTTTGTTGGACTTTTGATTACTAATTTTTATCTTTTGTCTTGTTCTAGGAATCTTTCTAAAGCTACCTTGATTTCATTATATCCTGTTATGTGGCAGAAAACACCTAGAATAGACATAGTCATTGTTTTTGTATGCTGTGCTTGTGGGTTGATTTCATTACCCCAAGAATAGTATTCATATCTTGAAGATAGGGTTGGTTCTCACATAGAATTTCCCATTTGCATATTAGGTTAATCTTACCTTCTATGTACTATGGGAACTTATGTTATGAGTCCCCTTCCCTCATCTAGGCAAGGTTATACTACCTTGGGCATGCATGAAATCAACCTATTGTTTGTGAGTCTAGTCCATGCAAATGTTGGATAAACATCATCACCTAGGTCCTTTCATACCTTAGTGAAAAGTATCCTACTTTGCTATAATAAACCTAGAAATTTTCTCAATAGTGTAATGCAAGTACTGTGCCTAGCTCATACCATATCCTTTTCTATCACTACCCATCCAACAATATTATTTGGGCTTAGAATTTTGATCTACCTATCTTGACCATTCCCTTCCCCAACCTATTCCCCATCACCTAGCCCCATCACCCAGAGTTTAACGAACATAACATGTATCATGACTTGTCCATTTCATTAGTCATTGCATGTATTCATTAAACACTTGCATTATCATAGGCACTTATCATTATTACAATCATTAATCATTATATCTTTTAACCATTGCATTCACCATTTCATTTTCATCATGGATAACTATAACTTTTTTGGAGAACACATCGCCTAACAATTTCTATTGCTTGTTCTCTTTCCAACTTTCCCGAAAAAAAAAAAACAATTAAAGCACCGAGCAGAGGGTAGTCGTTTCTTTATATTACATGCGTGTGAGGCATCTTCAAGAATTAATGATGATGATTTCATGCCTCTCAAATCAAACTCTCACACAAGTGTAATCTAACCATATATCCCATTTCCCATTTCACTACCACTCGTCCACTTAATTAATCATTCATCCATTTGCACTATCACTTATCATTTTAGCATCACATTATCATTATCACATCATTAATCATTGCATTATTCAACAATTTCATTAATCATAACACATTTGCATGCATAATATATGTTTATTAATTTAAGCATATTTGCATGTATAATATATGTTTATTAATTTAAGCATATATTCATTTCATTACACATCCATTTGCATTCATAAATAGATGTTTATTAATCTGAGTATACATTCTATTACATCTCATATAAAATCCATATCATAATCCAAATGCATCTCATACATCTACATCATAACATCATCTATATAAAATGCATCCATAATCATAACATACATCATAATCCATGTATCATAATCATCCATTTACATCATCATAAGAATCATAACATCATCCATAATGCGTAAGTATCATAAGAAAAGAATAAACCATCACATCATAACATATCCATAACCAACATATGCATATCATAAATAAACATAGGGTACATCATGTCATCATTATAAACATCCATAAAACCATAATAAAACACCCATAAACATCATCAGATACATCACCGCAAGGATAATACATCACTCAAAATAAATATATAGGTCATGATACAAAATGTCTCAAAGGGCCAAAACACATCAATACATATCAAAACATCAACCCTAGGCTGATGATCCCCTAGCAGAGTCAGTAGGAGACCTAGGCTGTCACTGGGGTGGCTACTGTGGCTGCTAAGGTACTAGAGGTGGAGGTGCCATGGGCTACTGAAATGACTGTTTTGATCTCCTAGACCTATATGATCTAGACATCCTAGAGCCACTCCTCTGACTATAGCTCGACACGTAATGACCCTCAGGGATTTTCGTACAATAGGCCTTCTAATAATACTCAGCCCTCGCACATACCTTTGTAAGCTTGCTCTGTAGTTATGCTACATGACTCTGTGTTGCTATGTAATCAGTCCACATCTGGGATGTATTGGTGCCAAAAATGACACCCTGCATCTGTGTAACCTCTTCCTGTAGGGTCCCCACCTGTGCATCTGCCACCTGCCACAATTCTCTCTCTGCATCTCTCTCAGCAATCACACTGGCTACCTAAGGATATAACTGTGTCACTTGCCCCATGTGCCTGTGCTAACTACACATGTAAGGCACTAACCTAGCCATCGGCCCCACTACTCCCATCTAGTAATGCAGCTACCCCTCGTAGCTGCACAAGCTCTTGTTGCTGCCTCCGAACAGTATCCTCTAGGATGGCTACCTATGCCCATAGAGTATCCATATCCACCTCATCATCAGCCTAGGTACACCGACATGACATGTGATCGCCAGGAATAGGCCCTGGCCCTATCCCCAAACTCCCTATCCTCGTAGCTCCAGCCCCTGTAAAGGTCATCTCCGCCTCCAGAATGTGACTTTGTTGCGTCTGTGGCCTCACCTACCGCTGAGGCACCTGCTGTGGAAGTCCTTTCCTCTATCCCTATTGCTACAATGGTACCCAGGGTGGTGGCATATGTCCCCTCTACCCTCCCTGTGCTTGTTGCATAGTCACCTGTTGTAGTGGTCTCTGTTGTGTAGCCATCTATCCCTACCCCTGGGCTTGCTACTGCAATGTTACCTGTGGTGGTGCTAGCCTAGGTCCTTGCTACTGTGGAGGTGCCTATGGAGGAGGCATCTGTCCTACTTGCGCCTATTGTCTAGGTATCTGTTGTCCTCACCCTCGTCCTCTCCCATCCATAGCCTACTCATAGGCTGCCATAGCTAGCATCCCAATGGGATCATCCTCATCCTCATCGACCTCCTCCACAACTATCTCCTCTACCACATCTCCCTCCTCCCCTGGCTCCACTGTCATGTCTGGATTTGCTATAGGATCTGTCAAATGGATTGTCCTCCATGTTGTCCACCACTAATCATATGTAGGAGTAGTCCCTACATCCACCTCTTTACTCCCCCAATCCCACCGTTGGGGCTGTAAACTTGTAAAGTCATCTACAAGTCAATCTAGGTTTATGTGCTAGTTAGTTAGAAGTTTGTTGGTTAGTTATTTCTCCCAGCCGCTTGGAATTGTCTCCCAGCCGCTGGGAATCAAGTCAGTACTACTGATGGCATGTAGATAAATAGCTCAGCTCAGATTGATTTCAGGAAGGGAGAAGTGAAGAGATAGAGCAGAGGTTAGACAGAGCAGTAGCTGTGAAATTGTGAAATCAGATATCTATATGCGATTCTGAAATAATAAGAAGATCCTATTTTGTGTTGTCTTTCTGATCTTCGATCTACCTATGTAGTCGATTTTCTTGTTTTGCCGTCTAGATGGATTCTCAAATCCATTCCACCGGTTAATTACTTTGTAATTGGTGGAATGGCCATGTATATTAGTTTAGGTTTCCATTTTGTTTTTCTATTTGTGCATTTCATGTCTTTGGGATCAAATTGCAACATGCGTTGATTTACCCTAGCATCCTCATGTGCTAGGCTTTGAAGCTTGAAATCTAAGTTAAGATTGCTAAAGAAACAGATCGGATTGATCCTAAGGTTTTCAGTGTGAAAATTGTGAAGTTTCACAGGTTTTGTCTGTGAGATACATTTGATGTATATACAGTGTTTGCATGTCGCATACAATCCGTGAGTATATCGCTTTTGTCTAAATACTCAATCTGTGAGTATATCACTTTTGTCTATTGAAGTTTGTATGTCGCAGACATATCAAGTTGATTAAAAGTTTGTATGTCTCGGTTGTATGTGTCAAACATACATTTCAATTATACAAGGGTTTCGACATACAAGGCGGTCAACGACGGAGTCAAAGATACATTCGGCAGAGTATGCGAAGGGTGCATCTTTTGTTTGCACGCTTTGAATGCACTTTTCGAATGTACATTCTGAATGTACATTGAAGATATACATTCTCGATATACAAGTCTTATGTATATCACTTTTCTTTGTCGCAAACAATACATGCGTATATCGCTATAGTACCCGAGTACCAATTTGTGTGTATCTGTCATTCGCACATTGGGTTTGTATGTTGTGGATGATGTAAAGTGTTGATATATAATCTATGTGTATATTGCAAATGTACATCAGGTGCAATCCCTGTGTATACTGTAGTTGCATGTTGGTGAGTAGCTCGCAAATGTACGAAGCAGTTTGTATGTTCGGATGCACATGGTGAATGTACATCGGATTGATACAAAAAGGTCAGTGGTCAACCTTTCCTAGAAAGCATATTCTGGAGGAATATTCGGTGAATGCATATTTTGGGTTGTATATTTGAATGTCTATCAAAATATACATTCTGTAGATACAACGGATCGATACAAGGGAGTCAGCGCCGGTCAAAGTAATTGTTTGCATGTTTGGTTTGTATCTCGCGATTGTATATTGTAAATATGCAATGCGCATATACATTGCATAGATATACAAGGCGCGACCAATAGAAGCAATAGACAGAACCGACATGGACAGTCAAAGAAGGTATGTATCAGTTTGAGTGTGTCTGAGTGATAAGCACAGGCGGAATAAAATATGTCGGAGGACCCGATAGGTCAAATGTTGCTGATAGAAGTGTCAGAGACACATCGATGGGAAAATAGGGTTTCAGGTCATTTCCGTTGGTAGCTCTACATCACAAAGACATGAGAGGAATCCACCCCAGTGTATGCACACATCATATCTACACTGAAGATCTCCATCTTGTTAGACAACCACAGAGGAGAATTAATCCAGCCTTGAGGGACATAGTGAAGGACGAAATAGAGAAATTGTTACAAGTAGGATTCATCTACCCCATTTCTGACAGCCAATGGGTATTGCCATTAGTTATAGTACCAAAGAAAAATGGCAAGTGGCAAGTCTACATTGACTATAGAGAATTGAATAAAGCCACTAAAAAACACTGTTTCCCACTTCCCTTCATTGTCTAGGTGCTAGATAACCTGGCTGGTAGTCACTATTTCTCCTTCCTAGATGGATTCAGCAACTACAATCAGGTCCAGGTGGCTCTAAAAGATCAGGATAAGACTACCTTCACATGTCCATGGAGAACATTTGCTTACAGAGTTCTGTCATTTGAATTATGCAATGCACCAGCCACATTTCAATGGGTCGTGTTGGCAATTTTTGTTGATCTAGCCAATACATGTGTGGAAGTTTATATGGATGATTTTATGGTGCATGGAAAAACTTTTGATGAAGCCTTGAATAGTTTGAATAAAGTGCTTGAAAGGTGCAAAAAACATCAATTATGTTGCAAGTATGGGCCTAACCAGTGTTGGCATTGATGTCAACATACTCCTGTTGCATTAATGATAAGGATTGGATGAACTTTTTGTTGAGGATATTGAGGAAATTTGTCATATCAGGAACAGAGAAGAACAGTGAAGACAGTAAGGTAAAGATCCAAGATAAGATGAGGATCAGAGGGTGCAGTTCAAAGGGTTTGTAGATATCTGTCTTAAGTTGATCCAGTAAACATTTCAGAGGTTCACATGATGATCTAAAGAAGTTGTGGCTGATCAAGTAAAATCGGTTTCAGCAAGTGTTCAGAAGTGATAGAGCGATACATATAGGTTCGGTGAGATCTAGAAATGCATTATCCTATTATGCAGATTTGAGGGAGTGTTTAGGAAGTCAATGTGAATTGTCAACTCAATTGGTTCATGGTCTAGAGGTCCGCAAGCATCTATTCCTTTGTGACAGTGATGACAAACTATGTACTTGAGGTTCTAGATGAAGGAGAGAAGGATTTCAGTAAGCAGATGTAATGTGGATGTTCTTGGTGATTCAGGCAAGCTTGTGGAAGTCTTTGGATCATGTCCAGTTTGTGTTGGTGGTCTGCATTAGAGTTTGAGCTCACATTTGAGGAGTTACTTCCGGATGATGGTGTTCTTCCTAAGTTTGGCCAACTGAATGAGTTACACATCTTGTAGATGATCTTGAAGATGTTGTGTGAAGATTGGTGTGTTCCTAGAAGAAGGTTGAAGTCTCAGATCTGTGTGGCTGACAGTGTGTTGATCCGCATGAAGTCTTTTGTAATTAGTCATGGTGTATTTATGTATTTATTTTGTAATGTTTTCCGACTTAGATGATCATTCCTAAGTTGATGTCTTGTATAAATGAGGAATTGTAAAGTCATTTCAAAGTGCATCTTGTGGAGATGAGAGTGTGGTAGCGAGGAGGAGAGCGAAAGGTAGAGCAGAAGTTTTGGGCTTAAATGGAACTGACTCAAGCATGGTGAAGATGATATTCTTCAGTTCAAGTATGTGATACTTATTCTTTTGTAGATAGTGTGTCTCTTGTAGGAAGTGAGCCTCTTGTGAGCAATGTGCTCGGGTAGTGAGCCCTAATTGGCATGTGCCATTTGTTCTTTCTATTCTTCTAACAGAGAATACAATCTTGGGGTAGTCACCCCGTGGTTTTTCCCTTAACTGGGTCTTCCATGTCAAAATCTTGGTGTCTCATGTGTTAATGTGTTTCTACTCTTGAGTTATTGCATTGTGTTTCCATGATTGATTTATTATTATGTTGTTGAATTACAAAGTGGATTTAATTGTTTAATTGCAAGAAAGTTTTGGACAACTGATTCACCCCCCCTCTCAGTTGTCTGTCCTAAATCCAACAATTGGTATTAGAGCTAAGTTCCTCTAAAAGAGCTTAGCTGCTTGAGGAGATCCAGGATGTCATCCTACAAGAAGGATAGTCTAAAGTTTGATGGAACCAATTTTAATCTTTGGAAGAGTCGCATGCAATGTCACGTGCAATGTATGGGAATGCAGTACTGGACCATGGCTACAATGAAGTATACTCCTCCTCAGAATGGCCCAAAATCCCCAACTAAAATGACAGATGCTAAAAACAATCTGTGGACTAAAGAAGCTCTTCTAAGTGCCTTGTCATATTAAGAGCTAACAAATGTTGTTGATCTACAAACTGCTTTTGAGATTTGGGAAAAACTGGAACTTCTGCATGAAGGAGACAAGTATGTTAAATGAGCCAGGCTACAGAGTCTGAAAGGGAAATTTGAAAATCTAAAGATGAGAGAAGATGAAAATATCACTACTTTTATGCCAAGAGTAAATGAGCTTGTTTGTGGCATTAGATGTGCTGGTGGAGGTTTGGATGAAGATGAAATTGTGGGCAAAGTTCTCAGATCCCTTCCTGCTTCTTACAAATACAAGGTTGCTACCATTGAAGAATTCAAAGCCCATTCAAGTGTCACAAGAGATCAATTGGTTGGTAAATTAGCTACATTTGAAATGACCAAGTTTGGAGATGCCCCCCCAAGACTGAATCTACATTCAAAGCCAGTGCCTCTGTAAAGGGTAAACAAAGGTTTGATCCGAGAGAGAACTCTTCAAGGAAACCATCATGGTATGAAAAAGAAAGAAAAGATCTGGAAGAAGAAGAAGCAGAAACTGCTTAACTTGAAGCCCTTATTGCAAAAAGACTGCCAAGAGGATCTAGTAAGTATGAAGGGAAATTGCCTTTTAAGTGTTTTAACTGCAATAAGATTGGTCATTTTGCCTCAAGGTGTCTGGAAAGATTTTCAAGGCCAAATCCTAACAGATCAAGGTTCCAAAAGAATTGTTACTATGTTCATGAAGAGGATGATAATGAAGGAGTAATAAATGATGAATCAGAAACAAGAAACAAATCCGAAAGTGATTGGGTGTTTATTGCCATCAAGGAAGAAGATCCAATGCCCTCTGAATCTGTCAATCATAAAACTGTGGAAAGAGCTCTGGCTACCCAAGTTGAAGAAAAGGATGATTGGGTCATTGGCAGTGGATGCTCTCACCATATGGTAGGTGACAAAAATAAGTTCATAGATTTGGAAAGGTATGAAGGAGGAGTGGCAAAGTTTGGTGATAATTCTGTTGGTAGAATCAGAGGTAAAGGAACTATTTCTTTTGATGGAAGGAACAAAACTGGTAATGTACTATATGTTGAAGGATTAAAGCACAATCTTCTCAGTGTTGGACAGTTGGTGGACAAAGGCTATGATCTCTGATTCAAGAATGGAAAATCCAAGATCTTTGAAAGTTTCAAAACAGAGATTGCATCCTGTACTCAAACAAAAGGTAATATCTTCCATTTAGTTGGTACAGGTAAAAGTTGTCTATTTGCGCAAATTGATCAGAGTTGGTTATGGCATAGGAGGATGTGTCATGTGAATTTTGATAATATCATCAAGATAAGAAACACTTAGGCTGTAAGAGATCTTCCAAAATTAGTGAAACCTACAAATAGTTTGTGCAAAGAATGTCAGTTGGGTAAGCAAAGCAGAGTCTCATTCAAAAGTAAGGAGCAATCTTCTACCAGATTATTAGACTTAGTTCATACTAATTTATGTGGTCCCGCAAGAATCAGGAGTGTGCAAGGTGATAGATACTTCATGTTATTAATTGATGACTACTCCTGAATGATGTGGGTGACTTTTCTAAAAGAGAAATCAGAAGCTCTTGAGAAATTCAAAATATTCAAGGCTATGGTAGAGAATGAAACTGGATTAAAACTAAAATGTCTGAGGTCTGATAGAGGTGGAGAATTCACATCTAGTGAGTTCATAGAATTCTGTGAGAAACATGGAATAAAGAGACAGTTGTCTGCTCCTAGGACTCCACAGCAGAATGAAGTAGTGGAGAGAAAGAACCGGACCATCCAGGAAGCATCTAGAACCATGATGATGGAAGAAAATGTTCCTCAGATCTACTGGAGAGAAGTTGTGAGCACTACAGTCTACACTCTTAATCGAGTTCAAATCAGAAGCAATACTGGTAAGACTCCTTATGAACTCTAGTTTGGCATCACTTCGATTTGGCATCACTCCCATAGTGAGATATTTTAGAGTTTTTGGTAGCAAATGTTACATTAATAAAGATGAAGATCTAGGCAAATTTGATGCTAGAAGTGATGAAGGAATATTCTTGGGTTACTCTCCTCAAATCAAAACATACCAGTGTTATAACAAGAGACTGAGAAAGATTATAGAAAGTACAAATGTGAAGGTTGGTGAAAGAATTGAAAAACCCTCAAGGTTTTAAGAATATAATGAAGATGATCAGAATGGTGTTCTGATTCAAGGAGTCCAAGCCCCTTCTAAAATACAATTTCAGACTGATCTAGCAAATCAAGAAGAAGAGATAAGTGTGATTGAACCTAATCAAGAATCAGAAGTGCAAGAAACTCCCAAAGTTCCTAGGTATGTAAGACTAAACCACTCTGAAGATCAGATCATAGGTGATAAAAGCAAAGGTGTATAAACAAGAAGGATTGCTTAAGATTCAGAAGAGTATTGTCTGATTTCAAAAATTGAACCTAAGATAGTGAATGAAGCTTGCAGTGATGAAAATTGGACTAAAGCAATGGAGGAAGAGCTGATGCAAATTGAGAAAAATCACACTTGGGATCTTGTTCCTAGGCCTAAAAACAAGAATGTGATTGGAACCAAATGGGCCTTCTGGAATAAACTCAATGAAGTTGGTGAAGTAATCAAAAATAAAGCCAGATTGGTCTGCAAGAGTTACTCTCAAATAGGAGTTGATTTTGAAGAAACATTTGCTCTGGTGGCAAGAATTGAAGTAGTCAGATTGTTTCTTGCCTTTGTTGCTTTCAAGGACTTCAAGGTACATCAGATGGATGTCAAGTCTTCCTTTTTGAATGGAGACTTGGAAGAAGAAGTGTACATTGAGCAACTAGATGGATTTCAATTATCTGATCATGGTGATATGGTTTGCAAGTTAAAGAAAGCACTGCATGGACTGAAGCAAGCCCCAAGGGCCTAGTATGAAAGATTGGATAAGCATCTTTTGAAGATTGGTTTCAACAAAGGTACTACTGATAGTAATTTGTACTTCAAAATTGATCATGAAAATATCTTGATTGTTGAAGTGTTTGTTGATGATATCATTTTTGGAGGAAGAGATAGTATGTGTAAAACTTTTGCAAATCAAATAAAAAGTGAATTTGAGATGTCCATGCTTGGGGAAATGAATTTCTTCTTGGGTCTACAAATCACTCAAACAAAGAAAGGAATCTTCATTTCTCAGACCAAATATGTGAAATAATTGTTGAAGAAATTTGGGATGGAAGACTCAAAACCAATGAGTACTCCCATGGAAACTAGATGTAAATTGAGCAAAAAAGATGACTCTCCTAAGGGTGATCAGAAAAAGTACAGGTCAATGATAGGAGGATTATTGTATCTCACTCAAACTAGACTTGACATTATGAATGTTGTTGGTCTTGTTGCTAGATTTCAAGTTGATCCTAGAGAATCTCATGTCATGGCAATCGAGAGGATTTTTAGATATCTAAAAGGGATAGTTGAATATGGATTGTGGTATCCCAGAGATCATGATTTTTCTCTTCATGCATATACAGATGAGGATTGGGTAGGAGCTGTGGATGACTAGAAGAGTACTAGTGGTGGAGCATTCTTTTTTAGGGAAGAGATTGGTTTCTTGGCTAAGCAAGAAACAAGAGGCAATATCTCTATCCATAGTTGAAGTAGAATATATTGCAGCAGTAGGTAGTTGTACTTAATTTTTATAGATGAAGTAGATGCTAAGAGACATCAGAGTGGAGTATGAGGAACCTATCACAATCTTTTGTGATAATTCAATTGCAATAAATATATCTAAGAATCCGGTGTTGCATTCAAAGACTAAACATATATCCATTAAGTTTCACATTTTGAGAGAGCAAGTGAACAAGAATGAAGTCAGATTGGAGTTTGTGCCTTCCAAGGATCAGATTGCAGACATCTTTACAAAACCTCTACCTAAGGACTCTTTTGAGTATCTCAGGGAGAAGTTAGGGGTTATTGCCCCTCTGGTGATGAATTAAGGTGTACTAATGTGCATTAGTCCGGTGGATATCACAGTCATATCTTGTGGTCCGGATTGATGATGGAGAGCTGCTACTCAAGGGAAGCAGCTAGTATGATTCTAAAGTGATGGAGTTGCAAGTATGTGCCCTTTGCCATTGATGTCAAAGGGGAAGAGAAGACATGTGAAAAACAAGTAGTTGCTTATCAAAGGGGAAGTAGTAAAGGGAGAAAAGACATGTGAATGGTTCTTGCTGATAGGGGGAGTTGTGACAATGAGGAGAAGTTCTTGTCTTGATGGCTAAAATAGTTTTTCACATCATATGTTGCCATCAATGACAAAGGGGGAGATTGTTGTAAGTATGGGCCTAACTAGTGTTGTCATTGATGTCAACATACTCCTATTGCATTAATGATAAGGATTGGACAAACTCTTTGTTGAGGATATTGAGGAAATTTGTCATATCAGGAACAAAGAAGAACAGTGAAGACAGTAAGGTAAAGATCCAAGATAAGATGAGGATCAGAGGACGCGGTTCAAAGGGTTTGTAGATATGAGTCTTAAGTTGATCTAGTAAAGATTTTAGAGGTCCGCATGATGATCTAAAGAAGTTGTGGCTGCTTAAGTAAAACCAGTTCTGGCAGGTGTTCAGAAGTGACAGAGTGATACAGATAGGTCCGGTGAGATCTGGAAATGCATTATCCTATTATGCAGATTTGAGGGAGTGTTTAGGAAGTCAATGTGAATTGTCAACTCAATTGGTTCATGGTCTAGAGGTCCACAAGCATCTATTCCTTTGTGACAGTGATGACAAACTATGTACTTGAGGTTCCAGATGAAGGAGAGAAGGATTTTAGTACACAGATGTAGTGTGGATGTTCTTGGTGATTCAGGAAAGCTTGTGGAAGTCTTTGGATCATGTCCATTTTGTGTTGGTGGTCCACATTAGAGTTCGAGCTCACAATTGAAGAGTTACTTTCGGATGATGGTGTTCTTCCTAAGTTTGGTTGACCCGATGAGTTACACATCCTGCAGATAATCTTGAAGATGTTATATAAAGATTGGCGTGTTCCAAGAAGAAGGTTGAAGTCTTAGATCTATGTGGCTAACAGTGTGTTGATCCACATGAAGTCTTTTGTAATTAGTCATGGTGTATTTATGTATTTGCTCTGTAATGTTTTCTGACTTAGATGATCATTCCTAAGTTGATGTCTTGTATAAATGAGGAATTGTAAAGTCATTTCAAAGTGCATCTTGTGGAGATGAGAGTGTGGTAGTGAGGAGGAGAGCAAAAGGTAGAGCAGAAGTTTTGGGCTTAAATGGAACTGACTCAAGCATGGTGAAGATGCTATTCTTCAGTTCAAGTATGTGATACTTATTCTTTTGTAGACAGTGTGTCTCTTGTAGGCAGTGAGCCTCTTGTGAGCAGTGTGCTCGGGCAGTGAGCCCTAATTGGCATGTGCCATTTGTTCTTTCTATTCTTCTAATAGAGAATACAATCTTGGGTTAGTCACCCCATGGTTTTTCCCTTAACCGGGTTTTCCATGTCAAAATCTTGGTGTCTCATGTGTTAATGTGTTTCTACTCTTGAGTTATTGCATTGTGTTTCCATGATTGATTTATTATTATGCTGTTGAATTACAAAGTGGATTTAATTGTTTAATTGGAAGAAAGTTTTGGACAACTGATTCACCCCCCCTCTCAGTTGTCTATCCTGAATCTAACACAATTATCCCTGAATCATGAGAAGTGCCCCTTCTTATGATGACTGAAGGGATAGTCCTAGGTCACCACATCTCACAAGAGGGAATGAAACTGGACCCCAAAAAGGTTGAAATTATAGTTCAAATTCCCCCTCCTCAAACTCAAACTGAAGTGAGAAGTTTCTTAGGACATGCTGGGTATTATTGAAGGTTTATTGAAAACTTCAGTAGGAAATTTGATCCTTTGTTTACCTGGCTTAAAAAGGATTCTGAATTTAATTGGACACTGCAATGTCAAGAATCCTTTGAAGCCATCAAAAGTGCCCTCATGACAGCACTAGTCATCAAAGGACTGAATTGGAGTGAACCATTCCATATCTACACTAATGCCTCCAATTAGGCTATTGGAGCAGTCTTAGGATAGGCAAACAAATTTGGAGGGATGCATGTAATTTATTATGTTAGTAAAAACCTAAACCCTACAGAGAAAAACTATACCACTACAAAAAAGGAATTCCTAGCAGTAGTTTATGTAATCAACAAGTTTCGCCACTACATCATAGGCTACAAAGTTTTTATACATACTGATCATGCAGCCATTAGATATCTAATGAATAAAGCTATGGTAGGTGGTAGAATTATTAAATGGTTGTTATTATTACAAGAATTTGATATAACCAGTAATGATAAACCAAGGAAAGATAATGTTGTTGCTAACTTCTTATCCAGATTGATTGTGCAGCGAAATAACGAACCGGTGGATGATGCATTCCTAGACGAATTTTTGTTTGCCATTTCTATACAATCTCCGTGGTTTGCAGATTTAGCTAACTATTTGGTTTTAGGAAAATGCCCACAACATTTCAATTCAAAGGAAATTAGACGGTTGGTTTGAGAGAGCTCCAAATACAAATAGGTAAATGGTCTCTTGTTTAAAATTTGTCCTAACCATGTATTGTGTCGGTGTGTGCAGGAAATAGAAATGTATGACATAATCTGAGCATGTCATGATGAGCCTTCTAGTGGACATTTTTAGCCATCAGAATGGGGCACAAAATCCTGGGAGATGGATATTTTTGGCTAACAATGACCAAGGGTATTCAACAATATGTTAAATCAATGCTAGAGAATGGGACATCCAACTCCCACCACAGAGATGTCGCTCCATCCTCAAGTGGTCTTAGAGCCATTTGAGAAATGGGAAATAGATTTTGTGGGACCGATTGATCCACCATCCAAAGGAAATCACTACATCTTGGTCTGTATGGACTATGCCACTAAATGGGTTGAAGAAAAAGCACTACCAGCAACAAAGGAGGAGAAAGTTGTAGATTTTCTGTACAAGTACATCTTGCAGAGATTTGGAGCCCATAGAGTCCTTGTTTCTAATCAGGGACTACAATTTTATGTCTACTATGATCAAAGCATTCTTGGGGAGATATCAGATCTATCATAGGAAATCTTCACCATATCACCCTCAGAGCAATGTTCAAGTAGAAGTAACAAATAGAGAACTGGAGAATATCCTTACAAAAACCATCTCAAGTAAAAAGACAGATTGGGCTGACATAATGACAGAAGTTGTTTGGGCTTATAATACTACTTGGAGGACCACAACTAACTTCACACCATATGAGTTAGTTTATGGGAAGCACCTAGTGCTACCTATAGAATATGAGGTAGAGACATTGAAAACAACACTTGAAGTTGGTTTTGATTTGACTGAAGCATAGCCACATAGGATATTGCAGCTAAACAAGTTAGAAGAGATGTGGATGGAGGCTCTTCAACACACAGATTTGATCCAACAATAGAGAAAAGAATGGCACGACAAGCACATTATCAGTAAGTATTTCAAGCAAGGAGATTGGGCCCTGTTGTACGACTCAAAATATCAAGATCTAAAAGGGAAATTGCACACTAGATGGTTGGGGCCCTATGAAATACAAGAAACCTTCAGTAATGGAGTTGTTCAGTTAGTTCCCATTGATGGGGATTGTAGAGTTCTTCTGGTTAACGACATAGGTTGAAGTTGTATCAAAAACTAGCATCTAAAGAAGAATTCTCTATAGAAATTTAGTCTTGGATAGAACATTTTTCCATGGAAGATCTTTCTTCCATGGGATTTATGCTCTAAATGATGATTCTTGAATAAATAAAGCAATCAAGGTTGAAAACCAGAAATGGTGGCCTTTTTTTTTTGAAAAAAAAAATAGGCAAAAGTTGAAAACTAGTAACGGCTACTTTGCCTAGAGCAAAGATTGAAAACTAGCAATGGCAATCTTTTCTTCAAATTTCCCTTTCCCTTCAATAAAATTCCTTTTTGCAGTTCTGTAGGCCTGTATGATAAAAAGAATATATAGAGAGCTCTTGACGGCTCTGGAAGGCTTCTTACAGATCCTGATAGCCCTTAATGGCTACAGATTGCTCTAGATGAATACTAGTAGATAATATCTTTCCAAGTACCATTGGGTGCTATGTTGTATGTATCACAAAAATTGATTTAGTAAAAACGTTGAGGTGAAATAATCAAAGGGATGGGTACTTTACAAGGTATATTCCTTCCTTAAAACTTATATAATTATTTTAATATGTTTATGTATGCCACGTGTTCCCCAAAATGACCCGCATGCACTCCTCATATTTTTACACACCTCGTCAGTTGCATAAATGATTGTAGTTCGATAGGTGGTAGCCACAGGTTTGTCCACAGATCTTGCATACTTCACAATGAAATATAAGTACTTGGTCATCATGAAAAAAATTCAAATAAATTCCATAAACAAAAATAAGCATTGGATTGAGAAATAATAATGACCAGTATTTATGACCATTTAAGGGAAGTACATTTGAAAAGACATGAGAGCTAGGATTGCTGGCGTCATCTCTGGATGCGTATGGAAAAGCAGTTAAGGTTGCGGCTAAGAAATTACACTTCACATGTGGCCACTCTAGTTCAAAACTCTGAAGTACACGCCATGAATGATGAAATGATAGGGAGGGTAACTGCCACTTCTATCTTGCATGCAATTATTCCTTCACACAAACCTACAATTGACAACTCAAAGTTTACAGTTCCTTCAACTCAAAGTTTACAGTTCCTTCTTTTTTGAAACCAAAGATAGAAAGCAGAGAGAAAAAAATAGAGCTCCATTGCAAGATTTTGCTACAAACTCATACAAAATCAATTGATCAAATGGGTAACAAAAGGAAAGTCAAACCAGAGAATGCAATTTTTTATGATGCCAGTGCACAAATTTTCCAGCAGGCCGGATGGTTGGCATTTTTGTAGAAATTTGAAGGATTTGAAGTTGAGTTGGTCGAGGAGTTTGTTACAAACTTCCATAGGACCTTCACCACTATAAAAGGGGTAAGAATACAAATCAAACCTACCATAATTAGTCAACTTTGTGGTATACATGTAGTAGGTGTTGATTCTTTTGCAAACAAACCATCATATGAAGAATTAGTTCAAAATTTTCATGTTGCTCTGGAGCCCTTACCCCGATATATTGTAAGGGAGCAACTAAAGACATTGAAAAGACTAGTCTTCTAGACCCATGGAAGACTGTGGTCCTGTGGATCATGAAGTTCTTCACATGTGATGGCCAATTTGGTAGAGTTTTGGGCCCTGGGATGTGGCTAATTACCCACCTGAGGCATGGGGCCAATAACCCCCAATATTTGATAAATGTTCCTGCTTTTCTGCATTAAAATCTTATCACCATGATGAACAAAAGAAAGAATAAAGAAGGGCAGATTAGCCACCCAGGTTTGATAGATTTGATCATTAAGCACCACTTCCTGCAGTAGGAGGATGGTCAACAGAAATGGGAGGACTTTCTCACCCTGCAGTCCAGAAGGAAAAAGGTGAAACATCATACTTCCACTGTCTCCGTTTCAGGAGACCCTATTACAGTTTCCTCCAAGTCCCCTGAAGTGCGGTTCTGACAACTTCAGAGAATAATAGAGCAGAGTAATCAAGTAGGTGAAGCCGTAGTGTCCACCTCTGCCACCACCAACTACTTATCTCTTTGGATGAAGAGGACAGAGGAGAAGCAGAACAAACCCTACCACCACCTCAGTTGAACACTCATCCCCTAATGCACATCCTAAAGAAGAGACTTGTGAGGAGAGGGGAGATGAGTAATTTGGTGGTGGTGAGATTCCCAAGGAAGTTGGTGAAGAGGACGCCCCAGAAGAAATAGGGGAGGATATATTGCAACACAACCACAGGAAGGAAAAGAAACCCTTGAGGGAAGCTTCGAGAACACCACATCACAAGAAACTTGGCATGCCCTAGCTCTATCCAAAGCTACATTTGAATTGAAGCAATGCAGGGCACAATTGGAGGCCATGAATTGAAGCAATGCAGAGCACAATTGGAGGCCATGGCCCAACAATTGAAGGACAAAGATGAGGAGCTGGAAAAGAAAAAGGCAAACGCTGAAGAGGAGAAGGAAGAAAAAGAAAAGGAAATTTTTGTTTTCAAGAAAGAGGTAGATAACCACAAGACCATGGTGGCCCAAAGAGACATTCAGATAACTCGACTCAGGAAAAAGGTTGCTTAGCAAGCCCCTGCACCTACCTCATTGAATGTCTATGTTCAAAATCTGTAGCTTACACTAGATAATAGACAACTCCAAGGAGAGATTATACAGCTCTAAAAATATCTTAAGACCCTGAAATAGGAGAAGGTGGTGGTATAGAACAACCTGGCTTTAGCCTGCGAAATAGGAGAGAACTTGTTAGCTCAATGCCCACCATCAAGTGTGTATGCCCTATTCCTCAAAGAACAATTTTTAAGATGGAAATTACTCAGGATAAGTTGCAATCTCCCATTCAATTTTGACAATGATAAGGATTTTGTTGAATGTTATTATTATCGTTGGGAATTGCACCCATATGCAAGGCTAGAAAAGCTCTACGATTCCATGTAACATGGGACTAGTTTTAGGTTGTAAGTGCCCTATAATGAAATTAGACCTCCAGATTGTGGGTTGGTTCCCTTAAAATATTCTATTGGAATGTATAATTTTTTGTTTTGGAAAAGGGTAAGAAGGAAAGTATAAGGAAATAAAATTTGTAAAATTTGGTGATACAACTAAAATGGGTAAAAATATGCAATTTGGTTCACAATACAACTCAGAAATCTAACCCACACAATCTAATCTTGGCATAAATATCACAAAAGTGATTCTAAGGGAGGCTTAAAAACAGGCTTTCTATGAAGGAAAAGAATTTCTCACAACACAAAAAGATTATTTTAATTAACACAACCTAAGACCTATAATAACAATATGTTTAATACTCCAAGCAAAAGTGAGACAATAATTTTAAAGGTTTAATGATAATTAAACACATTAAAACTTCATCAAATCACTTCATACAATTGCATTAAATGGAAAGGCAACTATTTGATTTCAAAAGAACAAAGGAAATATTGCAAAGGAGACAAAATGGAACCTATAACCTGTTGATCTCTCAATAAAACTGTAAAAATTGAGCTACAAAACCTTCTTCTCTCAAAGTGTATAAGAGCAAAAAGGCAAGAACTAGAAAAAACAAGCTTTTGCTTTACAATATATAGGCTTTGCTCTCACAAGAGGCATGTAAAAATATGAACTTGTAGCTAACTGCCTCTAAAAATAATCTCTCACAAGCAACCTCAAAAATCCTCAAAAATAGGGGCTCAAACTGCCACAAATCAAGCCAAAATAGCTTCAATTTGGACCTCTCCATATGCTTGACCAAAAAGTTGACCAAGAACCCTAAAAATACTCCTTAAATTATGCAAGAACCTCCTAGATGGCCTAGCTAACTCAACTAATCAATTTGCATGATTTTGCTTTAGCAAAATTGATTGTGAGTAAATAATAAAGTAATAAAAATAATTACTTTATTATTGGTTACAACTTGTTCTAACTTGACTTTACAATTTGTGAAAAATAATAAAGTAATTTGGAAAATATTACTTTATTATTTATTTACAATTAATGTATTTGTAAAATCATGCATGAAAAACTAACTCCTTATCACTCCAAATACATATGCCTAATTTGCATGATTTTAGCAAAAAATAGGACTTAGAGATAAATACAATCCTTATAACTCCTTGTGAGAAAATAAATAACCCTCTGCCTTATTACTCCAAATACATATGCAAAAAAAATTGGCCTTACTACCATATATCTCCCTCATGTAAAATAAATCAAAACCTTAAGTAACCCCTTGCCACCTTGTAATATTTGTCCATATGCGTCATCATGCAAATAGTCCTTCCTCACTCAAGAATCTTCATCATGCAAAAGATCTACTTTCTTTCATGTGACTTCTTACCTTTGACTTTTTGGTGTATTCAAAATATATAAGGTATGAATAGGTTTTGACTATATTTGATCATTATGTAAGATAATAAAGAGTCTTGGATCTCTTATTTGACTTTTGCATTATCCATGAGGCACATTTGCCATTTACTTGTATTGTCGACTAGCATGGGTAATAGAGGTCTTTAAGGCTTTAAGCCTTATCACTCAATGATTTCGACCCTTGACTTTTAATAAGATTCAAATGCATAATACATGATGCCTTTTGGTCTCGGCCCCTCCTATGGCATTAGGTCCTCACAACTACAAGTGTTTGACCTTGGGGTATTTGGATAAGGCAATGATGTCAATTTTTTATTTAACAAAGGCAAAAGAAAACTCACAAGCCATGAGCTAGGGCAAAAGATCATGTAAAAGGAAAGGCTTTCAAACCCTAACTCAAGTGTTTGTTATTTTCTTCTCATTACTTGAGTTCTCTGTTGATGAGCTTCAAACACTGCCATGCTGCTATTTGGGCACTCCATTTCAAGGGTTTCCTCCTGTTCTCTACAATCTCTGAGCATGCTTGATTGATTTCTTCATTGTATTTCTGGAAAAAATGAAAGGTAAGCCTTGTTTTGACTTTTGACTAGCATTTTGTTAGTTTTTGTAGCATTTTTTCCTATACCTGCTGTGGCTCTTCCACCATTTTGCATCTTGTATACTCTCTTCACATGTATATTCTCTTAACTGTATGCAAATTTTGAAATGAGGGTTTCAAAAATCTTGAAATGGGTTTCTATGATACTTTGGAGAAAAAAGGCCCCCTTCTTGACTATGGCATGTTAAATGCATACTCTTACATTTCTTTTATCTGCATTTTTTGTCTCATCTATATTTTCTTATTTTCTTCTCTTCCTCTACAACTTGAAGATGAAAGGTTTTGGAAAAAGAAAAAAGAGGGTTGCTAATATTATGAAGAGGGAAGCTTTTCTTTGGTAGCCGTGCCTGAATATCCATTTTTCTATATAGCATTACTTGACTATGAACAAATGTAACAAGGGTTTCAATATTTAAAGATGGGTATTGCAATTTTTACAAATTTTTTCCTCTTGTCATTGTTGTGGCTGAATTATGCACTATCTTTCTCAATTTTACCTCTGTATCCTCATTCATCTGAACTATAACTACAAAAAATTTTGAGGTTTTCAAAAAATTGTGATGAGGGTTTCTTTGTTCTCTCTGAAAAGGATAGCTTTGGTTCATTATTTTTGACAAACCTTACTAGGGTTGTATGCTTTTGTATTGAAAAAAAACCTAAAGGTTTTAATAGCTACTCTAGTTGTATATATGAGCTCTCTGTCCTATTTTGATTAGTCTGATTATTTGGCACTGAGAAACTCTATGAAACTATGAAGTAAGGTTTCTTATCTCATATTATTTTAACAGGAAAAGATGAGGCTTTACTTCTTTTCATAAACCCTCTCAGGGGTTTCCTTTGTAGACTATGAAGCACTTCCTCTGAAGGTTCTACTCTGTCAAAACATTGTTTACTATTGACTATTCCCTTTGTGATCTCCATACCAGAAACTTGATCACTTTCTCTTTTTGACTGTCTATGTTGATTTTACTTCAATATCATTCATTTCAATGATTTTTATTTCATGTTGGGATTGTCATGATCATGACTAATTTTCACACCTCACTCATAACCAAAGTGGTAAATATTTGTCCTATTTTTATTTGCCAAGCCAAACTTCTAGTTGTTGAAGTGGATGATATTTAAGCATAATCATTTGTAACTCGTTGTTGTCACCGTGACTATCTGTGAAGTTGTTCTTGTTCAAAGGCTACCAAATCCCATGCTTGGCTCTTGCTATCTTAGAACTATCTCTTAATGATTGCCTTCTATTTGCCTAAACTTTATCATGCAAAGCTGCTCCTTTGTCTTCATTGTTTGCTAACTATCTTCCTTCACTTTCTCCCTTTTGACATCTCTGCCTATTATCTGCAAACTCTCTTTTCTCTTACCCTATGTTTGCTGATGACTGTAGATATCCAAATATTATCTTCTTTGTACTCTCTTTGTTTGGCCAAAAAGAGTGAAACATGCTATGGTGATGGTGGGCTCTTTGATAACAGTCTCACAATCTCCATATGACTATCAACAAAAATTCTAGTATGATTGTCAACAAGGTTATTGTAAGACTCTTTTGAAAGTGTAATGTCATTGAAATCTATCTTGAAACCTCTGAAAGAATGATTTCAACTATGAATGTTCCCCTTCCTTGGTAGTTGGCTATCCTATGGATACCTTCTTAAGACTTGGTGACTGCTTCTCTATAGTTTTCAATGACTATTTTTTGCATTCACCTCTCACTTGACTACTTGACATTTTGAGGATAGTCAAAATGATTATGCCAGACGACTAGGAATACTAGTATGTTCCTATCAATACTTTAAAACCCTTGTTAGGCCTAAAAGTAGTTTGACTATGTCTCATATAGCTTTCCAAGTATTTCACAATTCTCGTACCTTCACTATTGGTGGCCATCATAGTACCTTGCATTCATGAAATGTCCTTGTTGATCAAGAATTTTATCTATTTGCCCTGCATCTCTTACTTTGGTGCTTTGTAGATCCCACACACTATCTCTTTTCATATCTCATTGTGGTCAAATATTATCATACATATACTGAAACCCTAACTAATCCTATTAACTGTGCAGTGAATTTAAGATGAAGTTTGAAAGATCCTAAGGGAGACAACACTATTTGCTTTTCACTTCAATGACCATCTAGAATGTATGTAGGTCTTCATGAGGTCTGTGGATCTCTTAGAATATCAGAGAATAAAATGAGAACCTACAGTGATGAAGGGCCCTTAGTGTTGTGTATCCTCCATGGGGGAAGACCTCTTGTCTTAGATTACTGGTAGACTATAGACTATTCCTTGATCATTCACTATCTACACCTGACTTTTGTGTGCTATTTATGACTCATCATTCATTGCATGACAATAGTGAAATTTGCTTTCATGATGGCTCTGTTCTTTTCATTGTGACTACATCAGGACTTTTCTCTCACTATATAACTGTAGAAAAACTCTCATTTGTCTTTGTATGAAAGCTAGGAAGAACCTCTTATTATTTTGGCAATAACATCATATTATTCTTATCAGATCTGTACTATTTGAATGCCGATTTCAGCATATCAATGGCTTTAGATTTGGCATTTGTTGGCCAATTGATGCAGTGAAATAAGTTGTAATCATTTATATATCATAATAATCAATAGAATATGTAATACATTTGTAAGTTTCTTTGATCATATCTACATATGTACATCTTTCTTTTGCATGAATATATTTGATTTATTCCATGTTATGAAGATGATCTAGTAGACTCCTCTTGTGATGGGGCATAGTGTATAGGAGCAACTATCCCTTTTGTCTTTCTTTTATGACCTCTTGGCTGCTTCAGTGATGGCTGCTCCTATGCATGATTACTCTGTTTATGCAATCTAATGTACTTCTTAAATGGATAAGAAGGGAGCACATTGGGCTCAACCCTTGTGGGAGCCACATTTTTCTCCACGTGCTTTGATGTCTCCAAATCAGCAACATTGCTTTTCATATACCTACACAGTGAACAAACAAGTTAGCATGAAAAATATACCTGATGGTATTGATTGATCTTCTTTATGATATCTGACTTGTAGCACATGTCTGATCAGATTCTTCATATGAAATGCATGATGTGATAAGTTGATATATCTGACTGATAAAAGCATATGATAACCTTAAACATCCAGAGCGCTAACAGGGTTGTCCCCAAATTTTTGCAGGTTAAACTGATGATAGGAGCTGAAGATGAAGACTGAAGACCGGCATCAGCTAAACAACCTTCTTGCTCAGGCAATCATGGATGTTTACTTTTATCATGTGTTTGCATTATTTCTTTTATCATTCAGATGTATAGCTTGCATGTCTACAATTGCTCAGTGTAGTTACTCCCATAGCTTGTGTGGGACACGTTTGAACACTTCTTTTAAACATAATCAGTTAATTTATCTTATGCATTTGATGTATGTGTTTCTTTTTCAATCAATGCATAGAATAAAGTAACAGATATTGAATGTATGTGTAGACACCCTAAAATGTCCTAACCATTTAATTATCCTAATTAATTAATTAAAATTTATTTAATTAATTAAACCCCCTTGTCACCTATATTGAATTAATTTAATTCAATATTTATCCCCTTCTAATGTTAGCTCATATTAATTAAATAAATATTAAATATTTATTTGGTTAATATCCCCATTCACAATTCCAACTTAATCACATCCTTAATTAATTAAATAAACTCACTCTATTTAATTAATTATCCCTTTGTCACATGTCTCCATAACCCAAATTAAAAATAAATAAATAAATAAATCCCTCACCTCTCATCTCATTGCAACACGTGTCGCACCATTTACCCTCCACCTAATCCCTTCACATGACTTGCCAATTTAAATATTTTTTATTTAAATTGGAGCTAATTATTCTCCTCCCTCCATTTGTCACATGACTACATAGTCACATGCACCTCTTAGCCTTTTTTCTAATTTAAAATTCATCTCTCTTCTCCATCGCACACTTGTCACAAAGCTAAACTTGATCCATGTATGATTAATCTCAGCCATCCATAAGGCCCCTCTATTTCAACAAAGATTTTCTATAAATATAGCCCTCTTCTAAGCCATTTGCATCAAATATTGAACATATCATCACTCTGTCAAAATCATTCTTGCATCTTTGAGCTAGGGTTTAGTGATTTGCATTTGCATGAGAGCATTTCACATTTCAATCTTTGTGGGTATAGCTAGAATGTTTTTGGGTGTAGCATTCTCAACCTTAACCGTGGATTGTGGATCATCTTGAGGGTATATTGCATTGTTTTGTTTGCATTTTTGTTATTATTTCCTTCATGTTGGTTTCCATGATTTCATTTGGCACACCCGGTGGGACTCCTAGGTCCTGATTTTACTAATTCTTCATTGTGTTTTTGAAGATTTTCATCAAAAATCCATATTGCAGGTTCTATTATAGGTTTTGGCACGATATTTGACTATTTCAGTGTGATTTCTTCTCTATTCGACGTGATTTTCCTCGTCTTTGGCACAATTCTATCGATTTTTGGCATGATTTATTATTTTGGCACAATTTTTCTATGTTCATTTGACAGATTTTTGTGGTTGAAGGATCTTGTATTTTCAATTTTTGACTCAGTTTTTGTACTTGCAAGTTCTAACAAGCTTTTGTTTTGCAGGTTTTTGATCAAAGGTCTAATATTTTTCACTAGGTTTATACTAGGGTTTAATATTTAGATTGCATGTTAGCTAGATTTACATCCATGAACTAGGGTTTGCAGATTTCTAGTTTATTAGGGTTTAAGGTCATATAGAAGTCCATATTAAAGAAAAATAGAAGGGTTTGGCTTTTCATCTAATCTATTTTTTAAGGATAGGTCATTTTTCTGTCGATTTGGCACTATTTACACCCAGATCCACACGATAGTCCAGCCTTTGCAAATAGGTAAATCAAGTAACAAAAACTCAGACTATTGCTATTTTCTATTTTTCTAGCATGATTTTCTATTTTTCTAGCGTGATTTTCTATTTTTCTAGCATGATTTTTTGTTTCAGGGCGCTATATTTCATTTCTGTAGCGCTATATTCAATATCAGCGTGAGTTCTCTTTTCTGTAGCACGATATTTTGTTGATAGGTAAACAATTATGTGTGTCACGATTTACTGATTCTGTGGTACAATTTCATGATTTTTTGGCACTTTTCTGTTATGTTTTGGCGTTATTTTCTATACTAATTTTTTGATTGTGTAGGTTGTTTGGCCAAACTTTGCAACATAAAAGAACGTATGTCAAAGACTTAAATATGAAAACTACTAACGATTTGCTGCAGGGTTTTTGTTAAATTAGGCACACTTTGTTTTGGGTTTTAAGAATGAACCTTTGTGTGTTTAGTTAGGCAAACATTTCATTTGGGATTAAAAAGAATCATTGCTTGATCTTAGGAACATTTGGATTTGGACTTAAAAAGAACATTAGCATTTGTTTGTCGTGTTTGGTGCACTTGCACACTTTGTGTTACCCAAGGGTTAGAATCAAAGTATCCTCTCCCCTCAACTTCAAAAGGATCTTGGGTGTAAGAGAAATGGTTCTATTCTCTTCTTTTTTAGGACATGGGCCTGCCCTTGAGACACATCCTTACAGAGAACTCCTTGGTGACCCCAAGTGGTACTTTCATCTGATCCGCTATATGTAAATTGAGGATAAGGTGAAAGACAAGTCTAACCAGTATTAGCACTCACCATACAGTGCTAGCTCGAAAGCAGACGTACCTTTGTGTATATTAAACTCCTAGTAGGGTTAGTTAGAGCCTTAAGTGGCTTGCTGGATGCTTGTGAGGTGCCGCTCCCCTGGATGTTCCCCCACTATGAACCATTGTTTTAGTAGCCCAAATCCTTCTATTTGTTGATGCAGAAGGGAAACCTTTGAAGCAGCCCCGATTCATGCGGTTCTTAGCTAAGGTAGCATGGACAATCCTAAGGTTTGGTGGGGGTACGAGCCTTGGGAAACCCAGATCTTGGTATGTGTGAGAAGTGAGTGCACTATAAGGGGGAGTCAATGCTACCAAGACCCTGGAGCTACCACTTTGAATAGGCACAGCTAGGGGATTCAACAAATATTGTCCTTGAATTCGCCTTAGGTTGTGCTTGTTTCAAAATTTGCAAAACAACAAAGATATTTCATCAAAACAAACTTTCCCATTGTGCGAATTGTGTGCTTTGTATTTGTTTGCCAAGAGACATCCTCATTTCCAAAACTTTAGAAAAGTCCAAAAAATTTTCAAAAGCCTTCAAAAACCCAAAAAAATCCAAAACCTTAGAAAAATCCAAAAAAAATACAAAAGCCTTCCAAAATCCAAAACCTTAGGAAAATCCAAAAAAATTCAAAAGCCTTCAAAAATTACCAAAACAAAAAAATCCAAACACTTAGAAGTCCCAAAAACATTTTTGCCTTGTCTCATTAATCCTTTTTCATTTCATTTATCCATTCATAGCTTAAACATCCATCCATTCATCTCATCTTGACCTTAGAGAAAATATTTTGATTTGTTGGACTCTCCATCTCTTAAACATTTCATCCCAAAATAATTTTCCACTTACATCTCACCCAAATTGCTTATTAATCCATTCACCTTTTATCCTACCAATCCATCAACCTTTGGACTAAGCTTGTGTGCAAAAGATTCAATCTAGATCTCATTTTATCCTTATTTGTAAGATACTTAAAGATTAGCTACCTTTGGTATCCTTATAAACTTCATCTACCATCATCCTTATTTTATGTTGAAGGTCATTAGTCTACCTTCAAGTAAAATATCTTATCATCCTTTTTCTTTGAGGTCATTAGTGTACCTTGAGTATAAGGAATCATCTTTGAAACAGAACCTAAAGATCTAGATTTTATCCAAGCTCATTTTTTTTAGTCCTAAATCCATCCTTCCAAAGTTTAAACACCATTTCTTTAGCCAACTCCATCACCATTATCACCCTTTAGCTTTGAAAAAATTTCATCCATTTTGCTCTTTCTCCCCTTTGGGTTCAACTAATTACAAATTGCTCTCTAAGGTCTTTCTTCCCAAGAACATAAAAAAATCAAACTCACCCCAACATCATTGCATGTCCTTGACAAGGTTACAAGCTAAGAGACTTCAAGAAAGGGGTCCTTCAATACTGGAATGCCCAAAACCAACCAAAACAACATCGCTATCAAAATTGGAATGCAACCAATTGATGAAAATAATGTACCCTATGACCATTCAATTCAACCTTCACCATCGCCCCATGGAACGAATGTATCCGACCAAGAGGTTGAGGATTTCTTACAAGATACTGGGGCCATGGATGTGTTACATAGAGTCCTCAAGTCAGACCCCAATAGGTTTATGGATCACCTTATTCAACTTGGGGCCACTCCTACAAACACTAACGCCACTACACAACAAATCACACTCACTATTCCTGGCAACACCCCAAACGCAAATACTTCCATAAGTCTCCCATCCAACGATCCTCTTTCCATAGCCACAATATCACAGTTCCTTTCACACAAAAAATGTCAACACTTCCAATGTTGCAACCATTTCCATGTCCCAAGACAATCAAAACCCAAATTCACAATGACAATATGCCAACACATGACAAGATGACAACACACGACAAGGCCAAGAAACACAATTACCACCATATCTTCAATGAATGTGTCAAAACAATTCTACCCCACAACAACCCCTCGCAATTGAAATGGTCCAACAAATAGTAGAGAATGCAAAGGAACCCAAAAAGAAGAATTATTCTCTTGAGGAAAAATGTCATTATCCTTTTGACAAGAATCTATATATGCCACCATTCCCTAAACATTTTGAAACACCAAAATTTGACAAATATAAGGGAAAGGGAGACCCTCGAGATCACTAGCAGGAATTCTACTTCACTTGCCTTGAAGTTGCTCAAGAGGACACTTATTTAATGAGACTTTTTCCCAAAAGCCTTAGTGGACAGGCCGCTGAATGGTTTACACATCTTCCCTGGGGTATTAAATCATTTGAGGAACTTGCGGACAAATTCATAACTCATTTCTCCTACAATTGTGAGTATGAAATCTCTATAACAGACCTTTGTAATACTAAATAAAAGAATGGGGAACCATTTGTGACCTTTTTACAAAGATGGAGAGTATTGGAAAGAAAGTTACCATGGCAAATACCTAAGAAACAATTCATGACCATGTTTGTCACTAATCTGAATCCTAAATTAGTATTTCACTTGCAAGTGTTTTGTGCCTCAAACTTTGAAGAAGTTATTGAAAAGGGAATAACCATTGAAAAAGCCCTTGTTGCTAAAACATCAATAAAACTGTATGATAACAACAAGAACAACCATAACAACAACACCTCAAACAACAACAATAACGCTCAAACAAGTGACAAGCCATGCTTTTGGAAAAAAATAAGAATTCCCTTAATGATGGAGTAACAGATACAAAAGCAGTCTAAAATATCCAAAATAATCCCCCACTGAATATCTCAAGCAATAATGTGAACATATCTAGGGGACCTCCAAGACCAGAAAATCACCCTAGAAGAAGATTTACCCCTTTGGGGGAACCTATCGCAGACATTTTGGATAGGTGTGTGAAAGGGGGCTTATTGCAACTACCACCCATAAGACCTGTTGATGAAAGTCAATTTAAACCCATGTGGTATGATGAGAATCAATATTGTGAATATCATTGTGTTAAGGGACATCCAACATCAGATTGCATGAGATTAAAACATCGCATACAAGATCTCATAGAAGCAGGCAAAGTCAACTTCTAAGACTCTTCAAATCCATCTCTAAATGCAAACTTGGGAGCATATAAGGACCCCCTCCCCGACCATAACAAAGGAAAAGTGTCTTCATCCACCAATTAAACATATCATGTTGTTCCTCCGCCAAAATGTTTTGATTTTGTTGTTGGCTGAATAGAAGAATCCTTTAGCCATGCAACACTATTACAATCCGAGTCCAATCCCAAACTCCCAATTGTGCTGTCACAACTCATCGTGGTTGCGTAACCATTCATGGTGCCACTAACCAACCAACTATAGCTGATCAACCTTCATCATCCGCACCTTCCAATCCACTCGCATATAAGTACAACCTCCTAGACCATCTAGGAAAGACACCGGCCCAAATAACAATTCTTGAGCTCCTTCGCACATCACCACATCACAAGGAAATCCTGGATAAAGCTTTCACAGAAACACAAGTCCCTACTAATCTAAATGTGGAACAATTTCAAGATATGGTAGCTCACCTTGCAGCACCCCATCGCCTTACCTTTTCAGAAAAATATCTTTCTTCAGATACATCTCATAATGAAGCATTGCACATCGAAGTCCTAGTTCATAAACATATCGTAAAAAGGGTTTTAATAGATGGTGGCTCCAGCCTAAATTTGTGCACTCTAAAATTATTGAAACACTTGGGATATTCTGATGTAGTCGTAAATGCAAATGAATGTATCACCATAAAAGGCTATGACGACACAGAGAGATTGTCTGCAGGGACTATCAAACTCCCTATTCAAGTAGGACCTAAGATTTTGGAGACAAAGTGCCAAGTCCTTGACCTTGATCTTCCTTACAACATTCTTCTTGGTTGGCCATGGATTCATGATATGCAAGCCATTCCCTCCACTTTCCATTAGTGCCTCAAATTCTCGTACAACAAAACTGTTAGATTTAGGGCAGACAACTAAGAGGGGGGGATGAATCAGTTGTCTAACACTTTCTTGTAATTAATCACTTAAATCCTTTTCTTAATTCAGCAGCATAATAATAAATCAATCATGGAAACATAATGCAACAATTCAAGAGCAGAAACAAATTAACACATATGACACCAAGATTTTTAACGTGGAAAACCTAGTTAAGGGAAAAACCACGGGGTGACTAACCCAAGATTGTATTCTCTATTAAAAGAATAGAAAGAACAAATGGCACATGCCAATTAGGGCTCACTACCCGAGCACACTGCTCACAAGAGGCCCACTACCTACAGGAGACACACTGTCTATAGAATAATAAGTATTACATACTTGAACTGAAGAATAGCATCTTCACCATGCTTGAGTCAATTCCATTTAAGCTCAATACTTCTGCTCTGCTCCTCTCTACCACATTCTCATCTCCAACAAATCACTTTGAAATGACTTTACAACTCCTTATTTATACAAGACATCGACTTAGGGATAATCATCCAAGTCAGCATACATTACAAAGAAAATACATAAATACAACATGACTAATTACAAAAAGACTTCACGTGGATCAACACACTGTCGGCCACATAGATCTGAGACTTCAATCTTCCTTTAGGAACACGCCATTCTTCACAGAACATCTCCAAGATCATCCACAGGATGTGTAACTCATCTGGTCAGCCAAACTTAGGAAGAACATCATCATTCAGAAGTAATTCTTCAATTACGAGCTCAATCTTCAATGCGGACCACCAACACAAATTGGACACAATCTAAAGACCTCCTCAAGCTTGCCTGAATCATCAGGAACATCCACACTACTTCTGCTTACTGAAATCATTCTCTCCTTCATCTAGAACCTCAAGAACACAGTCTGCCATCATTGTCATATTGGAATAGATGCTTGCCAACCTCCAGACCATGAACCAATTGAGTTGTCAATTCACATTGACTTCCTAAACACTCCACAAAATCCATAGAACAAGATATTGCATTTCTAGATCTTACTGGACCTATTTGTGTCACTCTGTCACCTCTGAACATCTGCCAGAACTAGTTTTACTTAAGTGGCCATAACTTCTTCAGATGTTTATATGAACCTCTAAAATCTTTACTAGATCATCTTAAGACACATATCTACAAACCCTTTGATGCGCATCCTCTGATCTTCGTCTTAGCTGGGATCTTTACCTCACTATCTTCACTATTCTTCTTTGTGCCTGATAGGACTAATTTTCTCAATATCCTCAGTATACAGCTCATCCTATCCTTATCATCAATGCAACAGGAGTATGTTGACATCAATGACAACACCGGTTAGGCCCATACTTGCAACAAAAATTGAGGTGACCATTGATGCTGACCCTCGACCTTTTCAATATTGTAGCTTCTTGGAAGGACATGATCATACTTTTTGTCCCTATAATCATCCTATTGCGACCCCTTCCAAGACTCCGCAAATAACCCGATCATCTTCGGTCTACATTGATCCTACCAATTTTCCATCAACATCCCAATCCACCCCTCATCCCGAATCAAGATCAAGGCATGTGACAAAGGATGTGGTGAATACAACTTACATGGTGCCTTCTTTTGTGTCAAACTTCTACCACCATCCCCTAAGACATATGGCATTCCTAAGGGAAACAAAGTCTCTACTATAGTCATCAAGTGCAAACCAACACCAACCTTTGAAACGAAATATCTCATGGAACAGGATGTCTTAGAAGTTGTATCCTCATGGCTATACAAGGATGAAGAAAAGCAAGAACCCCTGGTTCTTCCATTAGAAATCTATGGTCAAGGCTCCCAAATATTCAAGAAAATGGGTTACAAGGGACAAGGGGGCATTGGCATGCATAAATCAGGGATCATTGAACCGATTCAAGCTTATGGACATTATTACCACCAAGGGATAGGGTACAGAATATTAGAACTGCCACCTTCAGAATGCAAGTGTACTTTTGCAAAGGACGCCAAGGCCTTCCCGGTAATCAATGACAATGATGAAGAGTATCATTCTGACTCCTCTAATTTCACTGAACTCTTTGATTCCTCCATCTATACCATATTCACATTATCCTCCATGCCATCCACAACTGACGACCTACCTCCCATATATCCACAACTTGTCGATTGGGACCAAACAACACCACCCATCGTAGATGTTGTACAAAATGATGAAGCTCTTGCTGAGTTCATGGGAGTAAGAAATCACATTCCTTTAGGAGATCATAAAGTAGGATATATCATGGAACTTAACACTGATGCATACTTTGGTGAGACCACCCAATCTCTTAGTTGCAAAATGATGAATATAAAAATAAAAAAGACATCCCCTGGTGAAAACCACTTTGTGGCACTTTCGGATGGTAAAAAAGTAAAAATAAAGGACATATCCTTTGGTGAAAACCTCTCTGAGGTGCCAGAGGATGAGAGATTGGACCTCCCTAAAGTACCTAAATTTTATCAAGAAACATCTCCTATCTTGACAGAAGCATCACAGGAAATGAATCTTGGCACAGAAAGTGAGCCCCGGATCACATATCAAGTTGAATCATTGACACCAACAGAACAAAAGGCCTTTTTGAATTTCTTCAAAAAAAGATGCATCAACTTTGCATGGACTTACGCTAATATGCTTGGGCTGGATACTACTCTCATAGTTCATCACCTCACAGTATATCCAAATGTGAAACTGGTAAGACAGAAATTATGAAAGATGCATCCAAAATAGCATTACTTGTCAAAGCAGAACTAAAGAAACTTCTGGATGTAGGATTTATTTGACCAATAGACTATCCCCAATGGGTGTTAAATCTAGTACCAATGAAAAAAGTGACTAGGGGCATCTGTTGTTGTAGTGACTTTCAATATCTTAACAAAGCTTGTCCTAAGGATGATTTCCCTCTTCCTAACATTGACATGATCATAGATCTCACTGTTGGACATGAAATGCTATCCCTCATGGACGGGTTTTTAGGATATAACAAAATCAAGATAGATGAGGAAGACCAACATAAGACATCATTCATAGCACCATGGGGAACTTACTATTGGGTTGTGATGCCTTTCGGATTAAAGAATGCAAGAGCTACATATCAAAGAGCAATGATAGTCATCTTTCACGGTTTCTTTCACAAGATAATGGAAGACTATGTAGATGACCTTTTGGCAAAATCAAAAACAAGAGAGGAACATCTAAATGTGCTAGCATAGATCTTCGATCGACTGGAAAAGTATAATGTGCAATTCAATCCTAAAAAGTGTGTTTTTGGGGTAACCTCTAGGAAACTCCTAGGATACATAGTGTCACGGAGAGGGATAGAGGTAGATCCGAACAAAGTCAAAGCTATAATGGAGATGCCTCCTCCTTCGACACTTAAATGTTAGAAATGAAATCAACAATACTTCAATGGAAATCTAATTCAAATAAATTTCAGCAATCTTTTAAGTGTACATTAACAATGGAGATTGTAACAAAACATAAACCCACAATACAGAAATATACCAGAAGCAGAATGAAGCACATAACACAAGTGTTTAACGTGGAGAAAACCCTTTTGGGTAAAAAAACTCCACCAAGAAAAGAGGCCAAGTTGTATTATCTTCACAAAAGGAGATTACAAATACATTCACTTCCTCTGTCCTTTAACCTTCACTTTGGCAGAACTTGGGTACCTATAAACTGTTATATGCATCTCATCTACTATGCTATTGTTTTTATAGAATTAACACAACCTTGAGACATTAAATGACTTCTTACAAGCCCATAACACTTGTCAAGAGTCAACAATACAACCTTGGGCGTCTATGGCCAAGAATATGCTCTTACGAGGTCATAAATGTTGTCATACATGCATCCTACACTTGGGAAAAAGTGCCCATGCAATCTTGAATGCCTTGGGGCCAAAAATAGACACTTACAGCATCTTATGATGTGTCATATGCTATTATTAGTGTCATAGATTCTTATGACAACTTACAGTTGTCACAAAATCTCTTACACCTTCTTACAACATCTATGACGTGCGTCATAACACTAAAAATAGATTATTCCTCCACACGTGCACCCCACTTTGACCAATTACCATTTACCATAGTAAATGACATCTCGTAACTACCGCCGGTAACTCTGGGACTTACCATGCAGTAACTCTGTAATTGCCATGGACAGTAAATAATTTTTACCGCTGCTAGTGAAAATTGTATATCCCTTATGGGTAATTACAAATAATAAATGGAATAATACAATAGTGGGATTTACAAGGTTAATGGTACCTTATCCCAACATTCTCCCACTTGACATTATACATTGTAAATCAACCCATAAGAAATCAAATGAAAAATAATCAGGCACTAGAAACAAGGCTCATGGCCTCTCTGCACCACACGAACTTCTATGTGCTCACAGGCTTGGTCAATGAATCTGCAACATTCTCCTAAGTGACTATCTTCTTCAACTCAATCTCTCCATTTGCAACCAACTCTCGAACAAAGTGATACTGAACATCAACATGCTTAGTCCAAGCATGATACATGGGATTCTTGGCCAAACAGATAGCACTCTGGCTATCACAACTAATCTGAATGATCCTGCAATCAAAACCAATATCTGTACATAGTCTCCTCAACCAAACTGCCTCCTTAGAGACATGAGTTGCAGCCATATACTCTGCTTCTGTGGTGGACAATGCAACTGTGGGCTGCATCTTACTCATCCAACTCACTGCACCTCTAAATAGAGTAAACACATAGCCACTAGTGGACCTTCGACTATCCAAGTCACCTACCCAATCTACATCAATAAAACCCTATATGTCCAAAGATTTATCAGCACTATTAGTACCAGAATAAACCAAACAATGATTAGGAGTACCTGCAAGATATTTAAACACCCTCTTCACATAGTTCCAATGCTGTCTACTAGGGTTAGACATAAATCTGCTCAAAACTCCCACTACTTGGGCAATATCTGGTCTAGTGCAAACCATTGCATACATCAAACTCCCTACAGCACTAGCATATGGTACATTAGACATATCCTCAAGATCATCCTCAGTCTTTGGACACATATCTAATGAAAGCTTAGTACCAATGGGTAAAGGAACTCTAACTGGATTACAGTCCTGCAAACTAAACCCCTGCAAAATAGTATTCACATACTTACTTTGTGACAACCAAAGCTTTCTATTAACTCTATCCCTCCTAATCTCCATTCCCAAAATATACCTTGCAGCACCAAGATCCTTCATCTCAAATGCACCTGAAACTTGGGCTTTAAGCTCACTGACCATGCCCTTAGTATTGCTGAAAAACAACATGTCATCAACATACAAATCAATAACTATTATAGAATCATCAACACAATGAATGTAAACACAATGATCCTCCTCGCTTCTAACAAAACCCAATTTCAAAACAAATGAATCAAACTTTTGATACCACATTATGGGGGACTGTTTCAAACCATAAAGAGACCTCTTTAACCTGCAAACCCAATGTTCTTTTCCTTTTACCTCAAAACCTGTAGGTTGTTGCATATAAATTTCTTCTTCAAGATCTCCATGCAAGAACGCAGTCTTAATATCCATTTGCTCAATCTCCCAATCATAAGTTGCAACAATGGATAAGAGAAATCTAATACAAGTCAATTTAGCAACAAGAGAGAATATCTCACCAAAATCAACTCCCTCTCTTTGGGAGTAGCCCTTGGCTACCAGTCTAGCCTTGTACTTCTCCAATGACCCGTATGCTCCAATCTTCTTCTTGAAGACCCACTTACATCCTATGGCCTTTCTTCCTTTGGGCAAATGAACAAGATCCTAGGTATTACAAGAGTCTAAATCCATCATCTCCTCCTGCATGGCTAGCTGCCAAGACTCACTATCATCTACAAAAATAGCTTCCCTGTAGGATCTAGGTTCATCATTAGTACCTAATAAAGCATATACACAACGAAAATCTGGTGGGCTATACCTGTCAATTGGATTTTGTTGTCTTGTGGATCTCCTCAAGGGTGGAGTAAGAGACTCTACTTGTTCTTCTACATGATCATCTGTACCAACTTCTTCTGTCACAACAAATTCATCTTCATCAGAACTACTTGAATCTTCTTCTTCTTCTTCACCCCCTAATCCATCATCCTGTTCTTCCTAAGGTGCATCTTGTTGCTCTAACTCAAAGTGCACTCTCTTTACCTTTTCATCTTTTTCTTTTGGCTACTCAAGTTCAGAAATAGCTCTAAGTTCCCTAAAAATTACATCTCTAGAAAAGATAATCTTGCAGGTTAGTGGATTCCAAAGCTTATAACCTTTCACATTATCACCATATCCAATGAATGTACACTTTTTGGCCTTTGGATCCAATTTAGATCACTTTTCCTTAGGCACATGAACAAAAGCCTCATAGCCAAAAACCCTTAAATGTGAAACAGAAGGCTTCTTACTTGTCCACACTTCATAAGGTGTCAAATCAAGAGCCTTACAAGGAGATTTGTTTATCAAGTAGCAAGCAGTACACACAGCCTCTACCCAAAAGAATTTATCCAATTGTGCATCACTAAGCATACTTCTCGCCCTTTCCATAATTGTTCAATTCATCCTTTCTGCAACACCATTTTGTTGTGGTGTATATAGAGTTGTCTTTTGTCTGATTATACCTGCATGCTTGCAAAACTCATCAAATTCCTTAGAGCAATATTCGCCTCCATTGTCAGATCTTAATATTTTTATCTTTAAACCTGATTGGTTCTCTACTAAGACTTTGAATTCCTTAAACTTAGTGAAAACTTTAGATTTATGCTTCATAAAATAAATCCATGTAAATCTGGATAAATCATCAATGAAGGTTACAAAATAATGACATTTTCTTATAGATTCATTATCCACGGGTCCAAACACATCCGTATGAATAATTTCTAACTTCTCTTTTGCTCTATGGCTTCCTGAAGGAAATGATTTTTTGTTTTGTTTACCAAACACACAATGCTCACAAAAATCAAAGTGCTCATCAGAATAAGAGAAACCATCTAACAAATTTTTATTCTTAATAGTTTTCAGTACATTATTGCTCGTGTGGCCCAATCTATGGTGCCACAACATACATGTATTTTTAGTAGTGGCCTCAAATACATAGGAGGCATTACAAACTGTAGTGGCTTCAAGCTTAAACAAGTTCCTGAATCTCTTCCCTTTTGCTACCACCAAGTTTCCTCTCACCAATCTACAGCCATGCTTGTCAAATGTCACATGCATTCCCAAATCATTTAACTTCAAAACTAAAATCAAATTTCTAGCTAATCCAGGAACATGCAAAACACCAGGGAGGGTTTTAATCCTCCCATCACTAAAACACAACAATACCTTTCCTTTCCTGACAATCAGATATGTAGAGTTGTCACCAAGGTAGATATTACCTCCATCATATTCTTCATATGTGGAGAACCATTCCTTATGTGGGGTCATATGAAATGAGCATCTTGAGTCAACCAACTAGTGATCATTAGAAACAAGATTACATGCAGATAGTAAAACTTCTTCACCTGCATTCAAGGACTTGTCTGAAGCACTCTCCCACTGTTTCTCAGGGTTTCTGCACTCCTTCACATGTCCCCTTTTACCGCAGTTCCAACACTTAACTTTGTTCTTTTTACCAGGAGTCTTAGACCGGCCCTTGGACTTGTCCTTAGCCCCTTTGTGATCTCCTTTAGGTCCCCTTTCCTTAGACCTTCCCCTAACACTGAGAACATCCCCTGAACTATTCGAACTCTTCTTCCTCAATTCCTGTGACAGTAGCACTGAAACAAGAGCATCCAACTTTAGATCCGCAAGGTTAGCAGTGATAGCAAGGATAACATTCTCCCAAGACTCAGGTAAAGAACAAAGAAGTAAGATACATTTATCTTCCTCACTAACCTCAACATCTACTGAATCAAGATGACTCACTAACAAATTAAAAGAATTTAAATGCTCTACAACTAATTCACCTTCTCGCATTTTCATGGAAAACAATTTTGTTTTTAAATAAAGTTTATTTACCATACTCTTGGCTTGATTGATCTCAGCCAACCATTTCCACAACTTGTATGCAATCTCTTCCTTTGCGACATTCAACAAGATAGAATCTAAAAGACACAATCGAATGGTTCCCCATGCCTTCTTATCCAATCTATCCCACTCATCTTGAGAGACATCATCATGTTTTTTCTCTTTTTGGACAGCCAACCATTGGTTTCTTTCTTCCAACAAATCTTCCATTTTTAGCTTCCACAACTCATACCTCGTTTTGTTGAACTTCTCAATGTCCAATCGAGAGGTTGATGCAACAGTGGATGCAGCCATAATAACAACACAAGATCTGCAAAATAAACACAACCAAATCTCCCACTACAGCTACAGCTTCCACACTACCACCCAAGAGTCAAAGTTAACCAGGCTCTAATACCGAATGTTAGAAATGAAAGCAACACTACTTCAATGGAAATCTAATTCGAATAAATTTTAGCAATCTTTTAAGTGTGCATTAACAATGGAGATTGTAACAAAACATAAACCCACAATACATAAATATACTAGAAGCAGAATGAAGCACATAACATAAGTGTTTACGTGGAGAAAACCCTTTCAGGTAAAAAACTCCACCAAGAAAAGAGGCTAAGTTGTATTATCTTCACAAAAGGAGATCACAAATACATTCACTTCCTCTGTCCTTCAACCTTCACTCTAGTAGAACCTGGGTACCTATAAACTATTATATGCATCTCATCTACTATGCTATGATTTTTATAGAATTTAAACAATCTCAAGACATTAAATGACTTCTTACAAGCCCATAACACTTGTCAAGAGTCAACAATACAACATTGGGCGTCCATGGCGAAGAATAGGCTCTTACGAGGTAATAAATGTTGTCATACATGCATCCTACACTTGGGAAAAAGTGCCCATGCAAGATTGAACTCCTTGGGGCCAAAAATAGCCACTTATAGCATCTTATGACGCATCATATGCTATTATTAGTGTCATAGATTCTTATGACAACTTACAGTTGTCATAGAATCTCTTACACCTTCTTACAACATCTATGACGTGTGTCATAACACTAAAAATATATTATTCCTCCACATGTGCACCCCACTTTGACCAATTATCATTTACCATAGTAAATGACATCCCATAACTGTGTCGGTAACTCTGGGGCTTACCGTGCAGTAACTCCGTAATTACTATGGACAGTAAATAATTTTTACCACTACCAGTGAAACTTGTACATCCCTTATGGGTAATTACAAATAATAAATGGAATAATACAATAATAGGATTTACAAGGTTAATGGCACCTTATCCCAACATTAAACATCTCAGAAGTCTACAAGGTAAGTTGCAATCCATCTGTTGATTCATAGCACAGTTCGCCAATAAATGCCAACCATTTCAACATCTGCTTAGAAAAAATACAACTTTTCAGTGGGATAATAATTGTCAGTTGGCCTTCAAACAATTAAAGGAATATCTTGCCAATCCACCAGTTCTCATGCCACCAAGACTAGGACAACCTCTTCTCCTCTACATATCAGTAACAAAAATAGCACTTGGAGCCTTACTGGCACAACATGATGAGCAAGGCAAAGAGAGAGCCATCTATTACATCAATTGCACATTGATAGCATATGAGATTAATTATTCATAGATTGAGCGAGCATGTTTGGCAGTAGTCTTTTCATCACAGAAGTTAAGCCACTATATGCTTAGTCACAAAACCAAGCTCATTGCAAAAATTAATCCATTAAAATATCTGCTAAGCAAAGTCGCTCTCACTAGAAGAACAACAAAGTGGGTAATGGTCTTAAGTGAATTTGACATTGAGTACATAGACTGAAAAGCCGTCAAAGGGAAAGTTATCGCTGATCAATTAGTAGATGCTCCTATGCCAGCTGAACATCCTTTATTGTCAGAGTTTCCAGATGAATCCATACTGACAATTGCATCAACAGAAAACACTTGGAAAATGTATTTTGATGGGTCGTATACTCATCATGGCTCGGGGGCAAGTCTCCTATTTGTCACACCTCAAGGTGATAGAATCCCTAGGTCATACAAAATAACATTCCCATGTACCAACAATATATCTGAATATGAGGCACTCATCACAAGGCTTCAGATGGCAATCAAATGGAAAATAGAAATGCTAACAATATATGGGGATTCACAGTTGGTTATCCGACAGGTCAACGACAAGTACAAAACAAAAGATGATAAGCTCCTACCATATAAGAGAATGGTCGATGACTTCAAGGATTACTTCCACGATATTCATTTTGAACAAATTCTGAGGCTTAATAATAAAGCGGCTGATGCAATGGCCACCATTGGGTCATTGGTAGATATTAAAAAAGATAGCAAGAGATGTGAATTCTTGGTGGAAGAGCTTGAAATCCCTGCTTATAATGTTCCACAATCATAACTTGTATGCGACATTATTGGTCCTTTATCCCTGTGGTACCAAGAAATCTATTTATACCTTCATGATAATACCCTTCCACCCAACCTGACATCTACCCAACGACGAACCTTCATCTACCAATCATCCTATTTCACCATCATTGCTAATACTTTATACCAAAGGAGTCTCGACGGTACTCTTTTGAGATGTCTTGACACTACGGAGGTTGAGATGACCTTGCACGAAGTGCATGAGGGTATCTTTGGGGCACATTCTAGTGGACTAACCTTAGCCAAGAAGATTCTTCGAATGGGGTGCTATTGGTCGACTATGGAAAAAGATGCACATGATTATGTTAAGAAATGTCTACCTTGCCAGCAACATGGAGATTTAATACATGCACCATCACAGGAATTGCAACCGATCATGACTCCATGGCCTTTTTCACAGTGGGGGCTCGACCTCGTAGGAAAAATCCATCCACCCTCTTCCAACAGCCATAAGTTCATCATCACCACCACGGAATACTTCACTAAGTGGGTAGAAGCCCTTCCACTCACCTTTACCACTGGTGTCCAAATTTCCAAGTTCATCCTGCATTACATCATCTGTCGTTATGGTATCCCACACTCCATTATCACGGATAATGGAAAGCCCTTTAAGAACCAAGAAGTCCACACCTTGTGTGACAAGTTCCATATCCAGCACCGTTTCTCTACCCCATATTATCCACAAGGTAACGGTTAGGCCAAAGCTTCCAACAAAACCATTTTGTGCATCCTAAAGAAAATAGTCAATGAAGCCCATCGTGATTAACACCTATAGCTTAATTCGACCTTATGGGCATACCGTACTAGCATTCGTACACCCACGGGAGCCACACCCTATTCATTAGTGTTTGGTTCTAAAGCCATCTTGCCCATAGAGGTTGAGCTTCCATCTTTGCACATCTCACTGAAGAACATTATCATTGATGAGGAATATCAGACTGCACGATTGAATGAATTAGAATTGCTGGATGAGAAATGCATAAACGCTCTGAACAATTTTCAAGCTTATCAAAATCACCTCTGAAGAAGTTATAATAAGAAAATCAAGAGCTGCAGTTTTGAAGTAGGTTATCTTGTCCTTATGGAGAATCAGAAGAACATGCAAGATAGCCCTAAGAAAGGAAAGTTCAAACCTAACTGGCTGGGTCCCTTCAATGCCATAGCTAGCTATGGATCAGGAGCCTATCAACTATCTACACCTAAGGGGCAGCCTCTGGAGGAACCTATGAACATCATGCACTTGAAGAAATTCTATGTGTGACCCATCAAATATCCCAGGTCATAAAAACAAAAAATTGAAAAATTGAAAAAAATCAAGAAAAAATTGAGTGCAATAAAGTCGTCCAATGGTGAAAATCACTCCAGTGACGCCTTGGATAAGTACCATGGTGAAAAGCTATTTTAGGTGCCATGTGTAGTGGCTAGTCCTACCATCTAATAAAATCCCTCTAGGCACCCATAACCATCTATCTTTTCATAATAAAATCCATCATTGCATAATCATCCATCCCATTTATATACCATATCTTGGAGTTTGAAGCATTTTTGGTCACCCCACCCTCATCTCCTTTCATAAATCCCACCCACAAATAAAATCCTTAAGATGGTATCCTTGTATGCTCCTGAGAGTCAAAATCAAATCAAAATATTAAAAAAAAACACAACATTCCAAAAATCCCAAAAACAATCATAACATTCAAAAAAACCCAAAAACATCAAAATATCCCCTCAAAAATACAAAAAATTCAAAATATTATCAAAAAAATCCAAGCAATGAATGTACCCACAAAACATCATCAACCCACATCTTCTTCCATCCACAATCACTCAGTACCACCCTTCTATCCACATGCCATCCCTACATCATCACATCCAACCAGAATTACATATTCATCTCGCCCGCATCTTTGAAAGGACCTTGATCCCGTGGATATAGGTATGTAGGCAGTCTAGAATACGAAGAAAGTATCCAGTACTTAGGTCCACAAGATGCACCCATTCAACCCAGTTGGATGGTTTGGATCGATCAAACTTACCTTGCAAAGCAACTTAAGCATCAACATCAAAACATCACGCAAAAATCGTCAATCAACAAATCAAACCTCATCATCACAAATAGCTAGTTATCTGCTTGCTTATCCTTTTAGCATCTAATCCAACAATATCATCAACAGGTTCTCACCTTAATGGATATATCATTCCTACAATAGGCAGAAGCTATTTATCCTTTATCATCATCAACTGAAGTAAGTCATCATTATCCTATCTAAACATCTCTTGGCAAGAAATACATGGTTGTTGTCTTGCTTGTAAATGATCTTGTTGATTCTTGATTTTTTATCTTTTGCCTCATTTTTTGGGATACTCAAAAGTTGCCTTGATCTCATCATATCTTAGTATGTGGATGAGGACACCTAGAATGGAGCATAGTCATTGTTTTGCATGTTGTGTTTGTAGGATGGTTTCCTTACCTATAAGAATGATATTCGTATCTTGATAATGATGTGTCAGTTCTAGCATATTTCTCTCTTGAGGCATTTAAGCACAGATCTCGCCTTTTATGTTTCTAGGAGGTTATGTTATGAGTCCCCTTCGATCATCTTGTCAAGGTTGTGCTATCTTACGGGTCTAGGTACTTATCCCTTTGCTTGTAAGTCTAGTCCATGCAAAAATAGGATAATTATCAGCACTTGGGTCCTGTCATACCTTTGTACACTTTATCCTATTTTGCTATAAGAAACCTAGAAATTCTCTCAATGTTATCATGTAAGTACTAATCCTAGCTCATTCCCCCCATCTAAGCTTTTCATCCACCTAACTTCTTTTCTATTTAACATGTCTTGCTCCCCCCCCAAAACATGAGTCCCTTAATGACGTGGTGTCTACTGACTTGGTTTCCCTTCCATTTTCCCTATACCCACCCCCATTTGTCCTTTCCTCTATCCTGTCACCTAGGGTTTGACATAATCTAAATTGTATCATGACATATTTTCCATTCCATCACATTGCATTTACATTACATTTTATTTTTAGGTGCATTATCATTGTTACATTATCACTTGCATTACATTTAGGTACATTTCCATTTACATTTTGCATATCATATATCATCACATTTTACATAAACAAGAAAAGAAAACATTGCATAAACCATATCCTAGGCATGGCATCCATAACATCATAAAAACATAACATCATCATATATGCAAATATTTGTCCATTTCTTAAACCATCATAAGTCAAATGTAGCCATAGTCCAACATAACATACATAGGAAACATTTGAGATCGCCATCATTTTGCATACATAAAATAAAGCAAGTAGCACAACACATTTACCATCATCTATAAAGCATTTTGCATGAAATAAACATAAGCACATAAACACATCATAACCACAGCATATAGGGCACCAAAATCATCTCATATATATATATCATCATCTCAAAATATATACATCACTCATAAATACATCAAAATATGTCATAATGCCTCCGAGGGTCAAAAAAATGATACAACATCAATAAATTGTCAGCCCTCGCCTGATGAGGCTCTCTCTGACTGATTCAAAGATCCCCCTGGACCCTATGGTGGCTGCGATGGCTATGGTACCTATGGTGTCACCTATTGAGATAGTGGCTAATGGACAAACTACATCGATCTCGATCTATGTGAACCTGACATCCTACATCGACTTTGTTGACTGAAGCTTGGAAGTCGCTGCTCCGGAGGAACAACTGTGCAGTAAGATGCATAATAGTAGTCTGCCTGAGAAGCCTACTGTGAGGACCATCTCTGCTCCTCCACCAATTGACCCTACACCTATATCAGCTAACTCTGCAACTGCACTATCTGTGCTGTGCTCCCTCTAGCCAGTAATCCCTGCAACCTAGAAACCTCAGCTTGCAGTCCCGAAACCTGGCTAGTCAAACTAGCCACCTGAGTCTCCACTGCCTGATGCAGCCCTCTCTCTGTGTCTCTCTCTACTGTCAAGGCTATAACCTATGCCTGCAGAGCACAGATCTGACCATCCCCATCCCTGCTGCCACCATCTATAGCTGCTAATAAACCCCAAAGTTGGGCTAACTCCTGACCCTGTCTCAGCAAGGTATCCTCATAACTCGCTATCCAAGCATGCAGGGTAGCCATCTCTATCTCCTCATCATCCCCTTGGCCTCTCTGCCATGATACCTACCTCTCTACCAGGATATCCTCTCCTCCTCTCGAGCTACCTGCCCCTGGGTTCCCAAAGCTGCTAACCAATACCTATTGCTTCCCACTAGGTCTCACCTATTGAATCGTAGGCCTCCCCTACTATGGTGGCCTAGGAGGTGGTGCTAACCCCCTCTAACCTGATTGTATTGGTATCCTACCAGAAGATACTAGTCCCCTCTGTGCATGTTGTGGTGGTGGCCCTCTCGATGGTTCCATTGGTCCTCTCTGCAGTGGCCATCTCTATGGTGGTACCTGCCTAATCCTGCCACCCTAATCTCTCCCACCCTGTCCTCTACCAGCTCTCCCTCTACTAGCCCTCCTCACCAAACTGCCTGCTCCTCTTGTGTCATCATAATCATCGTCATTCACTCCCTCCTCCACCATCATATTTGGCTCAGCCTCTGGATCTGTCAGTCAGTTGGGCCGCCACACGGCCCACCATTTGTCATAGTTAGGAGTAGTACCCGCAACCACAATGGTACTCTGCCAGTCCCACTGCTGCGGCTGTAAAGCATCAAAATTGACAATGGCTATCTGGGGCACTATCCAAGGAGGCCATCTCCTATCTCTCGCCGTCCGTGAGGGGATGTATCTATCTATGGTCTGATCTCCTCGCCCCATGATATATCATGTCTGAATGGCATAAGGAAGCTGCTCATCCTCATCCAACCACTTCTCACACGCAATGTATGGTCTATATACCACCTGTGTCACCTCATCTAGCAATCTCCACCAATACCTTAGCATCCATGTATATGAATGTTGTAGCTATCCTCGGTATCTGAAAACATAAGCCTCAAAAGGCTGTCGGTGCAATACTCCCACTGGACGCATGATCAGAATATGCTCAAATGCCCAAACATGTAATAATGTCACTCCTGCTAATAGGGCACTGTCTAAATGATACACAACTGTGTGCATCTCATGATACAACTGTGTGAGTATGCAGGAACCCCAGGCAAACACAATCCCATGAACCACCATCTCCTCAATAACCTCTCCCTAGCCAACTGAGATTCTCCGTCCTCTCCTATCTGGCATCACCACTCCACCGATCAAAGCACAAAGAAATAGGATCCAACTCCACTCCCCAGCTGCAAGAGTTTGATGGTAACTCATCACTCGATCCTCCTCTACTAACATGAATACACCTGGCACGAAGGCCCTCTCCAATGCTAGCCCTCCTCTGCCCACATCATAGATCACTCATCTCCCGTGTATCAGAACCTTCAGGATCTGATAGACATCCTCTAGGGTGATGGTCATCTCACCCTTCGGCAACCAAAATGAACATGTCTCTGGTCTGAACCGCTTAATCAAAGCTGTCATCTCTGTAGGTGTCCCTAGTCCTAAAGCACTAAACCGTGCTCGTGTAACATCATCAAATCCTACCCAAAGTGCCATCACCTCAGGCACTCTCTACTCTCATGATGACACTATGCCCCCATCAATCTACATTTCATCACTCAATTCATGCCTAAGCATTCATTTTCTCCAAAAGCCTTAATTTCACAAAAAAGTGCTAACAAAACCTAATATTGTGCTAAAATTCTTTTTTGCACTAATCCCCTAGCCAATGGCGCCAACATCAACATTGGCACCACAATTCCCCCAAATTGCGCTATTTTAATAAATAGCGCCAGCTCGCCCTGACTTTGTGCCAATATCCCAATTGGCACTAAATTTCCCCAGGATCGCGCTACTATGTACAATAGCACTAGGATCCTCCTATTTTCGTGCCATAAATAAAAATGACATCAAACTTTCTTAAATTCATGCTAATGTATAAAATCATGCCTCTCCACATAACTGCGCCATTCCTCAAAATGGCGCCAAAAACCCAGATAGCACGATTATTGAAAATCACGCTACAACCCTTTCAAATTGCACCATTTTCCAAAATGGCACCAATACGCCCAAATTTTGCACCACACAATGGCGTTAATCACCCTAACCTACCCATTTCCTGACAAACTTAAATGCAAAAATGAGAAAAATTCAAAACACGAAGAAAGGATTGATGACTCACCCGCTCACTAGTCTCCGCCACTCACATGTACGTCCGTACCCGCTTTGCCAGGTGTGAGTATCGAGGGAAGAAAGGTAGGTTACCTCCTCCTACCATCTCTCTTGCTCTCTCTTTCTCTCTGAATTTCTATTGGCTATGTGTGCAAATGACTCACCTTGGGCCCACTTTTTGCTATTTATATCTAGCCATGTCACCTCTTTTTCATCTTTTTCTTCCCTAAGGAGCATATTAACTCCTTTTTCACCTGTTTTTCTTTCTACTAACTTAATTATCCATCCTGCCTTCATTTTTCACCTCCATTTCTTACCTTTTTGAGAGTTCACCCAAAAAAAATATTATTTTTTGACTGATCTCTTATGGGGGCATCCCTTACCCATTTTATTCCTCCCTACAGCTGGGGCAATTTTTCTTTGACCTGACGCCACTCCTTGCTAAGTCATGACGCCACGTTAAAGAGGGGCAAATGTAGACACCCTAAAATGTCCTAACCATTTAATCATCCCAATTAATTAATTAAATTTTATTTAATTAATTAAACCCCCTTGTCACCTATATTGAATTAATTTAATTCAATATTTATCCCCTTCTAATGTTAGCTCATATTAATTAAATAAATATTAAATCTTTATTTGGTTAATATCCCCATTCACAAATCCAACTTAATCACATCCTTAATTAATTAAATAAACTCACTTTATTTAATTAATTATCCCTTTGTCACATGTCTCCATAACCTAAATAAAAAAATAAAATAAAAAATAAAATAAAATAAAATAAATCCCTCACCTCTCATCTCATTGCAACACGTGTCACACCATTTACCCTCCACCAAATCCCTTCACATGACTTTCCAATTTAAATATTTTTTATTTAAATTGGATATAATTATTCTCCTCCCTCCATTTGTCACATGACTACATAGTCACATGCACCTCTTAGCCTTTTTTCTAATTTAAAATTCATCTCTCTTCTCCATCGCACACTTGTCACAAAGCTAAACTTGATCCATGTATGATTAATCTCATCCATCCATAAGCCAAAAGTCAAAATCAAATCTCATCCCTCCATTTCAACCAAGCTTTTCTATAAATATAGCCCTCTTCTAAGCCATTTGCATCCAATCTTGAGCATATCATCACTCTGTCAAAATGATTTGCATTTGCATGAGAGCATTTCACATTTCAATCTTTGTGGGTATAGCTAGAATATTTTTGGGTGTAGCATTCTCAACCTTAACCATGGATTGTGGATCATCTTGAGGGTATATTGCATTGTTTTGTTTGCATTTTTGTTACTATTTCCTTCATGTTGGTTTCCATGATTTCAGTATGTTCAAAACATGACATGAAATATAGTTCAAAACAAAATATCATCTTTCTTTCTTTCAAAACTGATTAACTGAATAATCAATCTAACTTATAACTCCTGAAAGATAACATCATGCTAAAATAATTGTATTTCTTGAATGATTGATACCATGGCAACTTCATTCTCTTGACATGATGGCTCATCAGTCTTGATTAGACTGATGGGATGTCCTGTCAACTGAATCTCCTTTCTGCTATGTCAAGATATCAACTATTCAATAAATGCATAACATTAAAGTTTTATTTTATTCCTTTTGAACAACTGTACTTAGTTCAAACTAATTTTAAGTGTGAACAAAAAATTAGTAACAGTTATATGCAAAATCCAAAAGACCAACAAAACCTCTTGTGTGAATTCTTCCAACATGGCCACATTATGGGGCATGTCAATACCTCAATGCTTAATCTATATGTGGGGGAACTCCAAATCTGGAGCTATCTATCTCTACTCCAGAATAACAGATTATGGGAAGAAAGGATGGAAGAATACAATGCAGCAGTAGGATCCATAGGATTGTTAATGAGACATGAGTGCCCCAAGACCACCTAGTTCACCAATACTTTCAAAGCCAATACTTACAGGAAAGGTGTCACTACTCAATATGTGAGAAGTTTAAATTCTTGTATTATTGATTTCTTTGCAATAGCAAGATATCTACCGATTGTAGTAGTCACAAGCTGCATATATAGATTTGAGGACTTTCCTAATGTTTTTAAGAGAAGAGAACATGTGTCCCCTGCTAATATCAAGTGGATGACTGATAAAGTAAGGAAAATAATACCACTGATCTAGCAGAGGTAGCAGAATTGGATTGGAATGAGGTTTAGTCCACCATTAATTCTGATGCCAACTCCTCACCTAAGTCACCCTCAAGGACAAGCAATGAGAGAAGGAAAATTCAATACATGGTTCAGTAGGGTACATAAAAATGATGGATTCCAACCAAAAGGGAGGCAACTGTTCCAATACAAGGATGAGGATTACAACTGCAATACAATCATTGAAGGCAAGAATATACTGGATGAAGTAGATGGGGCATAGCCATGAGGACATGGCATACACTGAGTTGAGGGGGAATGATGAGCCAAATATATGACTCATCTATTTCATTATATTTCCTATTCTGTGAGACTTTAACAAAACACTATGGCATATATATTTACATATTATTAAAATTATGTTTGTCTTTTGGATGGATTAGGCACATGTTTGGTTTTCATTTCCTTTGATGAAATCTCTTAACTTATTTACTTGCATTACATTTTCAAAGTGCATATCTTATAAATTGTGATACAAGTGGTTTGTGTTTGCATAAGGATTACACTAGTAAGATTTGCAGTGGTCTCTGGAGCCCCCTTTCCTATGAAGAACCTGAACTCCAGATGTCATTACCCTCCAATAGAGTCATCCTCCCGTCAAGTCGATGACTGTTACCAGCTGATCCTAGGGCTACCCAAAAGGCCCAACAACGCAGACATGACCCACGCCTCAATTAAGGTAGCTATTATAATCTAAATTTCTACGTTACTCTATTTTAGTGACTAACTGAAGTAGTTGCTAATTGGCGTCAGTTCCAACTGAAGTCACTACCACCAAGCGCCACGCCATTCAAGGAAATCACTCAAGTTCACCAATAGCCAAGTTGATACAAATCTCTGATCTTCAGTAACCTACAATGGAATTATCAATGTAATAAATAAGCAACTGGGTTCAGTTCAAGTTCATTTTAGTTAGTTCATTGTAGTTAGCTCGACTGTATAAGTAGGGGTAGGTTGTCTCTTTAGGTTAGTTCTAGATTTTTTATAGCAAGTTGTATTCTATTTTATATTTTCAGTTAGAGGGAAAACTCCTTGTTTTTTCTAGTTCTGTATCCATGTCCATTTCTGGACTTTGATTTAATGTAAATGAAGGGGGAATTCTTCTAAAAGGTTGTTTAAGCTCAAAGGATTGTCTCCAGCTGGGAAAGTAGGGCCTGCTTCCCTAAGCTGGAGGAGATCATTGGGCATTTTATGCAGTGCTATTTTGTCTTTCTATTTAGTGAAATTATCTGTGTATGTTAATTTTGTGATATATTTTCTATTTTCTGTACCACTGTGTAGCGAGTTGTCACCTACAAGTTTGTTTTATAAATTCTAAAAATACAAAATAAATAGGATTGTGATTTCAATAGCACTGATATATTCAGAGTGTGTCTTTGCTATGATTTGACAATAGATTCAATTACCTTGAAGTTTTGTTTCAACATTTAAGATAGTTTCCTTTCAAGCAAGTGTGTTTATTTTCAAAGCAATTAGACTAGTTTCCTTTCAAGCAGGTGTGTTTATTTTCAAAACAATTGGACTAGTTTCCTTTAAAGCAAGTGCATTTATTTCCAAAGCAATTAGAATAGTTTCTTTCCAAGTACGTGTGTTTCCTTTCAAAGCAAATAGATAGTTTCATTCCGTTGCATGTATGTTTCTTTCCACAAGATAAGTAAGCCTGACTTTGTTCACCAACCACCAATTCAGATTCACTCCAAAATCCCCCACACTAAGAGTCTTATTGCAAATCACTCCAAACACCTCCAGATTGATAATTAAATGATGTGAATTAGTGAACACTACCACAACCTCATCAACCAACAATGTCACACACTAATTCTGATTGCAGAACATCATAAGCTGGTATAGGGAGCTCTTCAATCAAGAACTCACACTTTTTGCTATCCTTCTTCATATCAACCAAGGATCCTATTATGACCATGGCATATGCTACTTTGTTATTCAACCTTGGATTTTTTTCAAAATGGATGTCATGAAAATAATCTTTGAAATCGTCAACCATTCTTTTATAGGGCAGGAGCTTGTCATCCTTTGTCTTGTACTCATTGTTTACCTATTGGATGACTAATTGGGAGTCTCCATAAACTATCAACTTTTCAATTTTCAACTGTATTGCCATGCGGAGTCCTGTGATGAGGGCCTCGTATTCTACTACATTATTCATACATGGAAATGTGATCTTGTAGGATTTAGGGATGGTGTCTCTTTAAGGGGTAATAAACAAGATGCCTGCCCTCGAGCCACGATGCGTGTATGACCCATCAAAATACATTTTCCATGTTTCTATTGTTAGTTCTACTATCAGTATGGATTCGTCTGGAAACTCTACAAGCAGTGGTTGTTCTGTTGGGATTGGTGCATTAGCTAGTTGATCAGCAATTACCTATCCTTTAATGGCTTTCCTTTCTATGTATTCAATGTCAAACTCGCTCAATATCATAACCCATTTAGCCATTCTTCATTTAAGAGCTGACCTTGTTAGTAGATCCTTCAGCGGGTCAATCTTGGCAATGAGGTTAGTCTTATGATTAAGCATGTAATGTCTCAATTTCTGTGAAGTGAAGACAACAGTGAGACATGCCCATTCAATTGGTGTATAATTCAGCTCATAAGTTACCAAGGTGCGACTGATGTAATATATAGCTATTTATTTTCCCTGTTTGTCGTGTTGTGCCAACAAGGCCCCTATAGTTGTTTCTGTTGTTGAAATGTACAAAAGGAGGGGTTCTTGTTGTTTTGGTGGAATGAGGATAGGTGGGTTAGCAAGATATTCTTTCAGCTACTCAAAAGCATTCTAGCACTAACTATCTCATACAAAAGTTGTATTCTTGTAGAAAAGACGTTGAAATGGCTGGCACTTATCAGCAAGTTGTGCTATAAAATGACAGATTGATTGGATTTTTCCTTGTAGGCTTTGGAGTTGCTTAAGTGTCTTAGGTGGGGGCATCTCCACTATAGCTTTTACATTGGTAGGATCCACTTCAATTCCTCTTCTCGACACGATGTATCATAAAAGCTTTTTGGAAGTGACCCCAAAGACACATTTCTTGGGATTCAGCCACACATTATACTGCTCTAGCCCATCAAAAATCTTAGCCAATACATTTAAGTGTTCTTCTATAGTTTTGGATTTTCCCAATAGATCATCGACATAGTATTCCATTATGTTGTGGAAGAGATCATAGAAGATGACCGTCATTGCCCTCTGATATGTAGCATCTACATTCTTCAAGCCAAAAGGCATCACGGCCCAGCAGTATATCCCCCATGGACATATAAAGGATGTTTTATGTTGATCTTCTTCTATGATCCTGATTTGATTGTACCCTGAAAAACCATCCATCAAAGACAACATCTCATGACCGGCGGTGAGATCTACTATGATGTCGATGCTTGGTAGTGGAAATTCATCCTTAGGGAAAGCTTTATTGAGATCTCTAAAATCTATGTAGCACCGGATGCCCCAGTGACTTTGGCTACATGTACATTATTGGACACCCACTTAGGGTAATCTATCGGGTGGATAAACCCCACATCTAGGAGTTTCTTAAGCTCCACTTTGACAAGGAGCACTATTTGAGGATTCATCTTTCTTAGCTTTTGCTTCACTGGTTTCGCATCAGGACATACTGCAAGGTGATGAGCAACTAGGGCGGGATCTAGTCCTAGCATGGCAGCATAGGTCCATGTGAAGTTATGGCTTCTCTATTTGAAAAAGGCTAAGAAATTCTCCTATTCCTTTGTTGTGAGTGACTCAACTCTGAATGTGATTTTTGGTGTTTCTTCTGTTCCAAGATTCATTTCCTACAATGCTTCAATTAAGATGGGTGATCTTTCCTGATACAGTTTGGATACTTCAGGAAGGTCCATGCTCTCATCTCTTAGTGCCTTATGGAGGTTTTCACTAGGTGATATGTCGTTTGTTTTGATTTTTTTCTTCACTCAAAAGTGCCACAAAGTGGTTTTCATTAGTGGGTGTTATTTTTATTTTTATGTTTTTGCGACTAAGAGCTTTGGTTGTCTCCTCAAAGTATGCAGATGTGTTAAGTTCCATGATATAGCTGGCCTTGTGGTCTCCCAGGAGAAAGTGATCTTTGACCCCCATCATTTCAGCTATTGCTTCATTTTTTTGTGTAACATCAAGGACAGGAGGTCCTTATTGATCCCAATCTATAAGTTGGGGGTAAAAAAGAGGCAAGTCGTCAGAGGTGGATGGTATGGTGGTTAAGGTATAGATGGTACATATGGAGGATTCAAATAATTTAACAAAGTCACTAAAGGAGTCTTGATGGTCTTCTTCATTGATGTTGTTGACTGAGGGGAAGGCCTTAGTGACCTCGCTCAAGATACATTCATCATTAGCGGGGGTGAACTCTTGCTTCCCATACTCTAACCCATGAAGATATAGTTTCTTGTTTCTTGGAGGGGTTCCACAATCCCCTACTCATGAAGGCCTATGCCACCTTGCCCTTTATAGCCCATATATTTGAAAATTTCAAGACTCTTCCCATAGATCTTAGTTGGAATGGCAGGAGCATCATGTTCTTCTTCTTCTTTTTACAACCATGAGGATATATATTCAAGAATGTCTTCGTCAAGGTAATTCTTCTTCTCGAAGGTAGGTGATGGCTTGCATTTGATGACAATTGTGGAGACTTCATCTTCCCTAGGAGCACCAAATGTTTTAGGAGATGGCAATAGTCCCACACAAAAGGTACCATGTAGGTCATATTCACCACATCCCACATCGCTTAACTTGATCTTGACTTCGGGTGGAGGGGATGTTTGTGACATAGTCATGATCTTGGAGGGATCGATGTATGAAGAGGAAGATGTAGTATTGATCTGTGAGGTGGATTTCTTGGTGGCATTGTTGTAGGGGCAAAAGGTGTGGTCATGTCCTTCCAAGAAACTACAATATTGAAAAGGATGGGGATCGGCATAGATGGTAACTTCTGTGCCATTATGGGGGAAATTCAAGCATTGGTAGACAGTGGAAGGGACATCTTGCATGGTAGGGATCCATGGTCGTCCGAGAAGAATATTGTAGGGAAGATCAAGATCAAGCACCTGACACTTGGTTTCCAAGATTTTCTATCCTACTTGGATAGGAAGCTTGATGGTGCCTTTGGACAGTCTCTTGGTGTCATCGTATCCTTTAATAGTTATACATTCACTAGTATCCATAACTACATCAGATTATCCCAAATGTTTTGACAATTTTAGAGTGCACAGATTTAGGCTGGAGCTACCATCTATTAAGACTCGTTTTATGGTATGTATGTGGATGCGAACTTTGATGTGTAGAGCTTCATTATGTAGATCATTAGAGGTGGGAAGATCCTTTTCAGAGAAGGTGAGATGGTGCGGTGAAGCGATGTGGCCCACCATGGCTTAGAATTGATCCACATTCAAATTGGTGGGGACTTGTGTCTCCATCAAGGCTTTGTCAAGGATTTCCTTGTGAAGGGGAGACGTATGGAGCAACTCAAGAATAGAGATTTGTGTGGGGGTTTTCCCAAGATGATCTAGGACATTATACTTGTGAGTGGATGGTGGATTGGTAGGTGTGGATGTGGAGGGTTGATTGTTGGTGGGAGCCCCATTGATAGAAACGCGGCCACGATGAGTGGTGACGGCACAATTTGGGGTCTTGGCTCGAATAGAGATAGTGTTGATGTGATTGGAAGAATCTTCTATTCGTCCCACGATGGAGTTGAAAGAAGCAAGAGGTGGTACAATGTTGTATGCTTGATTAGATGAAGAAGCTTCCACTTTATTGTGATCGGGAAGAGGATCCTTATATGCTCCTAGGTTAGCATTTGGTGATTATTTTGGTGGTTCATCAATGGTGATGTCACCCCTATTAATAAGGTCCTGTATGCAATGTTTTAGCCTCATACAGTTAGTTGTTTTGTGTCCTTTTATGCAATGGTATTCACAAAAGGCATTCTCATCGAACCAAGAGGGTTTGAATTGACTCTCATCATAGGGTCTAATAGGGGGTAAGGTGATTAAATCCACCTTCACAAGATTGTTCAAAATATTTTCAATGGGTTTTCCTAAGGGTGTGAATTTTCTCTTAGGATTATTATTTTGTTTAGGCAATCCTTTGGGAACATTGACGTTATTCATTGTGGATGTACTTGGTGGGGTTGGACTTTGTACATTTTGAATAGCTTTCACATCAGTGACGCCATCGTTAAGAGTGTTCTTGTTCTTTCCCCAAAAGTGAGGTTTGTTGTTTGATGGTGTGTTGTTGTTCATGTTGTTGTTGTTGTTTTTATCATTGGTGTAAAGTTTTATGGAGCCCTTAGTGATGAGGGCTCTTTCAATGGTGGTTCATTTGTCGATAACCTCCTCAAAGGTTGATGTGCATTGTTTTTGTAAATGGAATCCCATCTCTTGATTAAGGTTGGCCACAAACATAGTGACAAGTTGTTTCTCGGGAAAAGGCCATGGGAGTTTGCTTGCTAAGACTCTCCATCTTTGTAAAAAGGTGGCAAAGGACTCTCTACTCTTTTGTTTTGTGTTGCATAGGTTGGTCATTGATATTTCATGCTCAAAGTTGTAGGAGAAATGGTTCACAAACTTCTCCGCAAGCTCATGGAATGTCATAATGCCGAGAGGAAGATGAGCAAACCATTTGGTGGCTTAACCACCGAGGCTTCGAGGAAATAGTCTCATCAAATAAGTATCATCATATGAGACTTCTAAGCAAGCTATGTACAACTCCCTAAGGTGTTCCCTAGGGTCTCCCTTTCCTTTGTATTTGTCAAATTTAGGCGTTTCAAAACTTTTGGGAAAGGGAGGCATGTATAATATCCTATCAAATGGATACGGGCAAATATTCTTGAAAGAATATTTCTTCCTCTTGTTTCCATGTTGCATGTTGTCAACCTTTTGGATTAATGTTTGTACAATGCTAGCTAAATCTTGGTTGGGTGGTGGTTGTGGGATGTAGGTTTTTTGATTTTGCATTAGTTGTTGTAGAAAAGGCAAAATTTGATTTTGGGTTGGAGTTTGGTGTTGTAAGGTTTGATTTTGGGCTATTTGATTTTGGAGAGCGAGGTGTTGTTGGTATGCGAGGAGTTGTTGTAGGATGTGTGGTGGGAGTTGTTGATTTTGGTTGGGATTTTTTTGTGTGTTTTCAACAGAGCAGGTGATGGGTGCTTGGGAGATTGGATTTTGTACATACGTGAAATTGGATGAAGGATTGGATTTGTTATGGGGTGGTTGTGAGAATAAGTAGGTTATGAAGGCTATGGTGTTTACGTCAAGTTGGGGGGACTTGCGGAAGTGCTAGGGTGTGTGGTGTTGTTAAGGATGTTTAGGGTGATTTGTGGTGTGGACGTGGTGATGGTGGATGTTGAGAGGGTTGAGACATTTGGTGTAGTAGGTGTGTTTGTGGGGATTTTGGATGTGGTAACATTTAAGTTTGTGGGAATTGTGGATGTTGTGATGTGGGAGGCTTGGGATGTGTTAGGGATGGTATGGGATGTAGATGGTTGTGATGACGAGGTGATGTTAGGTGCGGTGGCACCATTTTTGAGAAGAAAATCAAGATATCTATGAGGGTCTAACTTTAGGACTATATCAAGTATATCCATGGAGTCAGCGTCTTGTGTGAAATCTAAGACATCTTGATCTATATTGTTGGTGTTGGATGGTGGTGCTTGTGGTTGTATGGGGAAGGGATTTAGCATAGCATTGGCATCAAATGATGGTACTTGTTGGACTATGAGGATATTATTTTGATTAGTTTGTGGCATCCCTATGCCAAAGGTATTCCTAAAAGGTTCCATGTCCTTATTTTTCTTAGCTTGGGATCTTGTCATGGGCATGCAATGGTTTTAGGGTATGGGTTTGGTTGGGTGGATGAAGATCAAGACCTTAGAGAATAGATTTAAATTATTGGACCCAAAAGATAAGTGGTGATGAAGATGTGATTAAAGGTGAATAGAGGTTTATCCTTAGAGAATGAAATCTCAAAAATTGTAAACCTAAGGGCGAATAGTAATATGGATATGATATGGTATGATATAGGTCTTTAGCTTGAGAGAATAAAATCTCAAAAGTTCTAAACCTAAGGATGCTATGTAGGGATGCTAAATCTTGGAGGTTAGGACCTCAAAGACAAATGGATAATTTGATTTTCAATTTTTTTTTGGACCAAAGGAGATGGCGAGAGCGGATGAGGAAATATAAATGATTTTTGGATGAGGGTGGTAATAAAAGAGGAGGTGATGATGTGATTAAGATTGTTCTAAGATGGCTTGGATAACAAGGGAAACCTTAGATGATTTAATGGATTTTGGATGATAATCTCCTAAAGAGAACCTTAGGTGATTTGGATGTTTTGGATGATTTGATGTTGTTTGGGAGGATGGTCAAATCAAATGGTAAGCTAAAATAAATCTAGATCTTGGGTTTACAAAATGGATGCTTCTTCTACTTAAGGTAGACTTATGACCTTAGGCAAAAGGAGGATGATTATTTTACTTGTAGGTAGACTAATGACCAACAAGCAAAATGGGATGTTTTAAAAGGATAATAAGATCTAGATTTATTTTTTTGCTCAAAAGTTGATTTGGATGTTGGTTGAGGTTTTGGGATGTTGGGTGATTTGATTTTGGTTTTGATGGATAGAATTTGGATAGAATTATGGAATGTTGATTTTGGAATGAATTTTGAAATGGATGAGGTGAAGGTCCAAAAGGTGAAAATCAAAGTTCAAGGTTAGGACGGATTATATGGAGATGGAAAAGAGGGATTATGGTTAAGCCTAGTGATTAATGAGATGAAGGGTCCAATAGTCAAAATGATTTTTTCTCTAAGGTCATAATGGAGGTGTATAGATGAATTTTTGGGCAAAATGGTTGTGAGCTATGGTCAAAGGTGGATTAGGGTTTTGATGGATTTTGACAAGATGACCATAGATTATGATTAAGAAAGACTCAAGGATTCCAAAACAATTCTTTAGGCACATGTGCAGTTTGATCTCCAGATGGCGTAAAATTCTAGGGATAAGGTGCCAAAGCAGAGGGTAATGGCACCAAGGATTTGTTAAATGGCGCCAAAGTAGTGAATTAAGGCATCAGGGGAAATGGTGCTACAGATGAATTTTTAGGCACCAAAGAGAGAAGTTTTGGTGCCAAAGTGAGATAGTTGCTTGGATTTGGTCTAAGCTTTTGGCAATTTTTGGCAATTTTTTGGATTTTGGTCTCAAACTTTGGACTTGGAAGGTCAAATGATGGATTTGGAGATGTCAAATGTTCCAATGGTTCAATGGTGTAGGTGGTTTCAGATAATGTCAATGATAGTTTCTTGGCAAGCAATACAAACACTCCAAACAAGAGAATAAAATGGCCAAGGTTTGATGGGAAGTACAATCGTGATGTATATGTTCAAGAAGACCCTCAAGGCCCAAATTTCCACAGGTATAAGCACAATCAAAAACACTTGAAGACAATGCTTATTCTACCTAAGGTCAAGGTGAATGGCAATTTGTCAAGCCCACAACTTGGAATCTCTGACTCAAATTCAAACACACCAATTACTAAGTGTGTCCATTATATTGTCTTCTTGAGAGAGGATGGATAGGGGCCTCCTGCATTAGAAGGATGATGCAACCACCCTTTCCATGAAAAGCTACATATGATTCCCATCTCATCTCAAGGGAGCCATATGGTGAAAATCTTGAGAGGATTATGTATCCTCTTGCCTTGAACAAATCACCACAAGGTCGAAAAGGGTAGGCTTCCAACCAAAGGCATTTAGTGGGGGATATTCGGGGGACCGGTACATTACAAGCATCTAGCAAGCCACTTAATGATTTAACTAGTCTTACTAGGAGTCTAATATATGTAAGGTACGCCTCCTTTCAAACTACCATTGTACGGTAAGTGCTAATACTAGTTAGACTTGGCTTTTGCCTTATCCTCTTTTATATAGCGGACCAAACGAAGTACCTCTTGAGGTCATTCCCTTGGGGTGAGTACCTCTTTTCTCACCAAGGCATACCTCTCTAAGAAAATGAAAAAGAAGAGAATAGAACCATTTCTCTTCACCCAAGATCCTTATGAAGGCGAGGGGAGAGGATACTTTGATTCTATCCCTTGGGATCTACTAACACAATGTGCAAGTGAACCAAACACTTTAAACAAAATCTAAGTTCTTTTTAAGGATCCAAATTGAAGTGTTCCTACATTTGTTGCAAGCAAGGTTTATTTTAAATGCACCAATAGTAAATGTTTTCTTAGCTAGGCACATGCAAACCAGACATACAAAGAGGAGATCCTACAAGAAAACTGTCAGTAGTTTGATTTTTGATCTTCAACAAACATTATCTTTCCCTGCAAAATGTGTTAATTACCTGCACAGACCCCAAAAGTTAACCCAGAAAATAGCACCAAATAGTCAGAGATAGTGGCAGAAAATAGAGAAATAGTGCTACAATTGATAAAAATGGTGTTAAAATACTAACAAGCAAATACCTTGACCAACAGTAGAGGATAAAACCAGATGGCACCACAGATAGACTGAATGGCGCCAATCTTATAGATAGCACTAAAATCTAGAAGAATCGCATCAAAATGTTAAGAAGTGGCGTCATTATGTGTTTTTACTTGTGTTTACCTTGTTAACTGAACCCACTAGCGCCAAACTCTATATGAATAGCACCAAAATGATGCAGAGCCTCTAAAACCTACTAAAAAACAAGTTAGTTTGAAAAATATCCACTCAAACAAGTTAGAAATAGCCTCCCCTTGCCAAGCAACTCTCAAAGGACTAGACTAGAGTTGAAAAATGAGGTAAAACCAAGCAAAATAAGCTAGGGTTAGATGAAAAATCATTGTAAGATTTCCTAGAAAAATTTTGCCATTATGTCCCCTTGTCACTGTGTTATTCTATTAAAAATAGAGAAGAGAAAGTCCTAAAACTTGCCAAAAACCCTTAAAAATACATTAAGACAAATTTTCAAGCACAAAAGGTTAGCATTGATGTCATGGAAAAATAGTGCCAAAACAGTTAGAAATAGCGCCACAAAACTGGGAAATAGTGCCACTGCGAGACCAAATGGCACCAAATAGGGAGCTTTTAGCGCTTAAACCTGCAAAACATTTTTTTTTCACAAAAACTCAAACAAGATTAGTAGCTTGGGAGCATGGGGTCCCACTAGGTGTGCCAAATGAAGATGAGGAAAACAAATAAAGTGAGAAACATAAAAAAAAATGCAATAGAACACAAGTTTATACCTTTAAATGATCTCCTTCTCCTTGATAAGGTTGAGAGAGTGCGCCCTTACTCTCTAGCTTTACCCATGGCTTACTAAATGTGAAATGCTCTCAAACGATGCAACAAATCACTAAAAGCCTAGCTCTAGATAATGAAATGATGGAGAGATTTTGGCATGATAACAATACACTAAACTTGGATGCTAAAATGCCTTGGGAGAGGTTGTATTTATAGGTATTTTGGAGGGCGATTTGATCCAATGGTTTAAATTAAAAGTAGAGATCCATGGATGAGGATGAGTGTGAGATGGAGGGCTTAGATTTGATCAACAATAATGGAGGGATGAGAATGAAGGTGAATTTTTAATTCACCTTGGGAAAAGGTGTTCATAATGAAGTTAGATGAGATGGATTAAAAAAGAATTTTAAATTCTTTTGGGGAAGAGTTGAAGATTAGAAATGAATTTAAAATTCATTTGGGGAAGAGTTATAATAAATGTGAAATATGACATGTTAGGTGTGTAAGAACTCATTAATAAAATTTAGGACAAATGACTATAAAAAATTACCTTATGTGGAATAAAGACCAATTTTTTATTTGTGGAATGTGGAGAGGAGTGTTTAGTGGGGTTTGACCAAACTAATCAAGGGGATTAGTTTAATTAATATGGTTGTAGTAAATTAGTTAATGGATTAATTAGGAGTTAAGATTAATTAAATAGGGATTCATTTAATTAATCTTGGGTCTAGGGGATAGGTAGGTTAGACTAGCTAATTAAATAATAGGTATTTAATCAACTAGGATAGGGGTAGGCTAAATTAACTAGATAAACATAATTTATCTAATTAATTAGGTTTAGGGGAATGGTGAAACTAATCAAATAAATATTTGCACATTTATTTAATTAATTGGGCTAATGTTAGTAAAGTGCAACCATTGAATTAATTAAATTAATTCAATTTAAAGGATGAAATGATGAAGAGAAGGTGAATGATCAAGTGTTGGAAGGTGTAATTAATTAAATAAAAAAATTAATTAATTAATTGGGTGATGTCGAAAAGATGGTTAGTCAGTGAAGACATTTTTAGGTGTCTACAAGGGGTGTAACTAATGATAACTTGATCGTAGAAATTTAGTAGATTCCCCAAAGGTGTTCATAAACACCGCCTATCCTTATGCAATTTAGACATTAGAAATCAAGGTGAGTGAATTCCAACAATTCACACTCTACTAGACCAAATCTATATGTTACAGCTCAGGTCCAAGCACAAGTTTAGGGTCACACTTGTGTAGGTGAAACAAGAAGAAAAATAGTTAGTTTGCAAAACCTAAAATCTTTATCTAAACAAGCACTAAAATTCTAGCACCTTAAAAAATTAGTTTCCAACATATATCACAACTCATTTTCATCATCAAATTTTAAACTAAATATTAGATTTAATTTATTTCAACTTCCACCATTTATTTTAATTATCACTCCCAACTTATTACCCTTTATAAATTTGTTTAACATTATACTTACGTCGGGAGGTGTAACTACAATGGCAGTAAGGGGTAGAGGGTAGTGGTGTGATTATGTTAACAAAAACAAAAATATAGCCGACATGTTTTAAAAAACTAAAACTATAAAATAATTTTTAAATAATTCTAAAGTAAAATAATATGAAGTAATTAAAATAAAATAAAACAACTCTTAATAAATAAAATAATTCTTGCATGGTCATAAACCTAGACATAAGAAAGGCCTATGATTAGGTTGACTAGAGGTTTCTCATGTCTTCCATGAAGAAAATGGGGTTTTGTGACAAGCAGCTATAGTGGGTATTCAATTGCATTGCAATAGTAAGGTATTCTATTTTGGTGAATGGCACTCGGTGGGTTTCTTCGAACCCAAAAGAGGGCTTCGACAAGGTGATCCATTGTCACCATTCCTATTCGTAATAATGGCAAACGCTCTTGGAAGAGTGATCAATGCATAGGAGATGGAGAACTATTGGAAGGGAATTCATGTTGCTGACAACTTTCTTGTTGTCAATCATCAATAGTTTGCTGATGACGCAATTTTTTTCAGGACCTATCTTGTGTTGATGAAGCCTAAAACATCAAGAACACATTAGAAAGGTATGTCTTTGCATCTGGACAATGTATCAACAAGATAAAACCTTGCATTTACTTTTTTAATACTAAGCGGAGCATTAAGAAGAAAATTGCAGACATTTTGGAATTCAATATTGAAACTTTGTCGGGCAAATACTAGGGGTACCCTTTTTCAAAGGGGCTATGAGAACTAATCTATGGGTGGAAACTATTGAAAAATGCCACAATAAGGGCTCAGCGTGGATGGGGGAATAACTTACTATGGTTGGGAAGATAACTATGATAAAGGTAGTCCTTTCAGAGATGCTAGTCTATCTACTCTCAAGCACACAAATAACAGGCAAGGCAAATTGGACATTGGAAAATATATTCAGGACATTCTTATGGGAGGGATCAAAAGATACTAAATGAATATCATTAGTCAGTTGGGACACTACTTGCAGAAACAAGGAAGAAGGAGGACAGGGAATTAGAAGAATTAAAATGCAAAATCTTGCACTCAGAGCCAAGCTCATCTGGAAGTTCCACAAAGATCTAGAGGCTTGTTGGTGTAAATTATTACAATACAAATAATTGGATAATGTTGATCCTATCTGAATCCCCACCACACCAAATCCTCTGAAGGGATCACACATCTAGAACTTTCTATTACAATGCAAGCCAATTATCACTGATCACCTATCTTGGACCAACAACAATGGATGTACAACCCTCTTTTGGAAGGACTCTTTGAATGTCTTTCCTCCATTAATAGATGATCAAAGACTGCACGAGATCATGGCAATCCTATCTGACTCATGGGGCATGAGGGTCATTGATTATATAGCACCATTAGGAATGGCCTCAGACACATGGCAATGGAAAAATTGTGATAATGTCTTAGCGCCAGAAGACCAGAAACAAATTCTCAAACAGATATTGATTGAGAGGAAAGTCTTCATAAACTTAAAAGATGATTTCTTGGTTTGGACAAGGGTAAATTTAGGCAATTACACAACCAATATGGGATATAAAATACAACGAGCAACACTTGAAAAGCTTGATTGGTCGGCTGAGCTCTACTGGAGAAAATGGTGCCTTCCCAAGGCAGGAGCATTTTCCTGGACAACAATCCATAAAAAGGATTTTGACTGGTGACCATCTCAAAATGATTGGAATCATAGGTCCTTCAAGATGTGCCTTGTGCAAAAAGGAAGAGGAAATGAAAAATCATCTAATGCTAAACTACAAATTCACTAGGAAATGTTGGGAATAGTTGCTTAACAGTTTGGGATCATGGGCGAGTGCTCTTCCATCAAAGTTGATGGAGATTCTTTGCTCTTGGCTGAAAATAAGGTACTCTGTGTGGGAGGCCATCTGGATTGCATCCCCCTCCCTAGTGATATGACATCTACAGAGAGAATGTAATAACATAATTTTTAGGGAAACTAAACAATCTGCTAAAGATGTCCAAAATAAAATAGAAGAAAGTATATGTGAGACAGTTATGGAAAAGCAAATGTAGATACCCTAAAATGACCAAGTCGTCGCATCACTGGCATTCCGTCATCTCTCTAATCACCTGCATTGCAAACGTTAATTAAATAATCTAATTATTTAATTAATTATCATCAAATTCTTCTAAATCTCCTAAATTCAACATTAATTAAATAAATCCTCTTTATTTAATTATTTAAATTAAATTCCTCTATATTCTTCCACAATTAAATAATTTTTAAATATTTAATTAAATCATTGTCACCTTCCAAAATTCACATCTACATTAATTAAATATATCCAATTATTTAATTAATTCAACAAATTCCCTCTTATCTACAATTAAATAATTTACATTATTTAATTAAATCAATTGTTCTTCTAAATTTAAATAAATCATGCAAATTTATTTAAATTATCTCAATCCTCTAAAAATAAATAAAATCAAATATTTTATTTATAATCTTTATTCTTCCAAAATCATGCACAACAATTAAATAAATTTATTTATTTAATTTGCTTTTCAAATCTTCTAAATTAAATAAATCCAATTATTTAATTGTTTCTTCCAAAATATCTTCTCTAAATTTAAATAAATCAATTATTTATTTAAATTGCTTTTTCTTCTAATTTAAGTTATCTCTAAAATAACTCAAGCTTTTTTGCTCATCAATTAAATATTTCTATATTTAATAAAGCAAAATATCTTCTTTTCTCATGCAAATCTCTTCTTCTTGTTTTAAATCACTTAACTGATTGCTTTATTCTTTTAATTGATTTATCTCTTCAGTTAACTCATTCTTCTATTCTTGATAAACTCCTCTCATGCAAAAGAAAGCAAGACACATGTCTTCTTCTCATTCGTTGCACATTCCTCAACTTATCTCCTCCGTTGATTCTTCTGAATTATCTGGACCGTTGATTGATCATGTTTGAAACCTATATAAACCCCCCTCATCTCCTTCATTGACTCTCTCTCTTCGATCACTTATTCTCGGGCATACTTAACAGTGATTTGAGCATACACAACTCGTCGATTGAGCAACCTTACGATCATTTGACATTGATCTCTTGAGCACCACACTTGCTTGTTGCAGCTATGGCTTTGCAATTTCATTGAGCAATTCTACATTCAATCCAAAGGAAACAACACAAATTTCGGTAAAAGTCTTTATTGCATTGATTATTTGTCATGGCTTTTATTTAAATTCGTTTTCTTTATGTTATGACCAAGTCGTCGCATCACTTGCATTCCGTTATCTGTCTAATCACTTGCATTGCAAACGTTAATTAAATAATCTAATTATTTAATTAATTTCATCAAATTCTTCTAAATCATAAAATTGCAACATTAATTAAATAAATCCTCTTTATTTAATTAATTAAATCAAATTCCTCTATATTCTTCTACAATTAAATAATTTTTAATTATTTAATTTGATCATTATCCTCTTTCCAAAAATTAAGTCCACATTAATTAAATATATCCCATTATTTAATTAATTCAACAAATTCCCTCTTATCTACAATTAAATAATTCTTAAATTATTTAATTAAATCAATTGTTCTTCTAAATTTAAATAAATCAAATCAAATTTATTTAAATTATCTCAATCCTCTAAAAATAAATAAAATCAAATATTTTATTTATAATCTTCTGTTCTTCCAAAATCATGCACAACAATTAAATAAATTTATTTATTTAATTTGCTTTTAAATCTTCTAAATTAAATAATTCTAATTATTTAATTGTTTCTTCCAAAATATCTTCTCTAAATTTAAATAAATCAATTATTTATTTAAATTATTTTTCTTCTAATTTGAGTTATCTCTAAAATAACTCAAGCTTTCTTGCTCATCAATTAAATATTTCTATATTTAATAAAGCAAAATATCTTTTTTTCTCATGCAAATCTCTTCTTCTTGTTTTAAATCACTTAACTGATTGCTTTATTCTTTTAATTGATTTATCTCTTCAGTTAACTCATTCTTCTATTCTTGATAACTCCTCTCATGCAAAAGCAAGCAAGACACATGTCTTCTTCTCATTCGTTGCACATTCCTCAACTTATCTCCTCCATTGATTCTTCTGAATTATCTGGACCGTTGATTGATCATGTTTGAAATCTATATAAACCCCCCTCATCTCCTTCATTACCTCTCTCTCTCTTCGATTGTATTCTCAGGCACACTTAACAGAGCTTCGAGCATACACAACGCGTCGATTGAGCAACCTTACGATCATTTGACATTGATCTCTTGAGCACTACACTTGCTTGTTGCAGCTATGGCTTTGCAATTTCATTGAGCAATTCTACATTCAATCCAAAGGAAACAACACAAATTTTGGTAAAAGTCTTTATTGCATTGATTATTTGTCATGGCTTTTATTCAAATTCGTTTTCTTTATGTTATTGGATTTTTTGGTTTTTATTAGTTTAGATTTAATCCATTTTTCCTCCACACATTCTGGCACGCCCGGTGGGACCCATTGGTCCTGATTTAATATCAAATTTGTGGAATTTTTAGTTTGATTTCACAGGTTTTTTAACCCTTTTTTTGGAGAGATCTGAAAAAAGATTTTTAAAGGAAGCTTGCTGGGCAAAAACGGAGGTCACGGTTGTGTTCGGAAGGGTCGAGGGACGAAGAAAAATATAAAATTTGACCTATTTCGGTGAAGGTAAAATTTTTTCACCTCTGGCACGCAACCCACTGTGAGGTACGGTAAAAAAAAAAAAAAAAAAATTCTTTTTTCAAAAAAAAATTCAAAAAAAAAAAAAAAAAAAAAAGCAAAAAGAAAATCCAAAAATAAAAAAGCAAAAACAAAAACCAAAAAAAAAAAACAAATAAAACAAATAAAAAATGAAGTGTTTTAGTTTTTATTTCTTTTAAAAAGTAAAACAAAGTAAAGAGAATCTTTTTTCTTTTTTCTTTTTATTTTTTGAAAATAAAATAAAGCACCTTCAGCCCAGCAGCAGGTCACATCAGTGACCAGGAGCCAGTCACAGGGGGCTAAGACAGACCCCTCTTCAATGAGCTTTTTAAATGAATAGGCGATTTTCAAACCTCATTATCTTGGTCATACAGACACATATTTCAGTGCTTTTTTTTTTGAAATAGGCTAGAATTTCGTGATCTACATCGTGGTGAAATTGGTTTTTTCTCAAAATTCTCTAATTTTTTAGAAAATTGATTTTCTCACTGCTGTCTTTGTCTCATCACAGTTTTTTGACTTTTCAAGCTTCATAACTTTCACAAACGGACTCGGATTCAGGTGATGTTTTTTTTGAAAGTTGGTATTTTTCTGTCCTCTACACAGTGGTAATATTTTTTCAAAGATTTTCTGAGATCTATTTTTTAAGACCACTCATTGGCCTATTCTCAATCTCTGACTTCAAGCACTTGCTAACTTTTGAGTTTGTGTGGACCTAATATCACTTGTTGTAGCTTCTTATTACTCATACAGAGCAAATAGGTGTTTTTAACATGTTCATGCAGGATGAGCATTGAAGACCTCTTGATCTATCTCACTAAGTCTTAGAAACACATTGCATGCTTAAAAGGATAATTGAACAAATCTTTTCTTGCAATCTAAGTCTTAGGAACATACTGCTTTTCTTAAGGGACAATGGACATGTATGAACAAACACCTCAATTTTCTAAGGGACAATGGACATGAATGCCAAACACTTCATTTCATAAGGGACAATTTACAACTACAACCGTGTGTGTGCCTAAATTAGTTGCACCTTATTTTTTCATAACGGGACAATTGAACCATTGTTTGACGTGCTTGATTTTACATTTTTTTTACTTCCTTTAGAAGGGCCTACTTTTGGATTGCGATTCATCCAAAAGGGACGACCCTAAGCGGAGTTTTCCTTTGAACCGCTATATAAAAGGGATAAGGCAAAAGCCAAGTCCTAACCGACGTCAGCCTTACCTTGTGATGCCAAACTGAAAAGAGGTGTACTAGCCCTTTGTGGAAACGATTTTCACATTGAGCGAAGTGTTTGAAACTCTTAGTAGGATTGGTTAAAGCTTTTAGTAGCTTGTCGCATTGCTCGTAAGGCGTTGGTCCCTCAAAGTCACTAAGAACCAATTTAGATAGAGACTACCCGACCTACCTCCGAACATTGCGGTAATCATCAGTGCAAGGGAAATCGATTTAAACCCTTAAGACACTCACCATTGGCTCCCTTGAGAAGAGATAGTATTCCCTCGGACATAAAGCTCTTGTGACCTACTTGAGCTTTCCAAGGGGAGGGTGAGATATCCCTACCTATCGTCTCTCGCAAAGATACTAAATATCCGACACCTTTATGGAATGATATTTTTATCGACGGAGTATTAAGCTGTGAGCTGATCTACTGCAATGAAACCTTGTCTTTAGGGATAAAAAGTGCTTGTTATTGATTGCAACTGTATTAGACCTGTGGAAACATTGGGCTTGTTTGGAGCCTTGAACATACACTATCTGTTGTGTCAGTCCTTGTGCCTTTTTTGACCACTTGTTTGCTGTGTTTTCTCTTGCCAAACAAATCCAATCAGAAACAGAAAAAAACTTGCCTTTGAAAAACATCAGACACTACTTCAGCGCCCTTGGTATTACAGCAGCTCGCCTTTGGTAATACAGTAGATCGCCTTTGGTCAAGCAGTAACCCGCCTCTGGCAAAACTCTACTTCAGCGCCCTCGGTATAACAGTAGCTCGCTTTTGGTCACTGTAGCTCGCCTTTGACATAGCAGTAACTCGCTATTGGTAGCTCAGTCCGTCACCTCTGGCCCATAGTAGCACGCTTTTGGTAGCACAGTCCTGCGCCTCTGGTCAAACAGTATAGCGCCTTTGGTCCAGTACTTTGTGCATCAAAGTTTGTCTGTTTCTTCAAAGCATCTCATAGATTCCCAGCATTACATTGTGTCCTAAACATACCCCATGGTCACCACTAGGCTACAGCAAACTATGAAGTCTAGGCAAGTTGTCCCTAAGAAACACAAGTCACCCCCTCGCACACCACAATCAGGTCGTCTCAACGTTACTCCCAAAGTGACTCCTAGTACACCCGCGGCAAGACCAATTAGCTCTCCAAACATGCCGCACATAGATAAACCAAGTAATCCTCATGAGGATAGAACCCCTTTGCTAAATGCACCGCAGTATACCACAGGCTTGCCTCCGGATTTTGTCCCACAAGGTTATATCGTAGATCAAACCCCATCTCAAGAAGAGCGACACTTTGAAATAGGTCAATCCTCTCAAGAAGATGGGCAAGATCTTGATGAATTTATACAAGATCCTAGAGCTATAGCTGCCTTTGATAAAATCCTTAGTGAGAACCAGGATCATTTCTTTCGCTTGCTTGCAAAGCAAGGTGCCAAGTTACCTCCAGATTTTAATGTGTCCACTCTCAAGGAGAGCACCAAGACCCAAGAAACCATACAAGCAGTGCAAACCATGTCCACGGCAACTACGCCCTTACCTACTCAAGGTTCGCAGTATAGGAATCCCCTTTTTCAAAATCCAACAGGGGAGAGGCCCATATCACCACTTTTGACTCCTATGGAGATCTATCAAAACCAACAAGAAACTCTCCAACATCAAGCAGAGTTAGCTAAGCAAGCCACCTTAGCTCGGTCGAATGTGCAACCACCTCCTAAAGTGTCCACCCCAAGCGCAAGTGGAATCTTGGTTACCCCATCACGCGTAGGTTTCCCACCCAATTACAATCCGGGGAACACGTATGTAGCCATGCAACAAGGGTCTCAACATATGCCACCTCCTATATCATCACACTTGCATGTCTCTCAACCAATTGGAGTCACGCAGCCCCAACCACAACATTCTTCTACTCTCATCTTCAATCAACCCCCACCGTCGCAAAACACTTCTACCTATGTTCCTCCTCCACAACGTTCATCCACGCTCAACTTCTTTCATACATTGCCTAGCCACTCTCAACATTCCCAACATCAGGTTTCCCAAAGCTATGTGCCACCTTCACAACCTAATCAAACGCACTTTAGCTTTCCTCCCCCCAATACGTTTCTTCAACCATCGCAGAGCCAACATTCTTACCTAGCGCCACCTCCACCTCTGCCTAATCAAAACCCCCAATTCCAACCCAATCTGAACCAATCATACAATCCGTACAATCCCAATCAATCTTACGACCCTTACAATACCACTGCGCATGGCTCACACTATAATCTTCCATATGAGCAACACCAACCGCGTTTTGGATAACAGGAGACGTTACCAACCCCTCCCACGACTATGGAACTAAAGATTGCGGAGGTGCAACAACAGCTATCTGATCTTACATTTGGCCACACCAAAAAGACCTTCTCCTTGGAGGAAGTGTGCCCTTATCCTTTTGATCGGTCGTTACCAATGATCCCTTTTCCTCAAAATTTCACTATTCCCAAGTTCGATAAGTACAAAGGAAAAGGTGACCCAAAAGACCATCTTAGGGAATTCTATCTTGCTTGCTTCGAGGTTTCTCACAACGACACATATCTTATGCGTCTTTTTCCTCGCAGTCTTGGAGGACAAGCAATAGAATGGTTCTCACACTTACCTACGGGTATCAAGTCTTTCAACGAGCTAGCAGAGAAGTTTGCCACCCATTTCTCTTACAACGCAGAGCATGAGATTTCCATGACGGACCTATGCAACAATAAACAGAAAAATGGTGAAACTTTCATTTCTTTCCTCCAACGATGGAGACAAATGGCTAGTAAATTCCCTTTCAAGATTCCGGAGAAACAGCTTGTTAGCATCTTTGTGCAGAACCTCAACCAAGAGTTAGGTTTCCATTTGCAAATCCTTAGTGCTACAACCTTCGATGAAATCACATATAAGGGCATCAACATTGAGAAGGCCCTCATTGCTAAAGGTGTGGTCAAAATCTTTAAAGAGATGAAAGATAGCTCTTCTCATCAACAATCGAACGATAAACCCAAGTATTGGAACAAGAACAAAAACGTGGTCAATGATGGAGTGGTCGATGCTAAGCATGTCCAAACGTTGCAAACACCACTGCAACTCTCCAAACCAAGTCAAGCTCCACCTCAACAACAGCAGCAACAAAGGCAGCCTTATCCCAACCAACAGCAAAGACAACAAGAGCGGCCTCAACAAGATTACCCTCCGCGACGTCAATTTACTCCTTTGGGAGTGCCCATCGAATCGGTCTTACAGCAAGCTTTGCAGAAAAGGCTCATAACCTTACCCGATGCTCCTCCTTATGGAGAACCTATCTACAAAACTGCACGTTACAGAGACAATGAGTATTGTGAGTTCCATAGGAGCAAAGGTCATCGAACTGCATCTTGCATGAAGCTTAAGCACCTCATCCAAAACCTCATCGACGGTAATCAAATCACCTTTGAGAATGAATCACCAGCACAACACACGAACAAGGATCTCGATATGTACAAGGAACCATTCCCTCATCATGGTCCACCTCCTCCTCAGGATAGAGGTAAAGGTATCAATCACACTTCCACGTCCTTCGATTCCATTGTAGGTCGTTTTGAAGAGAGTCGAGTGTCTACCCTCACCATTAAAGGCAAATCTACGGATTGTGTTGTTACTACTCGTCGAGGTCATGTCACCATTCGTGCACCTACACCTAGGCTTCCGGTTCAGTCTGATTATAATCTTGTAGAACATCTAGGGAAAACACCAGCACAGATCTCTATTTTGGACCTTCTACGGTCATCACCGGCACATAGAGTAGTGCTAGAAAAAGCCCTTCAAGAGTCCTCCATTCCTAACAACATAGCAGTCGCAGATTTCCAAGCTATAGTGGGTAATATTGCTTCGCCTTACAATGTGGTCTTCTCTGAGAAAGACCTCCCCTCCCATGATCCTTGTCACAACGATGCCCTCCATATTGAAGTGCTCATCCATAAGCGCAAAATCAAACGCATCCTCATAGATGGTGGTGCTGGTCTCAACATCTGTTCTTTAAAGTTACTAAAGCAATTGGGATACTCTGAGGATCACGTCAACACTGAGCATAGTATTACAATCAAGGGGTATGATGATGCAGAACGCCGTTCAGAAGGTGTTATTCACTTGCCTATACAACTGGGCCCTGTCATGCTTGAAACCAGGTGTCAAGTCCTTGATATCGAGCTGCCTTACAACATTATTCTGGGCCGCCCATGGATCCATGCAATGAAAGCTGTTCCCTCCACATACCATCAGTCCCTCAAGTTCCCATACAATGGTACGGAGATCACCATCCCAGGAGACCCTAATCCTTTTGAATTTTGTTGTATCTTGCAAGGAAGCTATAAGAATTGCAACCAAGTGCCTAAAAATGACAAAGCCCTTGAATCCCCTCTCTATGTTGATCCTGAAACTCTCACACAAGCCTCTACCAGTGAGCCTACACCCCTCCCCAAAATCACAGCTCGTGTCCGAGATATAGGGTTTGGCACTTATGATATCTCTGAATCTTGTTGTGTAGGGCGGATGCCTTTATCTCCAAACTCTTACGGCAAACCACCCATTGCTAAAGTTACCAAAAAAGCAAATATTCCTCCCCCACCATTCCTAACCCAATTCCAACATGGACGGTTATTGGAAGAGGAAACTATTGAGGACATCTCTTCTTGGCTCTACAAGGAGAAAGAACCAGTCACGATACCAGTCAAGCAGTATGGCAATGGCTTAAGGATAGTGAAAAACATGGGCTATAAAGGCAAAGGTGGCCTTGGGAAACAGAATCAAGGCACTATGGAGCCCATTGTGGTAACAAAGAAGCTAGACAAGAAAGGATTAGGATTTGGTAAGAAGGTACCACGCGCCTCGGACATCGAGTATATCCTCGACGAGGTAGCTGACAAGTTTCCCGCCGATTCGACATCTACAGAGGATATCATCGATGACTCTTCCCTCCACATAACCAATCTATTCGCAGAATCCTCCATTTTTACACTATCCTCCGTATCCTTAACTTCCACCACCAGCACCCAGAATGTCACGCTTGTCTACCCTGAACTTATCGATTGGGACCAACAAGGGGCCCCCGTTATAGATGTATTTCAGAATGACGAAGCTCTCGCTGAGTTCATGGGACTTCGGGAAGGTATCCCTTTTGGCGATCACAAGGCAGGTTTTGTAATGGAACTAGAGCCCACGGCTTATTTTGGTGAGAATGCCAAATCCTCTAGTCGCAAAAGTGCAAATCAAGAAAGATCTCTAGGTGAAAACCACACTGTGGCACCTCCTGATCATAAAATAGTAAAAATAAAGGACGTATCCAAAGGTGAAAACCCAACTGTGGCACCTGAGGATGGAGGATTTGACCTTCCCTTACCTTCTAAGTATCAAGAGAAATCTGCTCTCCTAGTGGAAGATTCTACAGAGATCAACCTAGGTACAGAACAAAATCCAAAGACAACATTTCTAGCAGCATCATTATCTGACACAGAGCACAGAAATCTTAACAGCTTCTTCTTACAACGAACCATCAACTTTGCATGGACCTATGCAGATATGCCAGGGCTAGACCCTAAGCTGGTAGTTCATTATCTCACAGTTGATCCCAAAGTGAAACCAGTCAAATAGAAGTTGAGAAAGATGCACCCACAGATAGCTCTCTTAGTGAAGGTGGCGGTACAAAAGCTATTAGACGCAAAGTTTATACGACCCATTGACTATTCAGATTGGGTCTCAAACATTATACCTATGTCTAAACCTAATGGGCGCATCCGCATGTGTAATGATTTCAGAGATCTCAATAAGGCATGTCCCAAAGATGATTTTCCACTACCAAACATTGACATTATAGTGGACTTGACAGCAGGTCACGAGATGCTTTCTCTTATGGATGGATTCTCAGGCTACAACCAGATTAGAATAGCTGAGGAGGATCAACACAAAACAACCTTTACATGTCCTTGGGGCAATTACTGTTGGTGTGTTATGCTGTTTGGTCTGAAGAATGCAGGAGCAACCTATCAACGAGCTATGACAGTGATCTTCCACGATCTATTTCATCACATCATGGAAGACTATGTGGATGATATATTGGCTAAATCTTCTAGAGCAGAACATATACAGGTCCTAGGACAGATCTTCGACAGGCTTGAAAAATACCAAGTAAGACTTAATCCAAAGAAGTGTGTATTCGGTGTCACATCAAGGAAACTATTGGGATACATCGTATCTCGTAGAGGCGTCGAAGTAGATCCAGCAAAAGTAAAGTCTATAGTGGAGATGCCTCCACCAAAGAACCTTAAAGCATTAAGGAGCCTCCAAGGAAGGTTACAGTCCATCAGGCGTTTTATATCACAGCTAGCAGATAAATGTCAACCCTTTCAACACTTGCTCCGAAAGGATGTCTCGTTTCGATGGGACAACAAGTGTCAGGCAGCGTTTGATCAACTTAAGGAGTATCTAGCTACACCTCCTGTATTGGTTCCACCAGTTGCGGACAAACCTTTGATATTGTACATCTCCACTACAAATTCGGCCCTAGGGGCCCTGCTAGCACAAAATGATGACTCAGGCAGAGAGCACGCAATTTACTATATCAGTAGAACCTTGGTGGGATATGAGCTCAATTATTCACCCATGGAAAGGGCTTGTCTAGCAGTAGTGTTTGCCTCCCAAAAGTTGCGGCATTACATGTTGAACCAACACACAAATCTGATAGCCAAGATTGATCCCTTGAAATATCTATTAGCAAAAGCAGCTCTCACAGGCAGACTGGCTAAATGGGTTATGATCCTTAGTGAGTTCGACATTGAGTACACAGATCGTAAAGCAATCAAAGGACAAGCCCTCGCGGATCAACTAGCAGAAGCACCTATGAAAGATACACATCCTATGGTCACAGACTTTCCTGATGAGAATCTATTCACTCTTGCTAACTCCATAATGTGGAAGTTATACTTTGACGGCTCTTACACACAGCATGGCTCAGGAGCTGGCATCTTATTTGTTACACCTCAGAATGACTACATTCCAAAGTCATATCGGCTCGCATTCCCTTACACCAACAACATAGCCGAGTATGAAGCACTCCTCATAGGTCTCAATACAGCAGTTCAATGGGACATCACATAATTACAAGTATATGGAGACTCACAGCTAGTCATCCGCCAAGTCACGGATGAATACCAAACCAAGGATGAAAAGTTGGTCCCCTACAAACAACTAGTGGATGCCTACAAACCACACTTTTCTAGCATCACATTTGAGCAAATTCCAAGAGAGCATAACAAAGCCGCAGACTCTATGGCTTCTGTAGGGTCACTGATTGATATGCCTGCAAATACACAGAAGTGTGAATTCTTGATCGAGCAATTGTTGATACCAGCCGTCGATGTTCCTGTTACTGAAATCATCTGTGAACTTGTTGGTCCCAATTCCCCATGGTATGAAGATATCTACGAATACCTCAAACACAATACCTTTCCCCCTGACCTATCATCCACTCAACGTAAAACCTTTATCCGTCGATCCTCTCGTTACATCATTCTGGGTGATACACTATATCGCCGGAGTCTCGATGGTATCCTCTTACGATGTCTTAACGCGGAAGAAGCCGAAGCTACCTTATGAGACATACACGAAGGTGTCTGTGGCGCACATTCTACCGGTCCTAATCTTGCTAAGAAGATACTCAGAACAGGTTATTATTGGCCTACAATAGAGCAAGATGCTGCACAGTTTGCTAAGAAGTGTCTACAATGTCAGCAGCATGGAGATTTGATTCACGCACCCGCTCATGAGTTACAACTTGTGACAACTCCATGGCCTTTTTCTCAATGGGGTCTCGACCTCGTAGGACAAATCCACCCTTCCTCCTCCAATGGCCACAAGTTTATCATTACCGCCACTGAGTATTTCACGAAGTGGGTGGAAGCCATTCCTATGACCTATATCACCGGTAAGCAAATAGCCAAGTTTATTCTAAACTACCTCATATGCCGGTATGGTATTCCCCACGCCATTGTCACTGATAATGGGAGACCATTCAAGAACCAAGATGTCCGTGCCTTATGCATACAATACAATATCCAACATCGCTTTTCAACTCCCTACTATCCGCAGAGTAATGGCCAAGCTGAGGCTTCCAATAAAACTATTCTCAAGATCCTAAAGAAAACGGTCAATGAAGCTGGTCGTGATTGGCACTTGCAACTCAATCCCGCCCTATGGGCCTACCGCACTAGTATCAGAACACCAACTGGTGCCACACCATATGCCTTGGTCTTTGGCTCTAAAGCCATCCTACCTATAGAGGTCGAGATCCCATCACTCAGAGTATCCATGCAGGACCTGATCGGCGGAGATGAGTATCACACTTCCAGATTAGCTGAGCTTGAACTACTAGATGAGAGGCGTCTTGCCGCACTTAATCATCTCCATGTCTATCAAAACCGCCTCCGGCGTAATTATAACAAAAAGATCAAAGAAAGACAGTTTCAAGTTGGTGATCTTGTACTTAAGGAGAATCAGAGAAATCAAGCAGGTCGAGAGAAGAAGGGCAAGTTTGAGCCTAACTGGTTAGGTCCCTTCATTGTCACAGCAGCATATGGCTCGAGAGCTTATACTTTAGCTACACCTGACGGCATTCCTCTAGATGAGCCACTTAACAGTGTCCATCTCAAGAAGTTCTATGCCTGATCCTTAGAGTATTCCCACAAAAAAAAACAAGTCAAAAAACTCAAAAAAAATCAAAAATACAAAATCAAAAATACAAAAAAACATCCATCCTCTAGTGAAAACCTAGCAAACAGGCGCCTTGGATAAGTACCATAGTGAAAACCTGGCAAACAGGCGCTATGCGTAGTGTCAGCATCCATCGTCTATCGAGTCCTGTCCACTCCTTGTCCAGTTCGCAACCTGCTTCATCCATTCATCCGTAATAAAACCATTGACTTTGTTTGCATTTCCATCTCCCTATCTAGTATAGCTTGGAAATTTGTCAATGTCCATCATTGTCATCCCACGTCTTGATCTGTGTCTATAGTTAACACTGTCTTGTCCTAGGTCAAGTCTTTCTGTGTCTTCTTCGGCGGTCACCCCTACAGTTTCCTCTACCAGAATGGGGGCAACTCTTTCCTTAGTGTCGGTCTAGGATTGGTTCCTTATTCGTGGTTCGCAGCGCATGCTTTAATCTTGTCTCATTTCCACAGGTAACACCCTTTAACGGACACAGAGTTCCTACGATAAGGTTGTTATCTTCTCAACACTCCTTCTACATCATCACACCAACCAGAACTACATATCATCTTTTCAAGCTTAAAGTACCTTGATCCCATGGATATGGGTATGTAGGCAGTCTGGAATACGAAGGATGTTTCCAGTACTCAGGTACATAAGATCACCTCTTCTCTGCTCTTCTTCTACATCATCACAATAACCAGAACTACATATTATCATCTTCCCATTCTTAAGGTACCTTGATCCCATGGATATGGGTATGTAGGCAGTCTGGAATACGAAGGACGTATCCAGTACTCAGGTACATAAGATCTCCCCCTTTCACCTTGACCCATTCATCACTCTATCCAGAACTACATATTATCACTTTCATCTTCCATCGTAAGTGTGCCTTGATCCCGTGGATACAGGGTATGTAGGCAGTCTGGAATACGAAGGAGGTATCCAGTACTCAGGCACACATGATCCATCATTCTCCACCCGTTTCAATCCATTAGCACTTCCACCCTTCTAGTCTTCCGTTCGTCAAAATCCATTCACCTCGACTTGACTAACTCAAGCCGCAAGCTAGCGCATCCTTTCAAAGCAGAAGTCCTTAACAAACTTGAAGCAAAGAGGCCTACTTCCAGAGTCATCTACTGTCCTGCATACCGATTGCCAACATCAGCTAAGTACCGCTTAACCAAGCCCTAGATCCACAGGCTTGTCTTCTGCGAAGTGTTCCATTGTCGAGACCAACACACGCGTCTCCTGCGACATGTGGCATTTCCTGCAAGTGAGACATTGTCTTTTTAGGTAGATAGCACCCTTTAACGGACACAGAGCTCCTACGATAAGGCTGTTATCTTTCCTATCCAATCTATCTTGAGCACCCTCTTTGGCAAGAGAATATGTTGGCTGTATGTTTACTTTGTAAGTCAGTCAATTTGTGTTATGGTTTATCTTTTGTTCCCTATTCCTATACCTATTCAAAGCTACCTTGATTTATCTATAATCTTGGTATGTTGCGATGCAGTACGGATTGGGGGCATAGTCATTGCTTTCTGTGTGCCGTGTTTGAGGAATGATCTTTAGTATCTTTCTTAGCATTCTATTTATCTTGTGTGTGTTAGGACCTAGCATCTTACATATTAATAATTCTTCTTGCATTTACATGTATTGAAGTTTATTTTATGTTCAAGACTATGGCTTATTCACATGTTCCAATAAGGTTATATTATGTCTAAAGGATCTGGGTTCAAACCGTTTGCTTGCAGAGTCAACGTCCACGCACTCGGATATTACTGCACCTTGGTCTTTTATACCTTGGTTGCGAACTATCCACGTGCTATATCAAAAATAAGGATTGCTCTTTATAAAAAAATGTGAAACCATTGCAACAAGCTCATCCATCTACCCATCCATTCATCCATGGCCTTATATAGTTTTCCAACAATAATCGATCAACAGTCTTTTCTATCATGTTCTCTTCTATCTCCACTTTCTTCTATCTATCATCAACCCAACCTTATTTGTCTCCAACAAATCTTCTAGTCGAGCGTCAACATAGTTCTTTTGTCACTTCCCTGTCTTTCCTCTCGAGGGGGCACCCTACGCCAGCTACGCTGGGGCAACTACCTACACTGGGGCATCATTAAATTGTATCACATCTTCAACAATCAATTTCTTTGATGCAACGCTACATGCTGCATTGCATCAAAGAGGGGCAAAATGTAGACACCCTAAAATGACCAAGTCGTCGCATCACTTGCATTCTGTTATCTGTCTAATCACTTGCATTGCAAACGTTAATTAAATAATCTAATTATTTAATTAATTTCATCAAATTCTTCTAAATCATAAAATTGCAACATTAATTAAATAAATCCTCTTTATTTAATTAATTAAATCAAATTCCTCTATATTCTTCTACAATTAAATAATTTTTAATTATTTAATTTGATCATTATCCTCTTTCCAAAAATTAAGTCCACATTAATTAAATATATCCCATTATTTAATTAATTCAACAAATTCCCTCTTATCTACAATTAAATAATTCTTAAATTATCACAGCAAGGACTCTCTAGTTTGGCCCTAAGGCCTTTTACAAGCTAGGATGACTCAATAATGAAGAAATGGAAGCTTCTTAAGGCCTCCCCTTTCTATTCAGTGAGCAGCCCACACACAAACAAAAAGAGCAAAAGAGCGAAAGTTAAATGGAATCCACCTCTAACCGAAAGATTGAAATTAAACTTTGACAGGGTTGCTAAAGAGAACCTCATGATCTTAGGTGTAGGGTGTATTCTCAGAGACAATTAGGGGATCCTCATTTGGGCCTTGTCCAAAAAACTGGTACTGGGAACAAATAACAAGGCACAATTCCAAGCCCTTCTAGCCGACCTCCAAAAATAAAAAGAGAAACATATTGCAAAGCTTGACATTGAAGGAGATTCCCAAATCTCTGTTAATGCCATATCCACACATAAGATATTTAATTGGAAACTCAACAACATAGTGGAGTCAATATGGAGCTACCAGTAGGAAATTGTTGACTTTCAGATCACACAATGCTATATAGAAGTGAATAAGGTAGCAAATCAGTTAGCAAATTATGCTTACATGCAGGCTATCCTTGAAGTTTTTGACACTTCCCTAGAAGTGTGGGAGATGTGAAAAATATGGCATTGACTGTTACCATGTGCTCCCCAAATAGCAAGAGTTGAACTAGTTTTGGAAGACATGATGCCAACAATGCCGAAGTTGGGCCTGCGTTGGGTGAAAAGATCTTTCTGAGAGAGGTCTCCTGTGGGGAGCACGACTTGTGAAATATGAAGTGCCTCGGTGTTCTTTGAATTTAGCTCTACACCCTTGTGACCATAGGACATGTAGGCCATGATTTCAATAGATTTATTATAGTGGGAGTGGTTCCCTTAACTACATTTACATATTAAAAAAACTCTTAATAGCCCCACATATATTTTAAAAAACTAAAACTATAAAATAATTCTTAAATAGTTATAAAGTAAAATAGCATAAAGTAAATAAAATAGCTTTTAATAAATAAAATAAGTCTTAAGTAAATAATAATAGCTCTTAAATTAGTGAAAGGGGGTTGGGCTTAATGGCAAGGCCATAAGGTTCTCAAGATGGAGATCCAAGTTTAAATCCCCCAAGTAACATCTATAGTTGGAACTTCAACATGTGGCTCTTGGACTTCTATGGTGGTTCCATTGGTGGTTTCTAGTGTGGTTCTATGTGGTGACCCTTGGTCTTCTAGTGGCTCTCAAGTTAATTTGTAGCTCTTGGACTTTCGTGCTAGCTCCATTGGTGGTTTCTAGTGTGGTTCTATGCGGTGACTCTTGGCCTTCCAGTGGCTCTTAAGTGGATTCGAAAGTGTGTGTGGCTCTTAAGTGGTGATGAGGAGGAGGTCCCCTTGTGACCTTTGTTGGTTTGGGGCCAGCCTAAATAATCCCTCCTTACGAATAAATAATAATAACTCTTAAATTTTATGATTTTATTAATTATATTTATATTTTTAAATTTTATTAATTTAGTAGTTTAATTATTTTATTAGTTTTATCAATTATATATTTTATAAAGTAGGAAAAAGATTTAAGGTTGTCATGAGCAAAATGGTAGTAGTCTCTTTGTTATACAACTAGCATACCTTATCTTAGATAAATCTATGTAAAAGTCACTCGAGATATCCTTTTGGAACCATCTATTTTTTTATTATGTTGACTGTAGTTTATTAATTATTGTTAGTTATATAATTCATTTAATTTAGCTCTATTAGTATTATTTTTTTAATATGTCAGCCATGTACTTTTTAAAAAAAATAAGATTTAAATACACTCTCGACATGAGGCACTTTTATGCCATTGTATAACACCTCTCAATGTAATTATAAGTTAGGTTATTTTTTTATTTACCTTGGTTCACCATTAAAATAAAAATCAACCTGTAAAAGATATTGATCTTGAGGCACTTATTTTTTACCAGATTTTGTTGGGATAAGTTGTCATTAACTTTGCAATCCTAACCAAATTCATGTGTCTCCAAAGTTCTTGGAAAGTGTTCTCCAACACATAGGAACTTGAGAGACAAAATAATATTTAATTATAACACTATGACATGTTGATGTTGTTAATAACTCTTATGAGGTAGGACCCAATTTGGGTGCCCACTTTGGAAGTGGAGTCCATGGAGACTTGTACTTGACTCTTTGATGTCTATATTGACTTGGTGATACTTCCTAGGAAGTGGGAGCTAATTTGGGCGCTCACTTTGGAGGTGTTTCCAATGAAGACTATGAGTTTTCTTTTTTTGTGTGCATGAGTGGATAATGTTGATACACTTTGCATGAACATGATGTAGTAGCTAACAGTGGAGTTAGAGATGCATGATATTTGCATGAACATAATGTAGTAGTTAACAACAGAGTTAGAGATGCATGATATTTGCATGAACGGAATGTGGCAATTAACAGAGGAGTTAGGGGTAAGAGCAAGAAGAGAGTACAATTTTTGGCTAAAAAGTGGAAGTGTTTTTCCTATTTTTTAAATTATGTCATACTTGGAGTGAAAATTTGAAGCACTTGCACATATAATATTAAGATGATGTAAAAATAATAAATGTAGGATTTTGTTTCTAGTTTTCAAATATGTAATTTTTTCTAATACCCAGATGAAGAAAGTTGGTTTTTATAAGATGTACAAAAACTGGCTTTTTAAAAGTCCCCTATTTTTTTTGCCAAAGCATGCATGTGTATGGCCAACATAATTTGACCTAAATGAAGGTAATTGTCTAAATCCTTTTGTGGAATGATGCACAGGATGTTGAATTTTGGTTAGGATTTTTTTTGTAATTTTTTGATACATATTTTTTTAATTAATTTTTTAATGACCCTAATTAGTGTTTTTTAAAACCCCTCGTGTATGACCAACATAATTTGAGCTAAACTAATCAATTCACTAAAAATAAATTTCATCATGTAGAGAATGATGTCTAGATTGGTCTGTAAGCACAAAAATATGCACAGCCTCCACGAGGACCCCTATGATGATTTTAATCCTTGTCACATACATGTAAGTGTGAAATAATGTCCTCTAAGTGGCAAACCTCTTGATGACATGTCTTCTTTCTTGTCTTGTGTTGCTTCCTCTTTGTCGTTTTCTCTCTCTATTTTCAACGCTTTTTGACACTTTTGCAACACTTGTCGATTTACATTTTCTGAGCTTTCGACTCTGTTCCTAAGCCTTGTGACCATCTTGAAGGTGAGTTTTCACCTTTCTCCTATGTTTTTCATCTTTTGCACCCCCTAGAAGCCTTCTAAAGGTCCCCCCATCCATCTCCAACTTTCAGTTTTCAGTTTCACTCAACCAATCCAAATCTCCCCCTATTATTTTCAGGTCTCCCTCAAGAGATCTTGTAGGTGCAAGTGGAGATTTGGATTCTTGCCCATGATTGACTTGTTTCTTGAGGCAAAAATCCTCCTTTTCCCCTTCTCTACCATCTCTGGGCAACCCAGGATCTACCCTGGGTGACCCTGACTGGTGAAAGGGGCAACCCACTTTTTATGTGTTATCATCAAAAACTAATGGCATCACTGTGTAGCCCTCGAAAAAACATGCATTTTCAAAAAACAATGGCAGGTAAAAAGGAGTCTGTATGTGCCTGAACGAGCTCCCGAAAGTTTCATATGAAAAACATTCTTTTTTAATGTGAATTCCTAAATTCATTTTCATTTTTCTCATCACAAATAAATAAAATTAATATTTTATTTACTCTCTAAATTATCCATTATCCATGAAAATAACTCCCATAATTTCCCCCATTAATCACTCAAATTGACTACTCAATCAAGTTTCAATCAAATTAGTTAACTATGCAATCAAATGAGTTAACTAATAAGTCAAATTAGTGAACTCATCAATCAATTTAGTTATCTATGCAATCAAATTAGTTAACTAATAAATTAATTTAGTTAACTCATCAATCAAATGAGTTAACTATTCTATCAAAGCATGTTAACTCCCAATCAATTGTGTCTACTGCCTAATCAATTGAGTTCACTGAGTAATCAATCCTTGTTAACTCTTCAATCAAATTGAGTTAAATTCTTAATCAATTCCACCTTTCATGACCTCTTCCAACCTATAAATACCCCTCACCTCTTCATTATTTTCTAAGTTGAGCAAGTTGGAGAATACCCTTCTCATCTTCACAAGATTTTTCAAGCTTCTTCACAGGCCTTTGAGCCTCTTTCTTTATTTCTTTCTTTAGTTTTTCAAAGCTTCAAAGCTTTCATTGTTGCATAGATTCAAAGCTCTTCCACAGAGGCAAATTCATTGTGCACACAGCTCTTGCCAACTTTTTCTCTCCAAATCAGCATTCTAATGCTCTCACAGGACGAAGGTGCCTTTTGCTTTATTCATTGTTTAACCAAGCATCGTTACGTTGCTTCAATCAATACCATTGTGCTCATCCAAAGCTCCCATTGAGCTCTTTCAAGCTTATTTTTGCTTCTTTGTGTCATTTTGTCATCAATAGGTCTTCCCGCTGCTTCAAAAGGACTCAAGGTTGCCAACATCAAAGATTTTTTAGGGTAGTGGAGTCACGCAAATCTTCATTGTTTCAGGTTCCTTTATTCCTTTATTCAATTTATAGTAATTAGAAAACCAAAAATTGCTCTTGGGAATAGTAAATATTTGTTTTTTCCTTGATAGTTAGATCTTGCATGTTAGAATAATTGTTTTCATATTCCTAGATCTAGATTATTTGAAGAAGCAATTTCTTTTTTTTAGATTAGATTACTTCAAAACAATCGAAAACCAAAAAAACATAGATTAAAATTGCATTAGGAAAAGTCATATTAAATTGAATTTCATATTTCAATTATTAGAATAGAAAAAGCATCTTTATTTTTATAAAATACTAAAAAATCACAAAAACACATTTGCATTTCATTTAGCTTTGCATGCATATAGAAACCCTAGAAAAGATAGACAAACTTGCAAACCCTCGATACCATCATGAGGTAAACCACGATAAATGATTCAATCAAACCCTTGATCACATCACAAGGTAAAACACAAGTCAAAGTATAACCAAACCCTAGGTCAACTAAACCCTAGGTCAAAACCCTAAGTCTAGTTAAGGTTGGTCTTCACACATTTACCTCTATCTTGGCTCATGAATGTGCCTAGGAGTGAGAGGTGAGTGGGTAAGGGATATCCTCAATGAGATTGAGGAAATTAATCCATGACAACAGAAGGATATGTTTACTTTACAGCAACAAGATCCATTTGTCCTTTTATTAACAAAAGAACAAAGATAACTCCAAATACAATGAGAACTTATTCAATGAATTGAGAAACAAGAGGACATAAATGAAAGAAACCGCTTACCCACACTAAGGTGGAATAGAAGAAACCCCAACAAGAGAAGAGAAACTAGTGACCCTTCGAGTCATAGGGTTATCTCAACAACAACTACCATCAAATGAAACATTCAACTTAGCACACAACAAAAAAGGCCACAGAACTTGCTGACCCCTCTCCACGAATTCCAGCTCTCCAATGAGCCAGACCCCTGTCATGTCTCACCTCCTCTCGACTGGCTACTTCCATGAGAGCGAGAGTGACATGGCGGATCACCCCGTGGCAAGTAGGGAAGGGTCTATGTGCATGCCAAAATCTAACCAGACAACCCCAGGCAACTGGAGTCATGATTTTCTGCATATATATTTTGGTGAACCTGACATGAAATTACAAATCCTTTTGGGATGAGTAGTTTTGCGTTCCAACCTCAGATATTATTTCATCACCATATGCCATTAGCTTCACTACATATTTTGGTGAACTTGACGTGAAAAACAAATCCTTTTAAGATGGATTCTTTCACATTTTTATGCATTTCACAACATTTCATGCAAAAATTCCAAGGGAGTGTCCCCTCGAGTAAAATTACAAATCCAAAAGGGATCCAACAAAATCCCCACAACTTTGACCAAATCAAAACACAACATGTTAACATGCAATCTAAGATCCATCAAGATTATCAACCCATAATAAGCCAGAGAAAAATGGTCATCAACATGGACAATGAAGTATATTGTCAAGAAAAGAACATACAAGAAGCTCGGGAGGTACAAAAATCACTCTACATAATACATCAAGACAAAAAGTCCATAACATCTAAAATGTCATCAGAAAGAAAAAATAGGGTCACTCAAACCCCAATGCAAGGCAATCCATCTCAAGGTGGAAAAATTTAAAGAATAGACAAAGACTCACACATAGACCTTATAGAAAGTTTGGTCCAACGAATCAAGACCCTTGAGGCTAGGAGTGTTGAACAATCTTGCCAAAACAACATTACAAGAAAACCTAGGGCACAGGGAAATCATTTCATTGATGAAATCAAATCAAACCAGGGGGCAACACAAAATACCCCTCATCTAAACTTCCATTCGTATGACACACATAATGAAGCATCCATGCCTCCCTTGCCTTCATCATCCAACATGACAAGTCTCAATCAAATAGGTGGGATCCTATGATGCAAATCAAGCCCAAATGATCCCACCCAATTTTCAACACATAAACATGGCACCATCTAGTCATCCAAATTTTTCAGGATATCAACAATCTAGCATCCCCTTTCAGAAAATGTAACAAGCTCCACTTGAAGGGATAACGTTTGGAGGAAAAAAATCCTCTACACATAACTCCCTCCTAGGAACATACCTTGAGTATTTGAAGGAGCCTCTTGACTACAACATTCGTTAGGTTATACTACCACGGCCTCTCCCTAAGATTCCAAAATTTAAAGGAGAGGGTGATCCCAACTCTCATATCAAGGCTTACATCATGGTAGTGTGGGAACTCCTTCCTTGGGATGGGGTGGTAGCCAAAATTGTTCCAAATACTTTAGAGGTTATCACTCTGGATTGGTACTATCGACTTCAAGAAGCATTAATCTACTTTTTTAGGCAACTCATCGATCCATTTGTGACTACCTTTGACATAAACAAATTGGTCAAGACATGAATACGAGAATTTTTAGCAATCAAACAAGAAGCTAATGAGTCGATTGCACATTTTATCACACGATGGAGGAAAGTTCTCTATTCATCAATTAGCGCATCAAACTAAAAGGGAAAAGGAGAACTCAGCATGCACCTTACAACATCCTATATTTTACTTAAACATATATTCAATAACTTGATGCAAGCACATACTACTATGCCTTTAAAGTGGAAATAGACATAGTTGATTTTCCATCACATTAACCCTTAGAGGAAAGATAATGTAGCTTGCAGATCTAAATAAATTTCAGCAGCATAACGACATATAAATTAACACTTTAAGAACATGAAACAAGAAAAATAGAAGAAAGATAGACAGAAGAGAAGAGACACCAATATACGTGGGGAAAACCCTTTTGGGTAAAAAACCCCACACTCCAAAGCATTGAACCAATGTATTAATCTACAACAATAAACATGTTACAATACACTTGTAGGCTCAAATCCTTAACATAGAGATTTACATCTTGCTCTTATAGAGGAAAAACTGACAGCATAACCCTGCATAGAACTCTTCTCTCACAAACTTCTCCTTAAGCCTCCAATTTATAGACTTCTCACAACCAAGAAACCATTATGTGGTTTTACAAAACCATGTGCTTAACTTCTCAGCCAAGATTCCAGTCTAAAAATAAGCTCTCACGTCCAAAATGTTCTCCCCTATTTTTGACCCTTACAGTTGTCATAGAATCTGTCATAATACCTCCAAAAATAGTCTTTCCGTGATATACTACCATGTGGGCATCTTTTGACAACTAATATTTCAATTTTCAAGGTATCGACATGTGGCAAAAGTGCCAATTAAGAATTCAAACGCCCCTACATTATTTTTGAGCTCAATAAAAATAAAAATTGACCGTGTGAATATATTAAATACAAAATAATGCTACGAGAAATATGCAAGGTTGAGACACCTCATTTCCCAACATTCTCCCACTTGTCGAATACCTTGCAAGAGCCAGGGGAATCACAACCAATATGTGAACAACCAAGGTTACCATACTGCCTCAACTAAACTCCACTATGCTCACGAGCTTTACAAAAGCACCTGTAACATCTTCCAAGTGATCACCAACATGACAAAAAGATTAGAATTCTAAAAACATGATGAAACACTAAATGTCACATAGACACACCAATGTATCCAGCTTCAAACTCGTTACCAGAACATAACTCTGAAGTCCAAACACCTCCAAAACAAGATCGAGCATGAATGCTCTAGAACAATTAGAACAACAACCACAGCTAGTTGTTTACATTCAACTAAAAAACCCACCATTGATAGAACTTTTGCACATGACATATCCAGCCCATACTACAGCTCTCATCCCTATATAATCCACTGTCTTGCTCAAAGTTACCATCTTCCATGATAACAAACACACCAAAACCATTGATGTGCAAAAAATCTAAAGACCTTTGATATTGTAGTCTAATGAAAACAATTTGCCAAAGACATACATACATCCTAGGAATCAAATTGCATGAGCAATGTCAACCAAAGCAACACAAAGTCTACCAAGTAGCACTTACATAAAAGTGTGGCTTATAATCAAATCATGTAATACAAAGAACAATCACAATGATCTGCAAACTGCAACCAACTGTTACAAAATAGAGCATACTTCCACAAACAGTTTTCTGCTCACTCTCTTACCTTTGATCTCCTCCACTTCTCCCAAGTCCTCCACATCTCAAATGATATACATTAAAAGAACACATATTGTTGCTAAAAAATAATAAAGTACAACAACAGTAGATGACCACAAACCCAATGATCATAGTAGATGAATAAGAACCTCTAGGAAGAAAAATGAGACTATAAAGAGAAACTGCAAAACATATCATGTCTCTATGTCAACACCACCAAGTGCTAAGTTGTGCCAAGTAAGATCTCCTTCACAAAACCCCAACTAAAAAGCCTTACCAACACCCAAACCTTCAATATCAAAAGATCAAACAAAACATATTAATCTCATATAACAAAAAATAGATGTAAGCTTCTCTAACCAAAGAAGATCAAACTTAAAAGATTCATTCCACAAATAGGAATTTAGCCTAATAACATCTCCAAAACTTCTCATAAATCAAACCATATACCTAAGGAGATAACCATGCCATGTACTCCTCAAATGAACCCTCCAGAACTAGAAACTATAGCTCAAGATCCATATCCATGAGAAATTAAAGCATAAAACAAAATGAATTTGAAATAACATGGGCAATACCTATCAGATCATTTTCTGCTGAGTGAACTAAGAGTGGAGAATGAGAATGATCCACTAAGATACACCAAGCCTCATAGACTCTCCAAGAACAATCTTCTCTCAGCTGCAAATATGAACTCATATCCATAACAAGTGAAGGCTCCTGGGTCTTTCTTCTAAAATTTCACCATTCCAGCACATGATCCCCACAACAAGAGATCTCTAGCCTCACCTCAAGTCTCTCTAGTATCCATGAGCATCCATCATCCAATACATGCCAACTTCAAATACATCCTGCAAAATCATGAAGCTTCAAGCAAATAATTAATACTCAAAACCAAAGAGAACTTCACCAGACCACTGTCAAAGCTCCCACTGCACATCTGCAAAACATAGGAACACACATGACATCGTGATCTAACATCTCCTCCTAGGAGATCACTACCTGCTCCAATGAATATATCTTGCCAAAGGGGCACCATCATGCCAAAACTCTAATATTAGAAATAAGAATTCATCATGGCACAATACCATCTCCAATCACATGAAGATAAACATCCCCTAACAATGGAACTCAAGATGTCAAAATAATTTCATAGCATACAATAATCATAATCCAAAAGCCTTACCATGACACCTACAACCATTGTAGAAGATCATCCATCACCAAGTGATAGATCCACATCATTGCCGAAGCTCCCACTAAAACTGTGATACTGAGCTTATCAAGGCATTATGATAACCATCCTCTCAATGAAGATCATCCATGGCTCTAACACAATCTAATAATTAACCTGTGTAATACCAGCAACACAAAAGAATAAAGTAGAACCAAGATCTCCAAGTCAAGAAGACAAAACCATCACTGTCAAAAGCTCACATAAAACCATGCATCCAAGCTATCCATGACATCATGATAATCATGCTATAAGTCCCAATAATTGATTATCCATGCACTCTAATCATCCATCCTCTTATCCCAATGCAACATACCAATGCACAAATAACCACAAACAAGGCCAACTAACAAAGTCTGCATAAACACTAAATCAATCTCATGGATAAAGATAGTCCACATTCAAGTCATCCCATTGTAGCTAATGGGTAGCTAATCCACAAACTACATAACTCAAAGATCCAAAACAAATGTAACATGCAAACTCATCATTAGATTAGTAACCTACAAATTGAGATATCAAAGAAGACAACCTGTAGACTTCAAAACTCAAACACCAAATCATCACTAGATTCGATTTGCCAAACAAGTCCACATATGAATAACCAAAGTCAAGGAACCCATACCAACATCTCCACACTAAGAAATCTACAACCTCCTCACACCATGCACGAAGCATACATGCAAACCTGCAACCATCTTACACCTAGAAACACCCCCGAGGAATCATAATCTAAAAATTAGTTTGTCCGCAGATCTACAAAACCACAAGTTTTGATTAACTGTGTAAAACCTGCAAAACCACCATGTCATTGACATACATGCAAATCCATATCCACTTATCATCTGGAAGACCCACAAGTCTGAAAACCACCAAAATAGTTAAACCAAAATAATGGAATAACACAAATAAGCATAATGATAGATTTTGAACAGAAAATCTACAAAACCCTTCAATCAAATCAATATGAAACTGAGACATGCAAGTACAACCAACCAAAATGAAGTAGAGGTCCAAGAACTTTAGGCCCACTTGTAGGCCAACTCCACAACCACCATGTACAAGCATACGGAGGAGCTAGGCTATTCCAAAAGCTTTCAGATCATCTAATGATCAACTCTATAGCCTACATGCATTCGAGGTTAACAAAACAATGTCTTCCAATGCCAGGGGCTAAAACCAAGCACCCAACATAAGCACACCAAACCATAGTCATGACAACCCAAGTTTCTCCATGTGATTAGGGAGCCAAGAACAAACACCCAACATGAATAATCTACTGCAAACGACATAGAATGAAAGAACATAACCACCATGCATGAGGGTTATTACATACTATCAAACAAGAACTCCAGATCAATATCATATTAAATGTAACCACATGATCAAGTCCATTATGCTCCATCTTTCCTATCCTTCAAGTGCCTGTTGTAACCTGAAAACAAGATGAACTACAAGAATTCCACTCAAACAAGGATTAATAATCAACCAATTCCTTCCTACATATTCCCTCAAGCTTTCCAAGCTAAGAAATCACAACAAAAGAAATACCCAAAACCTTAAACACCATGGAACCAACACATGCAATCTCATGCAACCATGGAACCACCGTAGCATTGATACCAATTGAAAGGGAAAAGGAGAACTTAGCATGCACCTTATAACATCCTATATTTTACTTAAACATGTATTCAATAACGTGGTGCAAGCACATACTACTATGCCCTTAAAGTGGAAACAAACATAGTTGATTTTCCATCACATTAACCCTTAGAGGAAAGATAATGTAGCTTACAGATCTAAATAAATTTCAGCAGCATAATGACATATAAATTAACACTTTAAGAACATGAAACAAGAAGAATAGAAGAAAGATAGATAGAAGAGAAGAGACACCAATATACGTGGGGAAAACCCTTCTGGGTAAAAAACCCCACACTCCAAAGCATTGAACCAATGTATTAATCTGCAACAATAAACATGTTACAATACACTTGTAGGCTCAAAGCCTTAACATGGAGATTTACATCTTGCTCTTCTGGAGGAAAAACTGACATCATAACACTGCATAAAACTCTTCTCTCACAAACTTCTCCTTAATCCTCCAATTTATAGACTTCTCACAACCAAGAAACCATTATGTGGTTTTACAAAACCATGTGCTTAACTTCTCAGCTAAGATTCTAGTCTAAAAATAAGCTCTCACGTCCAAAATGTTTTCCCCTATTTTTGACCCTTACATTTGTCATAATACCTCTAAAAATATTCTTTCCATGTTATACTACCATGTGGGCATCTTTTGACAACTAATATTTCAATTTTCAAGGCACCGACATGTGGCAAAAGTGCCAATTAAGAAGTCAAACGCCCCTAAATTATTTTGGAGCTCAATAAAAATAAAAACTGATCGTGGGAAAATATTAAATGCAAAATAATGCTATGGGAAATATGCAAGGTTGAAACACCTCATTTCCCAAAACAAACATGGATCATAGAGAACTTTTTTGATCTCTTCTTACATGCCCTCAACAATGACATAGGAGAACAAGTTCAAAAACTCCCTTACAAATCATATGAAGAAGCACTCAAAAGTGCCCTTAGAATTGACCAAGCCACTATTGATAGTGGAAGAAGGGAGTATGATGCCAATGGAAGGTTGATAAACCATGATACAAATAACAAATCCTGGACAAACGATCAACACATAGATGGGTCAACAAAAACTTCACCATCCAAAAACAACAACAATTGTGGCTATGATAGTCATACAAATTTGGGGAACAAAAATGTCAACAACTATCCCCCGAAAATCAACCAACATTTGTACAACAATCATCATAAACCTCAAGCTCACAATCATAATAAATATTACTCATTTCATAAGAGAAGGGGGCAATGATATCAAGTCATATCGGGGGTACCATCACTTCATATCAAACCTCCCAAAATGTCAACAAAAAGCATTCATGGACACATTCTCACAAGATGAAGAACTTAGTCCCAACACCTTTGATCAAAACACCTTAGGCCTTATGGAACAGGATAAAGATCAAGAAATTTGTGTCACCCAAAGACCAGAGCAACTAGATGATACCTCCAACAATTCAAAATTTTCTCACATGATAGAACTTATGAAGAGTTCTCCTACACACAAGAATGCTTTCCTCAAAGCCTTAGATCTAGGCCACCTAGTTCAAAACACTCCAAATGAAAAGTGTTCTTCTTCGACATTTGATTTTGAAAATTTACCCTCAGACAATGACATAGCTAAACAGGGTGATCTCCCCCTCCATATGATAGTCCAAGTTCAAGATTATTCCATTAAACGTGTAATGATTGATGATGGGCCTGTAATCAACATAACAAACTTCCATCCTTAGAATTCATAATAACCCAAACATTCAAACCATGGGTAAGGTCAATCTTCAAATCACATTGGGTCCCAAAACCCTCCCAACTAAATTTTATGTCATCAATGAAGAAACCACTTACAACATGATCCTAGGAAGACCTTGGATCCATAGGGTGAGGGCTATTCCATCCACATTATTTTAAGAATTACACTTCTTGTACATGGGACAAACCCACATCATCAAAGGAGATCCTGATCCTTTCAGCCTTAATAGAGTTGAACAAGTCAAAAAGAAGGGAAAGTCCATGGAAACCACTAGTGACCCAAAAATCAACACTTTTGACAAAGGAGAGACATCAAAACAAATTGCAAACATAGTGTAGAGTAAAATACTCTACATTTTGTTTTTGAGTTTCAGTTATGTGCTCCAATTTTGTTCCTGTGCATTTCAGTTTTGGCAGTGAGGGTTTTAACACAGAGCGTGGGCGCGGTTTTCATTTTTTGCCTAAGTCCCAGAGAAGCAGCGGAAGGCGCCAAGTGTCATTAGCCGGGACACATTATAAAGTTTCTCTACGTAGCGCGGATAGCACCACGTGTCCCTTGTAATACTTGCGGAGCATGCCAAGTGTCAGCATCCAAGGTTTAGTTTCTAATAAGTTTCAAAAGCCCCTTTAATGTTTCTCAGAGTATGGTGGGTCCCTGTTTTGAAGTCTCGATGTGAGCGGAAGGCGCCAAGTGGCAGCTGTGGAAGGTTTCTATATGTTTCATCTAAGTTACGTGAATAGTGCCACGCGTCCCTTGTAATATCTGCGGAGCACGCCATGTGTCATCGTCCGCGAGTTTCTTCTTTTTGTTTCATTGCTAAGTAAAGACTGTGGTGGGCCCCCAGTGAGTTTGCTTAAGTAAGCAGAGCACACCAAGTGTCATCGTCCACGTGAATCTAAATGAGTCCTGAATGTTTCTATAGTGTTGCAAAAGCTTAGCGGAGACTGCCATGTGTCATCTTCCGCAGGACTCTCAAAAGGTATCTAAGTCTCTTTAAGTGTAGCGGAAGTCGCCACGTATCACTTGTGAATAGCAGCGGAAAGCGCCACTTGTCCCTGTTCCTTTTTTAAACTGCTCGGGCAAGAAGTGTTGTGGGTCCCATTTTGGTAAGTGATTAAAGGTTTGAGGCAGCGGACTGTAACAAATGTCAAAGGCAGAGCACTCCAAATATAAAGACACAGTAAAGACACAATAAAGCGGACATTGCCAAGTGTCATTTTCTAGTACCTCCTGAATAATGAGATAGTTTCTAAAGTGAAGCAAGCGTATGCTGCCATCTGTCTCAAGGGTTTTTGTTTCTGAATGCAACGGAGGGTGCCACATGCTAAGTTCTTGTTTTTCTGGAAAGATGAAGGAGTTTCAAGTAAAGGACGCGTATGCATGCCATCGGTCTCAAGGGTTTATAGTCGCAAAGACTTGCAGATGCTGCCAAGTGTCCTCACCTGTTTCACAGTGGGGAGTGCACATGTATCTGTTTCAGCCAATGAACTTGTAGAAAGGCTAACCATTCCAGATCTGAAAGATATCTTCTGTCAGACACTTCCAGTTAAGTTCCAGTTCAGTTAGACCATTGGGATTTGATCGTGCGAGCAATCTTGAGCCAGTCCTACGTTATAAATATGGGTCCAAATCACAGGATAGATATATAGAGAATTTTCTGCATACAGATTATTATCAGAGATTTAAGAGAAGTTTGAAGACTTTTTGTTGTGGCCAGTAATATCATTTGCCTTTGTTCTATTTTCTTGATTCAGAAAGTTTGTATAATTGTGCATGTATTAGTGCCTTTTATGTGACTGGAAAATTAATAAGAAGACTGAGTTCTGTGCCTTTGCTGATATTTCCTGTGTTATTGCAAAATCGTCTAAGTTGTGAGCCTTTGATTCTATTTGTTCTTCATCTTTTACATTGATCATGCATTGTTTGCTCTTTAATGTAACTGAATCCTAGACATAGCTTCACTGTGCTTAGTGTTAAGGAAAGAATCACATTCAGGTGCATCGCCATAGTTTAGTTCTCTTTCATTGTATTTGTGATTCTGTTTAGTTTCTATCTCTTTTCCCAAAATACATTTGAGATAGAGAAGAGCCAGCTTCTTTAAAATCTAGAGGTCGTTTCAGGTCGCAAGTCTTATATTCCTAAAACTTCCCATGTTGGTGTTGGAAATAGCACAATTCTAAGCATCAACACATAGCTAAGACCTCAAAATGTATAGGAAAGGGGGCAATAGGAGAATTTCCCTTTGATTCCCACTCAATAAAGTCTTATGCTTCATTCAACTTAGTAGCCATTCCAATCAAACCAGACAAAAACATCCATATGATTGAAATCATGAATAAAGAAGAACCAAAGCTCACACAAAAACTAGGAGAGTCAACACCAACTCCAATTGCCCCTCAAAATTTCAAAACAAACCTGAGAACTCAACAAGAATAGAAAATGATAAAGCAAGGGGGCAAATCATCAAACAATGAAACATGTGAGTACACAAAACTCCTCACTGAATACAAAGACATTTTTACACCAAGTCTTTGAGTGTCCTTGCAAAGACTTTCAAGAAAAGTTTAAACTAAATTGGACAGCTCCACACATAGTTAAGGAAGACATAAAAAAAAATGCTACCTCTTGTGCATTATGGAAGGAGAAGAGTTCAACATCTCAAAACACCAAAAACATCATAAAACATAAAAATACAAAAAAATCAAAATGTCAAAAATAATTTGTTTCTTGCATTTCAGTATCATTCTATTCATCTTGCATTACAGTCAGTGACTTGCTCTTGTATTATTTTCTTTTCAGTAAGGAGTCTAATGTTGCTTTGATATATGTCATCCTTTCAGGACCTAGAGATCCCCATTTTCACAATTGTCGTTATCCCTTTTCCATTCCTAGTGATTCTAATCAAAGCCTAGCTCTTAGCTTTACACTGATCCCAATCTTATAGAGTCAAGATGTTAGGTCTAAACAAATTCAGTATTCAAACCTACAGTGTTCAAAGGAAGCTTGCAAGTAGACCTTCCCAATTCTTCTCAAGTAGTAGAGAATTCTGACTAGATTACAAAACTTTAGGTGGCACTCAGCCCCTTATCTTTCCTGGCCAAAAAAGTTAGGAGGATCAAAACTCTAAAGGAAGCAATCTAAAATCTGAGTGAATAAAAAAAATGAGTGATCAAAATAAGAGTGTCAAAAAGTGAGAATTGAGAGATCAAAGTATTGCATATCAAAGGTTCCAAAAGCATTCATTTCTTGAAAAGTCAAAAATCCAAAAACATGAGAAAAATCAAGTGAGGAAAATACAAAAAAAGTGAAAAAGAAAAAGAGACAAAGATACAAAAAAAGAGTGAAAGAGAGAAGATTGTTGAATGTCCATACTCTTGGGTGGAGATCAGTCCAAGCTTGAAGCCTCAAGGTTGAAATTCTAACAGAGAAAGAAAGGTACAAAGCACACACACGCACTAGCTGAGCAAAGTCAAAGAGTCTAGTAGTCTCTAGGATCATCTTCTACCTAGGGACCCTTGTTCCTTCCTATTTATCCTTTACCCCAGGTCTGCCTTGCTTTCCATATATGATCTAAGTCTAGCAAACATCAATAAAATTTGTTACTTGCCTAAGTTGAAAGCTTGTCAGATTGTCTTATCTAGATAAGGATCAGTGTTTAGCCTTTAGCAAAGCCCAAAATTAGAATCACTCCATTTTCACTCCTGCTCCCCACTTGAGTCCTAAATCCTATCTCACAACCTTGAATAGGTCTCTTCTATCAGGACAACTTGCAATTCCCTGGATTGAAAATCATACTTAAGAGCAATCATGTTGTTTGTCCATAATGCATTCATATCAAAATTAGAAAAAGAGTTCCAAAGAAATAAAGTCAATGGCATAACTCATGGCATTCCATAGAAGTAAAAGTTTCATTTCAGCATCTTTGTGTTCTTGCATCTGCATATTGTCACCTACATTCATATATATGCTTTGAAAAAGACAAAAAAAAATGAATCGCATCATCCATATGTGATCATCCTAGGTATGCATTCTCCTAAGCAAAATAAAATCTCTATCCAACCATATGCACAAAATGGAAAGTGAATTATAAGGTGTTGACTAAATCTATGTATGGATCTCGTTAAATCAGGTCTTGTAACATTAAAGTCCAAAACAATGTCTGAGCACAAGTCACTCCAACAAATCAAAAGAACAATACTGTGTAATCAAGTACACAAGCATCCCCATGCAAGGGGGCAAGGGTAGAGATCCCTTCAATAATTATAGGGCTTCCAAAGACCTCAAGGAGTCTCAAGGTCAAACCTTTGCAAAATCTCCACAAAACCCATAAAAATTAGAAAAATTTGAAAAAACATAATTTTTTTTTTGTAAAACATCAAAATCCTTAAAAATGAAATATGTTCTTCAAATTCTACAATAAAAAGGAGAATATATTCTCCTCCTATCTAGCTTAGCATGTGTTCTTTTCTTTTATGCATCTTTTTGCATGCATTCATTCTTATAGGTCTCACCAACAAAGGCAAACAACTAGTCAAACTTAAGGGATCTATGGTAAGTTTGTCATTTCAATTTTCATTACTCGTTTTGATACATTTTGATGTTGGGCTAACACTAGTTATTGCAGGTACAATTGTGAAAAATTAACAACAGGTAAGGCCTAGTTCAGGAATGGTACCTACCTTTCATGTAGACTACCATCCCCAAGGGGCAAATATGTAAGCACAAAAATCACCCACAGCCTCCACGAGGACCCCTATGATGATTTTAATCCTTGTCACATACATGTAAGCATGAAATAATGTCCTCTAAATGGCAAACCTCTTGATGACATGTCTTCTTTCTTGTCTTGTGTTGCTTCCTCTTTGTCGTTTTCTCTCTCTCTGTTTTCTACGCTTTTCGACACTTTTGTGACACTTGTTGATTTACATTTTCTGAGCTTTCGACCATGTTCCTAAGCCTTGTGAGCAACTTGTAGGTGAGTTTTTACCTTTCCCCTATGTTTTTCATCCTCTGCACCCCGTAGAAGCCTTCTAGAGGTCCCCCCATCCATCTCCAACTTTCAGTTTTCAATTTCACTCAACCAATCCAAATCTCCCCCGAGAGATCCTGCAGGTGCAAGTGGACATTTGGATTATTGCACATGATTGACCCATTTACAGAGGCAGAACTCTTCCTTTTCCTCTTCTCTACCATTTCCCATCATGTTGTTCCTCGAAAAACTCTTTTATGTCTGGATCTCCCCTGGGCGACCCTGAGTGGTGAAAGGGGTGACCCACTTTTTTGTGTTTTCATCAAAAACTAATGGCACCACTATGTAGCCCTCAAAAAAACATGCACTTTCAAAAAAAAGCCACACGCAAAAAGGAGTGCGTATGTGTCCAAACAAGCTCCCAGAAGTTTCATATGAAAAATATTATTTTTGAACGTGAATTCCTAAATTCATTTTCATTTTTCTCATCACAAGTAAATAAAATTAATATTTTATTTACTCTCTAAATTATCCATTATCCATGAAATTAACTCCCATAATTTCCCCCACTAATCACTCAAATTGACTACTCAATCAAGTTTCAATCAGATTAGTCAACTATGAAATCAAATGAGTTAACTAATAAGTCAAATTAGTGAACTCATCAATCAATTTAGTTATCTAAGCAATCAAATTAGTTAACTAATAAATTAATTTAGTTAACTCATCAATCAAATGAGTTAACTATTCTATCAAAGCAGGTTAACTCCCAATCAATCCAGTCTATTGCCTAATCAATTGAGTTCACTGAGTAATCAATACTTGTTAACTCTTCAATCAAATTGAGTTAACTTCTTAATCAATTCCACCTTTCATGACCTCTTCCAACCTATAAGTACCCCTCACCTTTTCATTATTTTCCAAGTTGAGCAAGTTGGAGAATACCCTTCTCATCTTCACAAGCTTCTTCACAGGCCTTTGAGCCTCTTTCTTTAGTTTTTCAAAGCTTCAAAGCTTTCATTGTTGCATAGCTTCAAAGCTCTTCCGCGAATGCAAATTCATTGTGCACACAACTCTTGCCAGCTCTTGCTCTCCAAATCAGCGTTCTAATGCTCTCACAGGATGAAGGTGCCTTTTGCTTTATTCATTGTTCAACCAAGCATCGTTATGTTGCTTCAATCAATGCCATTGTGCTCATCCAAAGCTCCCATTGAGCTCTTTCAAGCTTCAACAAGCTTCTTTTTGCTTCTTTGTGTTATTTTGTTGTCAAGAGGTCTTCCCGCTGCTTCAAAGGACTCGAGGTTGCCAACATCAAGGATTTCTGAGGGTAGTGGAGTCACACAAATCTTCATTCTTTCAGGTTCCTTTATTTCTTTATTCAATTTATAGTAATTAGAAAACTAAAAATTGCTCTTGGGAATAGTAAATCTTTGCTTTTTCCTTGATAGTTAGATCTTGCATGTTAGAATAATTGTTTTCATATTCCTAGATCTAGATTATTTGAAGAAGCAATTTCCTTTTTTAGATTAGATTACTTCAAAACAATCAAAAACCTAAAAAACATAGAGTAAAATTGTATTAGGAAAAGTCATATTAGCTTGCATTTCATATTTCAATTATTAGAATAGAAAAATCATCTTTATTTCTATAAAATACTAAAAAATCACAAAAACACATTTGCATTTCATTTAGCTTTGCATGCATATAGAAACCCTAGAAAAGATGGAAAAAAATGCAAACCCTCGATACCATCATGAGGTAAACCACGATAAACGATTCAATCAAACCCTTGATCACATCACAAGGTAAAACACAAGTCAAAGTATAACCAAACCCTAGATCAACTAAACCCTAGGTCAAAACCCTAAGTCTAGTTAAGGTTGGTCTTCACACATTTACCTCTATCTTTGCTCATGAATGTGCCTAGGAGTGAAAGGTGAGTGCGTAAGGGCTATCCTCAATGAGATTGAGGAAATCAATCCATGACAACAATAGGGCACATTTACATTACCGCAACAAGATCCATTTGTCCTCTTATTAACAAAACAACAAAGACAACTCCAAATACAACGAGAACTCATTCAATGAATTGAGAAACAAGAGGACATAAATGAAAGAAACCGCTTACCCACACAAAGGTGGAATAGAAGAAACCCCAACAAGAGAAGAGAAACTAGTGACCCTTTAGGTCATAGGATTATCTCAACAACAACTACCATCGAATGAAACATTCAACTTAGCACACAATAAGAAAGGCCACAGAACTTGTTGACCCCTCTCTGTGAAGTCCAACACTTCAACGAGCCAGACCCCCGCCGTGTCTCGCCTCCTCTCAACTGGCTACTTCCATGAGAGTGAGAGTGACATGGTGGATCACCCCATGGCAAGGAGGGAAGGGTATGTGTGTGTGCTGAAATCTGACCCGATAACCCCAAGCAACTAGAGTCACAATTTTGTGTGTACATGGTCAGACATAAGTTTTTTTTCAAGAAACTTTCAAAATAAAAAGTTATTAAAAAATAGTAACGTAGGTTATTTCAAGTTTATGAGTCTCTTTGTTTAAAAAATACTTAATAAATAGAAAATTATGTCTAATAGTATAAAAAATTACATATTTGAAAATTAGACTTTCAAATCTACAATGGGTTTTAATCTCATTAAAAGATTATGAAAAAAAGGCTTTGGCCATAGTGGTGAAACTAGTTTTTTCTCTTTTTTTCATGGTCTCCTAGTTGCAAGTCCAAAGCTAAGGCTTGGGTTTCCAAGCCTAAAACCAATGCAAATTGGTGGGTTTGCAATTTCAAAATTTTAGAAACAGGTACTCGTTATAAATGGTTGCCTATCATAACAGGTGCCCATTATAAACGAGTACCCGTTTTAAAAATAACAGGTACATAGCAGGTACCCATTTCTAAAATATCCAAAAAAATAGCCATAGGCATGTTTAAAAAAAATACTTTTTGAAAACAGCTACCTGTTTTGCTTCAAGAGCCCGATCCTAAACAGGCTCCCATTATTTTCAAAATGGGTACCCATTCCAAGTGGCATTTTCCATCCGTGGAAGACTTCCATGAAATCTATACTCATCTTCTTGCCTTTACCCTTAGAGTTGCATGATATTTGCATGAATATGATGTGGCAGTTAACAGTGAAGTTAGAGATGCATCATATTTGCATGAATATGATGTGGTAGTTAACAATGAAGTTAGAGATGCATGATATTTACATGAATATGATGTGGTAGTTAACAATGAAGTTAGAGATGCATGATATTTGCATATTGCTTGCATGAACTCATAAAAGCTTGCATAGACTTGCATGTTACTTGCATGGACTTGCATGTTGTTGCATGTCATGTGTATGAGTTTGCATGTGCTTGCATGTGTTGCATGTTACTTGCATGGACTTGCATGTTGTTGCACATTACTTGCATAGACTTGCATGTTGTTGCATGTCACTTATATGAACTTGCATGTTGTTGCATGTCACTTATATGAACTTGCATGTTGTTGCATGTCACTTATATGTACTTGCATGTTGTTGCATGTCACTTGCATGTTGTTGCATGTCAGTTATATGGACTTGCATGTTGTTGCATGTCAGTTATATGGACTTGCATGTTGTTGCATGTCAATTATATGGAATTGCATGTTGTTTCATGCCAGTTATATGGATTTGCATGTAATTTATATGATGTTGCATGTATCTTGCATGACACTCTAACTCAAGATCTGTTTTAGATAATTCTTGCATGGTGCTACAGGCAGTTACATGACTCTTGCATGTTACAGAACAAGTTGTTACAGAATAATATTGGGGACATCAATGATGCATGTTATTTGCATGACATTGGTGTGTGTTGGTACTTCAGTGGACTAAATCTTGTCTACTTTTATCATATTTTTTTCTTCTACTACATTGATTAAATTGCATAAATATTATTACATCTAAATTGAAAGTAATTTTCAGATTTACACATGCTTTTATTTCAGATTTGAAAACATTTAAAAGCTACATAGCTGCAAATTTACCTTGTTCTCTCTCCCTTTTTCCAACATGTGGTATTAGAGCCAATGGTTCTAGTGAGAGAGGAATGTTTTTTTCTTAAGTGTTGAAGGTATTTTGGTTGCAGGGGAAGTTCTATGTGTTAACATTATTTTGTAGATCTGTGAGATTGGAAGCCATGGTAGTTAACTCTCAGATGGATATTGTCAAAATAATCTTTGTTGGGCACTTGAGGCTCAAGGTTATGGATCTTTATGGAGTTGATCTTGTGGTAGTGATTTGGAGCTCCATTTTGACAATATGTGTATATTCTCTTGTTTGGTGGTTTTATTCCTTTACCTTGTGGAGATGTGCAGTGAAAGGGTGTTTATATTGGATGGTTTCTTGTGCTACCTTGATCACATGGAAAAACACTCACTATTTGGACTACAGTTTGGAGTGCTTATGTTGGGTTCATGGTTTCAGTCCATGGTTACATGAAAGCACTAGATGATTTGTCACTAGTTGTATGTAGGTTGTGGAGTTGATATTTCTATGATATGGACACTCCTGAACAACCTGGTTTCTCCTTTCTCATATTCATGTTATTTTGAACATGTAAGTTTTCACAGTTTTCTTGTTTCAAAAGATTGTGGGTTTGTAGATCTATGGTATTCCATTATTCTAGATGACATATTTGATGGTGATCATTGGTGTGAATGTTTGAATGTTTAAGTGGTTTTAGATTTATAGAGAGATGGTTTTGTAGGTTTTACATGTTAACCAAAATCTGTGGTTTGTAGATCTGTGGAGAAATTGTGTTCAGACTCTTTCTAGATGGAAACAATTTCATATTTGCAAGGCTATTTGTTGGGTTCTTATGATCTATGGTTAATCCTATGTGGATTTGTTTGGTAAATCAGATCTAGAGTTGATTCTGGTGTTTGAGTCTTGGAAATCTACATGTTATACCTAGTTACATTTATTCTACTTGTTAGTAATGTGGGGTTGAATCTATTTTTTCATTTATTAGAGGTTGAAGCATTGATCATGCTTTTTCTCCCATGAGATGTTGCATGTGTGTAGATCTTATGAATAAGCTGATGGTGATTCTATTTGGTAGGTCTCTCCTTGGTCACCTTGATTACATTGGTATTCTTTGTAGTGAGACAAAATGATTATTTGGAGTACATGATTTAGTTGTTCATTAGAATCTATAGCAGTAAAGTTATGTTGCATGAGAAGTTTTTTTCACTTTTAGTGGAGTTTTAGTAATGATGTTGATCATATAACTTGATATCACTTTTAGTGGGAGTTTTGTACAGTTACATAATGTGTTATATCTTCTTTGTTTCAAGATATTGGTTCTAAACTGTTGTTGTTGCAGTATTGTGAGCCATGCATAATCTTTGATTAGAAGATGGATGATCTTTTGCAATGGTTGTTGGTGTCATAAGGATATTTTGGATTATGCTCTTAGTTTACAGTGAGGGTTCATTGACATCTTTGGTTCTATTGACAGAAGATGTTAGATCTTCATGTTTTTGAAGAGGTGTTGACATCTTGGTTTTCCATGGGGGACTCTTGGAGTTTTTGGTGAGATGTTGAGTTTTGATAGATGATCCTTAGTTTAGAGGATGTATAGTATTATGTCATGATGCACTATTGATCATGAGTTAGAGTTTTTTGGTATGATACTGGTGCTGTTGGGAGCAAGATATGTTTATTAGAGCATATGATCTTTTGAGAAGATGTTAGATCATGATGTCATGATATGTTCCTGATTCTCGAGTTGGAACTTTGACAATGGTTTGGTTAGTTCTCTTTGGTTTTGAAGTATTAATCATTTGCTTGGAGCTTCATGATTTTGCAGGTTACATTTGAAGGCAACATGGATTGATTGGTGAATACTCATGATACTAGAGAGATTTGGGTGAGGTTGGATATCTCTTGAAACTTAGAGATATGTGTTGGAGAGATTTCTCATTATGACATGTCAATAAAAGGACCGAGGAGCCTACACTTGGAAATGGATGTGAGTCCAGTATAGACCTTATGAGAAGGTTGTCTTTATTATAAGCTTTTATTGTTTGGTGTTGTATACAGAGGACAATCTTGTAGCCCACTCTTGGTCTACTCGACAGGTGAATGATCTAATAGGTGTTGCCCACTTGATTATTAGATGCATTCTTTATATGTATCTTGTCTTCTCTTGTGTATTAGTCTTGAAAAGGATTATTGAGAAGTAGATGCATGGGTTTACAAATTTTTGTTGTTCTCATTATTTTTGGTCTTGAGCTATGGAACTAGTTCTGAGGACTTGTTTGGAGAGGTGTAGAAAAGGTTTGTGGTTTTGGGCTTATTCCCTTTGTTGTAGGAATGTTTGGCTAGTTTGATCTACTTTCACTGAGAGGTTGACATCTATTGTTACCATGTTTTCAGCATAATTATGAATGTTAGATGTTGATAACTTTTCAGTTTGGAAATGATGAAAGAGATCTTACTTTTCACAGTTTGGCACCTGTTAGTGTTCCTTTGACACTATATGGTAGAGGGGTTAGCCATGTCCTCTATAAGAAGTGCTATAGGAGGACTTTTTAATGCTTTGATATTGTTTAAGTTTGACATTACCCATGTAGTGGGAATTCTTGGATATGTATGCTCTTTATTGTGATGATATCTTTTTGGTTGTCTCAATTTGTAGGCTATTGATGTGAAGATGATTTTGCATGTTTCACTATTGGGATCTACAAGTTGTGCAGTTTAGTGGGTTGTCTTTACCCATTGGTTGCACTAAAGACTTGGATGTGGACTATCAATATCCATGGATCCATTTAGTGTTATTTCAGATTTTGTTTGTTGGCCTTGTCTTTGGCCATTTGTACATTGGTATGTCGCATTGAGATGGGAGGATGGATGATTAGCAGGATTGATTTACAAGGACTTGATTGCATTTTTGGGTTGGTATGTTGATGGCATGGAGTTCTACCTATGATGGTTTGTTTACCCTAGTTTTTGAGGTATGGATATTTTGGATGAGATGGCAACTTGTTGTGGTTGTTTTCCATTTGGTATGAGTGTGGCAGACACTCAAAGTCTTATGTTATCATGTGATTTGATGCTTGTGTTCATGTTGAGATTGGTGCAGATGCTTTTGCAAGTATGTTGTTGGAGCACGTTAGAAAGTTAAAGAATCAATAGTACATTGATGGCTAGGGATGTTTTTCCCTATGATTAAATTTTTATTACCTCATAAGAGTAATTACAATGTATAATGTCAAGTGGAAGAATGTTGGGATAATTTGTCATTAACTTTGCAATCCTAACCAAATTCATGTGTATCCAAAGTTCTTAGAAAATGTTCTCCAACACATAGGAACTATTGGGAATTAAGGTGTCTCAACCTTGGTAATTCCTTGCATTAGTTATGATTGTATTTATTAATTCATTGCCTATGTTGTAAATTAATTGTAAATTCCATATTGTCATTTTGTGGGATGTGGCACGGTGATGTGTCATCCTACATGGAAGATGACAACTTGTAATTTTGTCCTCACATGAGGAGATAGGCATCCCACTTTGTGGTAGGAGCATTTTGCCATGTGTCGGCATCTTGGATGTTGTGTAAGGGAATGTTTGACTGAAATGGTTATGATGGATCCCTATGACGAAGTTATGACATGTAAGAGTTGGAAATAGAAGCTTGTAAGATAGGTGAAGACATGTCATGAAGCATCTTTGAAAAAGGCATCTTTGGGCACCCCAAGGTGGACTATGACATGTAAGAGAATATGCTATTTGTAGCCTATGTATGATAGATTCTCTTACAGCTATAAGTTGTAACTGCTATGATAGATTCTATGATGGTCGTAAGAATCGTAAGAGCATCTATCATAGCCCATTTTGGAAATAGGTGACCTCTTTGGGATGGGAGCTGTGGACAAGTGTCAGGCACATTCTACAATGTTGACCAAGTGTCCTTAGGCATGGGCTTTAGGCCATGGGGCAGAGTTGGATGCCCATTCCAAGATAGGACCAATATTGCCTTGTATATTCTATATAAACAGGTGCTTGGAGGAGGAGATGTATTACATGATTGATAGGTACTATTATGCTGCTGGATTGACTCCAGACATGAGTGTTGAAGACTATTGAAGCTTGCATTGCAAGTGTATTGTAAACAACATTTAGTTTTGATAATACATTGTGCAGGTTTCTGAGTGTGGGGTTTTTCACTTGACAAGGGTTTTCCCCACGTTATATCTTTGTCTCTCTTCTTTTGTCTTCTTTTTATTCATATGTATTCCTACAATATCTATGTTACATGTTTTATGTTGCTGTTGTTGTAAGGAATAATTTGAATTTGTATAGCTCTCCCCTCATTAGATTAGTGTAGGAAGTGATTTCTGCACACCTAGCTTCCTTTCAGTTGGTATCAGAGCATGATCACCTTTGGTCCTAGTTGTTGGGTAGGGATTTTTTGAGCTGATCTTAAGTTGAGTGGGAGTATGTGTAGAGTATTTAGAATCTTATTGTAGCAAGGAGATGGCAAGCACATCCAGAAGGATAGAAGTGGAGAAATTCAATGGCAATAATTTCGAGCTATGGAAGCTCAAGATGGAAGACATGCTTGTTGATCGAGACCTCTGGGAAACTATCAGTGGACCTAAACTAGTTGCAATGTCACAAGCTAATTGGGATCTCAAGGATCAGAAGGCTAAGAGCCTCATAAGACTTAGTCTTGCTGATTCTATCCTGTTAAATGTCCATGAGGAGACTATTCCAAACTTGCTTTGGAAGAAGTTGGGAGATGTGTATCAAGCCAAATCCCTGATTAACAAACTTTTTCTGAGAAATAAGTTGTATTCCCTTCGAATGGAGGACAGAGGATCCATTGCAGAACATATGAATGCTTTCAACATGCTGGTTGCACAATTGACATCCGTTGGTGTGAAGATGGAGGAGGAGGATCATTATATGACCTTTCTTTGTTCTTTGCCAGACTCATGGGATCATCTTGTCATGGCTATGTGAAGCACCACATCCACATTCAAAATGGATGAAATGGTTTCTTCATTGTTGTCTGAAGAGATGCGGAGAAAGTCTTCTGAAGTAGCCAAAGAGGCTCTTGTAGTTCATGGAAGACCCAAGGAAAAAGGGAAAAAGAAGGACAAGAAAGCTGAGAAGGGGAGATCCAAATCTTGTGGGAGATCCAAATCTCCTAGAAAGTCCAAGGCTCTCTATTGAAACTGTGGTAAATCTAGGCATTTTTGAAAGGAATGCAAAGAGGAAAAGAAAAAGAAGAAGAAGAACCCAGATTCAAATTTTGACAAGTCACAAGATGATAGTGATGCCTTCATCGTAGCCCTAGAAACCCATGCATCTGATGATGTGTGGCTAATTGATTCTAGTGCATCATTTCACATGACCTCGCATTGAGACTAGTTCACTAAGTATGAGGAGTTTGATGGTGGAAAGGTGTACCTGGGTGATGATTCTCATCTGAAGATTGTTGGTCGTGGAAGAGTCTCTATTCGATTCCCTAATGGACGAGTGAAGGGGATATCTATGATTATGCTTAGCATGGAACCTTCTTTCTATAAGCATGTGAATGATGCAGGTGTGCAGGTTGTCTTTTCGAAAGAAGGATGCAAGATGACTAAAGGAGCTATGGTGCTTGCTAAGGGTACTAGGAGAGGTACTCTGTTTCAGTTGGAGGCATGCATTTCACAATGCAATAGTTCTTCTAACTCAAGGAAGAGGGCAGCAGTCACTTCATCCCCGTCATCTTAATGACCAATGAAGAAACCTATTGTCTCTAGTTCTGATGGTTGTAATCATGCCTTGGAAGTTAAGCTTCGTGTTGAAAAGACAATGTCATGGCATAAGAGATTTGGCCACATTGGTGAGAAGGGTCTGTGTATCCTAAAAAATAAGAACCTTGTTGAGGGGTTAGATGATTGTAATCTTGAGTTTGACTTTTGCAAACATTACATATATGGAAAACAAAACTGTGTTCAGTTTTACTCGAGTTCTCATAAGTCTTCGTATGTGTTGGACCTTGTTCATTCTGATGTATTTAGTCCTATTAATGTTCCTTTGTTATCAAAATATGTATAATTTGTATCTTTTATAGATGACTACAGTAGAAGGACATGGATTTATTTTCTCAGAAGCAAATATGAAGTATGTAGTAAGTTTATAGAGTTTAAGACCTTTGCTGAAAATCAAACTGGTAAAAAGATTAAATGTTTGAGAACTAACAATGGTGGTGAGTTCTATTCTACAGAATTTGATAAATATTGCAAGGAACATGGGATTGAAAGACACAAGACAACTCCATACACCCCGCAATGAAATGGAGTTATAAAGAGGATGAACAAGACACTGATGGAGAAGGTTAGGAGTATGCTTAGTGGAGCTGGCCTAGAACAAAAGTTTTGGGCTGAAGTTGTTGCCATTGCTTGCTATCTTGTAAATAGATCCCCTACCTCAGCTCTTGTTGGTAATACACCCATGGAGGTGTGGTCCAGTAGCAAGCCTTCAATAAGGCATCTTCGTGTTTTTGGTTGTGAGGCATATGCACATGTGCCTAGTGAGAAACGATCAAAATTGGAGAACAAGGTTGTTAAGTGTGTCTTCATTCGCTATGGTGTCGGTGTGAAAGGATACAAGCTTTGGAATCCTGTGGTTGAAAAAGTGTTGTATAGCAGAAGTGTCATCTTCAGAGAACTTACACCTTCTTTCACTATTTTACAGCCAAAAGAAAAAGAAAAGAAAGAGGATGTTGTTCAGTTTCCTGCTACCCCTGAGAAGATTGAACAAAAAGACAATGTTGGACCTAATGATGAGAAGAGCTCTTGCAGATCTGAAAGCTCTGATGAAGAAGCTGAACCTCAACCTCAGCTCTTAAGGAGGTCTACATGAATAAGGAAGCAACTTGAAAGGTTTGGTTTTACATTGCTTGATTCTAGTTGTGCTTATGCTTTGATTACTAATAGTGATGAACCTAGAACTGTTTCAAAGACTTTGGATATGAAAGATGCAGGTTCCTAGAAGGAGGCCATGGAGGATGAAATGGCTTCTTTGGAAAAGAATCAAACTGGGACTTGGTGCCTTTGCCTCCTGGATGGAAACCCGTTGGATGCAAATGGGTGTTCAAGAAGAAATTTGGTGCAGATGGTAGTGTTGAGAAGTATAAAGCCAAATTGGTTGCGAAGGGGTATTCACAAGTGGAGGGTATAGATTATGGTGAGATCTTCTCTCCCATTGCAAAGTTGACATCCATTTGATTCCTGTTATCTCTTGTAGTAGCTTATGACTTAGAGGTAGAACAGATGGATGTGAAGATAGCTTTCCTTCATGGTGATTTGGAGGAAGAAATCTACATGTCATAGCCAGAGCATTATTGTTGGTGATTGTTTTGATGCAATCATAATAATAAGTTAAAATTCACATATAATGAACTGAAACTATACTTGAAAGATAAGAAGGAATCGTTTAAGATTCACTTAATCCCAAGTCTACAATGGTACTGTTGGTCAAATTCAGTTGGTCGATGTGAAGCTGTAATGTTCAAGGGGCCTTACGTAGTTTAGGGTTGTTTGTGGTTTACTGGACTCAAACTATGCAAAAAGATCATGAGATATGTCAATACTTTTCATTCCTTTGCATAAAAGTGTTACTGTGCTGCAAAGCTTTAGATGGTTTTCTTGAATTATTGCAGCTTTCTCCTTTATACATTTATAAAAACTGTCTACCTTTAACTCTGTTATGCATGCTTCTTCAAATTTGAGACAACTTCCTTTAGATTTCTACGTTTTCAGCTAAATATTTCAGATGGGTTGGGAAAAGTTAGAAAGATCTAATCTACACCTCATTTACTCTACCGAAGGATCTAATTGTTCTGTTATGCACTATGTAAATCCTACAGTAATTTGATCAAATCCACAGTAAAAACCTTAAATGCAAGTTCTAAGCATTTTCACAAACATACATTTAAAATTGCAAGCTCTCAAAGAAAATATTTCAAAACACAAAGAAGAGCAGGAGAACACTCAGAAGATAGATGCAGAACTCCAGATTCTATTGTATTAGAAACAAACAGTCATACATGATTTACAATGTTGGAATGACTCTTAGTTTCATTGATCAAACTACAGAGAACTTACAAGCTTTATAGATACAGTAAGGAAGCCAGACATTCCATGCACACCTTACTGCAGACACAGGCGACCTCCTTCTTCTACTTCTAAACTAAAAGGTTCCTCTATTCTAAATGTTACTTCTACAAATTCCTGCTGCTACAAATCTCTATGTAGCCCCTGTGTAAAATTTTATAGTGCAGAGAGGCACAATATAAAGACTTCCTGATTGTCCTCACTACAACAAAAAACCTAACTAAACCCCTAGTTCAAACCCCTAGTTACAGCAGTAAATGCAGGTGAACCAGTTCTCCAAAATATCTCTGAGCAGTGTCAAATCTGGGTGAAATATTGCCCCTTCTGAGAAGCTTTAGCAGCTCAGCAATAACTTCTGTTTGTCTGCTGTAGTAATACTTCAGTTGCATTTTGTCCTTGTCATTTGAATGGCCTTGACTTCTTCGCATTTCATCTTTATCTTCCTACTCCTGAGATCGGATTTTCTTCCTCCATGATGTCACTGTGATCAAGTTCCAGCTACTTCCTCAACTGCAAGCCTGCAAAACAAGACAAGCAATACGTATCACATTTATCAAATGAACAGCAGGAAACTAAAATATCTGTTTAAATCAAGGTGACTATGCAAAAAATGTGGAAATCGGGTCCAAAAAACCCCTAAAAACGTGCTCAAAATGCAAACAGATTGCTCAAAACCATCGGGTCAACTATCGTTGACCAGAAAAATGCCACGGGCGCCAAAAAAGTGTTTAAAATTCCATCGCTTTGTTCTTTTCCCGCCCATTGGCGTGAAAATCGCCATCGGTGTGTGCGAAAAAATCCTTGGCCGATGTCCAAAGTTATGGCGATGGCTAACCATCGGCGTGACTCTCGCCGAAGTAGCCCTTGCGGCTTGTATTTTCTTCCTATCGGGCTAACACTATACTATCAGCGAGTCCCGAACCTCCTTCGCCGATGACCTTTGTCTCATCGATGCTGCCACTATCAGCGTGACTCCTGCCAATCTCCCCTTTCATTGATCGCCTTATCGGCGAGATCTCCCATATCGGCGAAGGCTTGAATTCCCCGGCCGATCACTTTTGTTACACCGATAGCCTTATATCGGCGTGATAATCACCATCGGCGAAGACCTAACCACACTCGGCCGATGGTTTATGTTATGCCGATGACTAACCATCGGCGAGAGACACCCCCCTCGGCGAGAAAATTTCAACCACCGCCGACTGCAACTGCTATGCCGATGACCTTTTCGCCATCCTCCCATCTTTTCCGCCCATCACCAAAGCCTTGAACTTGAACCATTGAACCCCGCCATAGAGTACAAGCGGATGGTTCAATGCGGCAGTTCAACAATACATCCCCTACGCAAGGTAACTTTTGAACCTTGAACCATTGAACCTTTGAGAAAAAGGTTCAAGCCGATGGTTCAACACGGCGGTTCAAAGATGATATTCAAAACAACAGTTTGCTTTTTGAGACACTTTGGATATATCGAACCATTGAACCCTGAACCATTGAACCATTGAGAAAAAGTTTCAAGCGGATGGTTCAACGCACAGGTTCGAACCTTAAAAACTTTGCCAATGAATAAATAATGGCGACTCAAAAAGGTAACAAAGTGCGCCGATGCACTTTCTGCCAAATAGACAATTGTGAGATACAGAGTGGAACCCAGAAAAAATTCCCTTTAACCTGAAACCACCAAGTACGTATATTTCAAAATTTTAAACGAATGTAATCAAGGAAAAAGGCAAACAATTGACTGTTTATCATGCAAAACCTGATAGTACATTTTACCAAATTGATCATAACTTGCAAAATATGATGAATTTTAAGACGGTTCAAAAGGCAACCCTGGCTCATTTTTCATAAGGAATCCAACCACATCATGCATTGGTACTGAAAATGCAATTTTCTATATTTTTAACAAGGTTTGCAAATTCAACTCCCCATTCCCCTTACCACCAAACAGAACAACACAAGCAGAAGCAAAAAAAGCAAAGCAACAGTAGGGGTCCTCATTTTGCTAAGGAGCAAAATGGGGTGTGTTGTGAACATCACAACAATTACATGGTGAAAGGTAAAGAAAATTTGGTTTGCAAGTTAAAGAAGTCTTTGTATGGTTTGAAGCAGTCTCCTAGGAGGTGGTACTTGAAGTTTGATGCCTTTGTGTTGTCTATTAGATTTGTGAGATTGAAATTGGATCACTGTGTGTATTTTAAGTTTGATGGTGATCGTATTCTCATTGTTACACTATATGTTGATGATATGTTGCTCATTGGGAAGAGAAAGAATATGATTTCTGATTTTAAATCTCAGTTGTTAGCACAGTTTGAAATGAAGGATTTAGGGGCAGCTAGGTACATTCTAGGAATGGAAATTAGAAGAGATAGAGCCAACAAAAAACTTTGGTTAAGCCAGAGTAAGTATGTGAAGACCGTGTTGGATAGGTTCAGCATGGCAGATTGTAGACCATTGTGTGTTCTTGTTTCTTTGGGGACAAAGTTGTCTATTGAGGATTGTCAAAAATCTCCTAGTGAGGTGGAGGATATGAGCAGAGTACCTTATGCTAGTGTTGTTGGTAGTTTGATGTATGCTATGGTCTGCACAAGACCAGACATTGCCCAAGCAGTGGGAGTCCTTAGTCGATTTATGGCTAATCCTGGATGGGTTCATTGGGATGCAGTCAAGCGAGTGTTCAGATATTTGAGGGGTACTTTCAAGTATTCCATATGCTATCATGGTAATGTTACAGGACCTCCGCATTATGTTGTTATTCATGGATTTGTGGATTCAGATTGGGTAGGTGACATTGACAGCAGGAGATCCACCAATGCTTATGTGTTTACACTGTTTGGTGGTGCTATTAGTTGGATGAGTAAGCGATAACCTGTGGTTGCTTTGTCCACGACAGAAGCTAAGTATATGGCAGCAACTCATGCTTGTAAGGAAGCCATTTGGCTTAAGAGATTGTGTTCAGATATTGGTGTTGATGCATGTCAGATTATGATCAGTTGTGATAGTCAGAGTGTAATTTTCCTTGTGAAGAATCCAACTTTCCATGCTAGAACAAAGCATATTGATGTTCAGTTTCACTTCATGTGAGACATGGTAGAGGATGGGAAGGTGAATTTGGAGAAGGTAGATACTTTGAAGAATGTTGCAGATGCATTGCGAAGCCAGTGAGAATAGAGATGTTCAAATGGTGTTTGGAGTCTATCAGCCTCTCGGCCTATAGCAGTTAAATCCTATTATTTTATTAGCTCTTACAAGGTGTTTGACAAGTGGGAGAATGTTGGGAATTAAGGTGTCTCAACCTTGGTAATTCCTTGCATTATTTATTATTGTATTTATTAATTCATTGCCTCTGTTGTAAATTAATTGTAAATTCCATATTGTCATTTTGTGGGATGTGGCACGGTGATGTGTCATCCTACAAGGAAGATGATAACTTATAATTTTGTCCTCACATGAGAAGATAGGCATCTCACTCTATGGTAGGAGTATTTTTCCATGTGTCGGCATCTTAGATGTTGTGTAAGGGAATGTTTGACCGAAACGGTTATGACAGATCCCTATGATGAAGTTATGACATGTAAGAGTCAGAAATAGAAGCTTGTAAGATAGGTGAAGACATGTGTCATGAAGCACCTTTGAAAAAGGCATCTTTGGGAAACCCAAGGTGGACTATGACATGTTGCAAGAGAATATGCTACTTATAGCCTGCGTATGATAGATTCTCTTACAGCTGTAAGTTGTAACCGCTATGACAGATTCTATGACGGTCGTAAGAGCATCTGTCATAGCCCATTTTGGAAATAGGTGACCTCTTTGGGATGGGAGTTATGGACAAGTGTCAGGCACATTCTACAATGTGGACCAAGTGTCCTTAGGCATGGGCTTTGGGCCATGAGGCCAAGTTGGAAGCCCATTCCAAGATAGGACCAATATTGCCTTGTATATTCTATATAAACAGGTGCTTGGAGGACGAGATGTATTATAGGATTGACATGTATTGTTATGCTATCGGATTGACTCCAGACATGAGTGTCAAAGACTATTGAAGCTTGCATTGCAAGTGTATTGTAAACAACATTCAGTTTTGATAATACATTGTGCAGGTTTCTGAGTGTGGGGTTTTTCACTGGATAAGGGTTTTCCCCACGTTATATCGTTGTCTCTCTTCTTCTGTCTTCTTTCTAGTTCATGTGTATTGCTGCAATATCTCTATTACATGTTTCATGTTGTTGTTATTGTAAGGATTAATTTGAATTTGTATAGCTCTCCACTCATTAGATTAGTGTAGGAAGTGATTTCTACACACCTAGCTTCCTTTCAGGAACTTAAGAGACAAAATAATATTTAATTATAGCACTATGACATGTTGATAACTCCTATGAGGTAGGACCCAATTTGAGTGTCCACTTTGGAAGTGGAGTCCATGGAGACTTGTAGTTGACTCTTTGATGTCTATCTTGACTTGGTGATACTTTCTAGGAAGTGGGAGCTAATTTAGCTCTCACTTTGGAGTTGTTTCCAATGAAGACTAGGACGTTTTTTTTTTTTGTGCATGAGTGGATAATGTTGATACACTTTGCATGAGCATGAAGTAGTAGTTAATAGTGGAGTTAGAGATGCATGATATTTGCATGAACATGATGTAGCAGTTAACAATGGAGTTAGAGATGCATGATATTTGCATGAATGTAATGTGGCAGTTAATAGAGGAGTTAGAGTTGCATGATATTTGCATGAATATGATGTGGTAGTTATCAATGAAGTTAGAGATGCATAATATTTGTATGATTATGATGTGGCAGTTAACAGTGAAGTTAGAGATGCATGATATTTGCATGAATATATTGTGGTAGTTAACAATGATGTTAGAGATGCATGATATTTGCATATTGCTTGCATGAACTCATAAAATCTTACATAGACTTGCATGTTGTTGCATGTCACTTGTATGAGTTTGCATGTGTTGCATGTTACTTGCATGGACTTGCATGTTGTTGCACATTACTTACATGGACTTGCATGTTGTTGCATGTCACTTGTATGAGTTCGCATGTGCTTTCATGTGTTGCATGTTACTTGCATGGACTTGCATGTTGTTGCATGTTACTTATATGAACTTGCATGTTGTTGCATGTCACTTATATGAACTTGAATGTACTTGCATGTCATTTAATGTCACTTGCATGTGCTTGCATGTTGTTGCATGTTAGGTATATGGATTTACATGTTGTTGCATGTCAGTTATATGGAATTTCATGTTGTTGCATGTCAGTTATATGGACTTGCATGTTATTGCATGTCATTTATATGGTGTTGCATGTATCTTGCAGGACACTCTAACTCAGGATCAGTTTTGGATAACTCTTGCATAGTGCTACAGGTGGTTATATGACTCTTACATGTTACAAAACAAGTTGTTATAGAATAATATTGGGGACATCAATGATGCATGTTATTTGCATGATATTGGTGTGTGTTAGTACTTTAGTGATACTTTAGTTGACTAAATCTAATTGGAAGTTACTAGGCACTCATGAAGAAGCTTTTAGTTCAACATTGTTATTGTCACATAACACTTCAGTTGATTGAGTTTGAGTTTAACTTCTTGGGTGCTCATGTTGAGACTCAGTTGTGATTTGTTATTGTCACATAAAACTTCAGTTAACTAAGTTTGTTTGGGACTTCTTGGGAACCCATGTTTGAGATCCATGGCTTCTATATAATGATGCCTTGCATTGGTAGAAATAACATTATAGATTACAGATAGGTAATGATAGGAAGGACATGTATTTGAAGATTGAAGAAGTAACGATGTGCTGGCAGAATCCAGAGAAGATTTTAGTAGTATTGTAAACTCATTTACAAGAATTAATACAAGCATAATATCTTTGGGTGTGGAGTTTTTTCCTGCAAGGGTTTCTCCACATAAATTATGTCTACTTTTATCATGTTTTTTCTTCTACTACATTGATTAAATTGGAGAAATACTATTACATCTAAATTGAAAGTAATTTTCAGATTTACACATGCTTTTATTTCATATTTGAAAACATTTAAAAGCTACATAGCTGTAACTTTACCTTGTTCTCTCTCCCTTTTTCCTACAAATTTGTGATTAAAATGAAAATACACATCTATAGAATGATATCTAGAAACGTCGGTATGCTAGTTTCAACCTAATAACTTAAAGCCTAAGTCAAACAATAATACATAATACTCTATTGAAATTTTCACTTAAATGTGAGACTTTTAATACACCTTAGACCTAAGTCCTAGGTGACACCCATCTCTACAAATTCACCAAGTGCTCTAATATCTACTCATATAAAATTAGAAAAGGTGGGCCCCTATCTTCCATAGTTTAGCAAATTTGCCAAGGTCTCCACCAAGTTTAGAAGCATGGCTAAAAATAGCATGTTTTGCTAAATAAATCTGGCGAAATTTAGACACAAAACCCAAACAGGGGTTCACAAGCCAAAGTGTAATGTCCCCTTTCTAGCTACAGCGTTAGTCTATCATTGGGTTCCCGTAGACTAACAATTTGGAACCATGGTTGGTTTGGCCTTGGATGGGCTATTCAGTGGTGTAGATGTGGTTTGAGTCTAGTGGTTCCAGTTGGTACTCTCAGAGTTGGATTTGATGGCTTATGGACCATACTTGCTATTTATAGTAAGTTCAAGGTCGGTATCATTTTAGGATTTTCAGAGTGGGATTATATTCATCTTGTCAAGACCTTTCCGACGAGCTAAAGATCATTGAATTCTGATATCGTCTTGTTAGTTATTTTAAAGTCTGTAAGTTGAATTAATATATTTAATTGGGACTTTAGTGTTATGTTGTAAAGTGACTTTATGAATAAATCAAATGTCACTTTAGTAACTTGGGCACCCATCTCTAGGAGGATGAATAAAGTGTTTTAAAATATAATATTCCCTCCTAAAAGCCAACACCCTCATGCGAAGGAAATAAAAGATGAAAAAACAAAGTCATTTGTTATGCTTGAATATATGATATTGTGGCTTTTTGCTCTGCTAGGGTTTCTTGAGAAGGGTTTGGAGAGGATTCAAACCAAAGGCTATTGGGAATGAAAACTCCCTCTAGTAACAACATTCTACAGATGCACAATACCATCCAAAGGTGCTACTGATGGTGAATGCATCCAGTATTCATAGTTGAGCTTCAATGGAGTTTATAATATTGAGGGTTTGAGGATTTGAATGCCATATCATTTGTAGTTTTAGAGAATAGACTGGTGATTGCAGATTTGAGTTGGAAAAGGAGTTATGGTTGTATTTTACTCCCCTTGCTGGCCGTACACATCCCAGGCAGGCTGTACTATCTTGGAGGACATTTTGGGTGCATTGGGTGTTGGATATTGCTTCTAGTTTGGTCACCTAGCTGTATTCAGGACTGTAGATCAGAAAAAGAAAGATTTCTCAAAGGTTTAATGTTGTTTGTTGTTATTAGGGACCTCCAGGCCAGTCGTACACCTTCATGAGGGATGTTGGGTCTCTTTAGACACGTTTTACTTCAGTTGCAGCCATCCTACCTCTCATTTTGAGGTGTCTAGGGCCTTTATTGTTGTTGATGTTACTTGTATGCAAAATATTTCATGTTCATTGGAGATTTGGAGTGATTTCTGTGATACCCACTTGTTGGTCCAGTCCCAACACATGTATGAAGTTACAAATCTGAACATGGGTATGTGATAGTAATTAATATTTGGTCATTTTATCATCTGGGTCTTTCATATTTTCTTCATATCTGTTGTATATTTTATGGGTTTGAAATATATGCTCAATATTCCATTGTTTCGACAACACACATTACAAGAAAACTGAAACCCCTTCTGCATCTTTGTAGTCTGAAAGAACACAAATAAAATTTAAAAATATTACTAAAAATATTTTAAAAAAGAACTGACAGGTGCGGCACATTACAGTGGTATCAGAGCACAACTCTTCCTGCCATCTTGTGAGGTCAGATTCAGACATGCAGATGAAACACATGAGACATGCAGTCGAGTACAAGTAGATATTACCTCAGACGAAACATGTCTAGACAGATTTATAGGTTCTTTAGAGAGATCCCTCTAATACAGATACAAAGATAGTAGCCGTAGAGGAACAACCAGTAGTCTTTTACAATGAAGAAGATCCTGAAATACTGAGGACATATCCTTTTTCAGGTGAGATTCCAGTACAGGTTGAGGAGATGGGTGATAGAGAGAACAAAGAACCTAGCATGCAGGGGATCCTGTACTCATTGGCTAAGGGCCAGTTGAATATAGAAAGGACATTGTGAGAGTCACATGTAGAATTGACTCACATCCTTACCTAGTTGGTACCCCGTGATGGTAGAAATAATAGGGATAACAATAATAATAACAACGGAAGAAACAGGAACAACTATGGAGATAGAAACAGGATTAATATGGGAGGTGACAGGAATAATGGATATAGGCAGAATGGTGACATGTACAATGGGGATAGACACAAAGATGGAGACGATGAGGGTGAAGCTTCAGTCACCAATAGGAGGGCTACCCAGTTGATAGCCAATGATAGGCCTGCATACCCATATTCACACCTAGGAACAATGTTTCTAAACAAGATGCCACACAACTGGAGTTCCAGGACGAGATTGGAGGGCCTCTAGTGAGGAGTTTAGGGCTGAGATGACATTTAGAGAGTACTTAAACCTCGGGATGAGGCATAGACCCCGAAGAGGAAATAGACAACAAAATCAAGAACTTCAAAAGAAAGTGAGTAAAATGACTTTACCTTATTTTGATGGGTCAGGTAAAACCTCAGCCAGAGCTTGGGTCCAGAAGTTGGACAACTACCTCCAGATCAACCCCATGCTTGAGATTGATGCCATTACCTATGCATCCTTACATCTAGAAGGCAATGCACATAAATGGTGGAGCAACAACAAGGTTACCTTAGGACATGACCAGATCACTTCTTACATTGAGTTCACCGCCAGGTTGATAGACTAGTTTGATAAGAAGGATCCGAAGATGCAATTTAAGGAGTTGGCCCAATTGAGACAAGTGGGCTCAATGGATACATACATAACAGAGTTCCAGGACCTTTCAGTTATTGTCTTAGACATTTCAGAGTGCAGATTGATCATGCTCTTCATTGATGGGTTGACAGATCCTCTACGTGGTTGGGTTAAGGGTTTGGACCCTTCATCATTATAGGAGGCCATGAAAAAGGCCCGTGACATGGAGTCTTCTGTTTGGAGAAGTAAGTTTTAGTCTAATGGTTTTTATCATAGGAAAGATAAGGAGAAGGACATAAGACACTTTCAAAAAGATTCAGAACAATAGCATAAGAGTTCTTCCAGGTTAGATAATGATCAGTTGAATGACCTCAGGAGGAAGAAGCTCTATTTTCATTACCGATAGCCTTAGGATCCTAAGCACAAGTGTACTACCCAAGGAAACACAAAACAGTTGGAATATTTTTTAGCTGATGAGTCTGTTGAGTTAGAGCCACATTCAGAGCAACAATCCAAAGCCAATGACTCAGGTACAGATGGTGCTTCTGAAGTTTCTGATACAGATGAGCAAACAACCCTACCTACAGCACATCTCTCTAGCATTTAGAGAGAGGGGTCATTCAGGATGAGAGGAGTACTTGGAGGGCAAAGAGTGATTACACTACTTGACATAGGTGCTACTCATAACTTTATATATTAGGGCTTGGTTTCGAAGAGAATGCTCAAGAGTGAAGAATTTGAAGGATTTAAGGTGAGGGAAGCAGATGGATTTGTACTCACCTGTACTAGGAGGATACCTAATCTCACCATACAATTGAACAATTATACATGCCAGTCATATTTCTATGTAGTTAGCATGGGTGAGATGGATGTGGTGTTAGGCGTGTGATGGTTGCATGACATTGGGGAGTTCACACTCAACTTGAGGTTTATGGAGATAAAGTTTGAGGTGAATGAGATACGACATGTGCTCAGGGGCATTTCAAATGGTGGATTGAGAGTGGTTTCACTCAAGAGGATGAAAAGATTGATTCAACATGATCAGGTGTAGTGGGCAGCAAAGGTGATGGTGATGCCTGTAGTGACAGAACAACAGAAACAAGAATATCCACCTAATATACATGCTCTCTTGACTAAACACACCAAAGTGTTTAGTGACATACCACCAAGTAGACCCCCTGATCGAGGTATTGAGCACATTATTGAGCTAGAGGAGGGTGCTAAGCTAGTGATTACTACACCTTACAGGCACCCAAAAATATATAAGGATGAAATTGAAAAAGCTATCAAAGAGCTTCTCGAGATGGGGCACATAAGACCAAGCAAAAGTCCATTCGCCTCATTAGTGGTCTTAGTGAAGAAAAAAGATGGAACTCTCAGAATGTGTATCAATTACAGAGAGCTTAATAAGAAGATCATTAAGAATAGATACCCTATACCTTGCATTGATGAGTTACACAGGGCTTGTTACTTCTCCAAAATAGATTTGAGATCCGGATACCACCAGATATGGGTCAGGGATGAAGATGTGGAGAAGACAGCTTTCAAGTGCCATTATGGGCACTTTGAGTTCCTGGTCATGCCATTTGGTTTGACCAATGCACCAGCCACCTTCCAATCCTATATGAACAGGGTGTTCAGAGAATAGTTGAGGAGATTTGTGTTGATATTTTTTGATGACATATTGATATACAATAGGACTTGGGAGGAGCATCTGAAACACATTGACATTGTCTTGAGCATTTTAGAGCAAAAGTCATTATATGCCAAAATGTCAAAGTGTGAGTTTGGGATGACCAAGTTATTGTACTTGGGTCATATTATTAGTGCTGGTAGTGTGAAGGTGGACCCGTAGAAGATTAGAGCAATCATTGACTAGCCGCCACCAAAGAATCTCTCTTAGCTTAAGGGATTCCTTGGTCTTTGTGGGTATTACCGCCAGCTTGTGAAGGGGTTTTCACAGTCAGCTGCCCCCCTCATAGATTTGACTCGGAAGGATGCATTCAGTTGGTTAGGAGGTGCACATGAGTGCTTTGATAAGTTCAAGGGGATTATGAGTACCTGTATGGTGTTGGCTATTCCAAATTTCAGCAAGCCTTTTGAGTTACAGTGTGATGCCTCAGGGGAAGGCATTGGTGCAGTAATAATGCAAGATAAACACCCCATAGCATTTGAAAGCAGGAAGTTAAGGGGTGTGGAGCAGAGTTATAGCATTTATGACAAGGAGATGTTAGCCATCATGCATGCGTTGGCTAAGTTCAGACAATACCTAGTGGGAAGTAAGTGTAAGGAAAGCACAGGTGCGGAAGACAGCTTCCCTAATGTTAATTCCAAGGGGACAATGCAGACAAGTCACTTTTAAAAACTAAATAACACAGATAAGTACATGAGAGAAACCAAATAGACAATATTCAGAACACAGACACACAGTATTACGTGGGAAAACCCTTACGGGTAAAAAACCCACCACCACAAGAAAACAATCTTTATTACAGTAAGATATACAGTTACAATAAAGAACTCAACTTCTTGCTCTGGTTTTGATTCTCGACTCCCTACCAACAGTTCGCTCACTGTATATTTACAGAACGAACCTTTCTTCAAGTCTCATCATCATAATACCAACGACACCTGTAGACTTATCATTCTATTTCTAGTCTGCAAGAACAAAAGTCGTTACACACTTCTGCTCTAACTGATAGAACAAATTCCTCATACGTCGCTGCCATCTAACCGTCGCAACGGTTCACATTTCAGTGAGGCGTTTAGTCCCACATGTACCAAGTCGCAAAGGACTTTGCAGTTTATAAATGCCAACGAACCAAAGGCTATTGTCGGCAATTTTGTTGCCGACAATACCAAGCCTCCAAGCCTCCAAGTCCATCGGCATAACAACTACCATCGGCCCACAGACTTCACCCTCCACCGATGAGCATAGTCTCCCCGATCACCAATGGTACCATCGGAATAACTTTCACTATTGGCACAAGAATTAGCTCCCGCTCCGACAGTGCTCTGTCTCACCGATACCTCCATCGGAATGACCGCAGTACATCGGCCCAACACCTTTAGGCTATGCCGACGGGTATTCTCTTGCCGATAGACATACGCCATCGGAGTGACTACTCCTGTCGGAGTAACTCTACAGAGTTTGGCCGATAGGCCTTGTCTCGCCGATGACCAACCCATAACCTTCGTCAGAGTGACTACTCCTGTCGGAGTAACTCCACAAAGTTTGGCCGATAGGCCTTGTCTTGCCGACGGTTGAATGCTTCCATCGGGGTGACACTCAGCATCAGACAAACCTTCGATGCTTATTCCGACGGCCCTTGTCTCACCGATGCCAATGGTCTTCAACACGGTCCTGCTGATAGTACTTCGTCACAGCGATGCCAACATCGCATATCCTCAAACCAATGAACCAAGGAACAGTTGAACTAAAATTCATTGAACCTACCAAATGAACTCTAGAAAGGTTCAACAAAGAGGTTCAAACAAGAGGTTCAACTAAGAGGTTCAAGTAGTAATTTGAGACACAAGTTCTCTTCAGTAAGTTTGTGGTGAAAACAGATCACAATAGTCTGGAACATTTCCTTGGTCAAAAGGACCTAAATGAGAGGCAGCAAAAGTGGGTCAACAAACTTTAGGTCTACAACTTTGACATTGTCTATGTCAAAGGAAAGAAAAACATAGTTGTTGACGCTTTATCCAGGAGATCGCATTTGTGTGCAGTGGGTGCTATTGCAGAGGATTGGAGAGAGATGATATCTACTGAGTATGCCAAGGATAGATGGGCTTCTGGTATTATTGATGGCACTGTTCGAGATGACATGTATTCAATGGTAAATGACTTGATCATTTACAAGGGAAAAATTTTCCTAGTTCCAGGTTCAGTGGTTAAGCAGAGGATTTTGAGAGCCTTCCATGATTTGCCTATGGCTGGTCACCCGGGTTACTTCAAAACCTATAGACATGTGAGAGAGAGTTTTACTTGGAAGGGATTCAAATAGGAAGTATTATAGTATGTGAGGGAGTGTTTGATATGTCAGTAGAATAAGTAGGAGCACTCTTTCCTAGGCGGTTTACTGCAGCCCCTGCCTATTCCTGAGAGGAAGTGGGATAGTATCTCTATGGACTTTATCACAGGTTTACCTGAAGTCCAAGGCAGGGATTGTATCTATGTGGTGGTGGATAGATTGACAAAGTTTGCACACTTCTTTGCCATTCTGACCACCTACACTGCAACTTAGGTTGCAGAGTTGTTTTTCAGAGAGGTGTTCCATTTACATGGGTTGCCATGGAGCATTGTGAGTGATAGGGACAACAGGTTCCTAAGTAATTTTTGGTAGGAGCTCTTCAGGTTAACAGGGACCAAGCTCACACCCAGCACTACAGATTTATCCATGCCATTTTTCTAGATTCTTCCTTAAACATTAGATTTTCATTTTGAGACCATATAAGGTATTTTCCTCATTGATTGGAAATTTTGTTGAAATTAGTGGTTATTTTTGCTTGGGGGGCTTCAATTTCAATATTCATTCATATTTGGGAGGTTCTAAGATAAATTATTGTTGAAATTATCTATTTTTCTCTACTGGTGTTGTTTCTCTAATGGTTCATGCAAATTCATTTGAGCTCCTCCCTCCTCATAACTATCACTCATGGAAACACAAAATGCAATGATTACTTTATTCTCAAGGTTTATTGTTTGAATTGGATGAAGATCAACCTGAGTTTACTACGACATATGAGATATTTAATCATAAGAACAAACTTGATAAGGCTATGGGTTTGATTGTTTTACATGTTTCTGATAGTTTGTTGTTTCATATTGAGGATTGTACAATACCTAAGAAAATATGGGGTAAGTACAAAGATCTATTTGGTAAAGTTAGTGAATTCCATGCTTTAAAAATAGAGGCAAAATTAACTTTTCTTTCTCTTGATGCATTTCCTTCCATTGGGATTATTTGGTTAAGTTTAAATCTTTGAGATCTCAATTGGTTGGTTGTAGAAAAGATAAATTTGATAAGGAATGCATATTCTTGATTTTTTCTAAGTTAAAAGGGCCTTGAATGCAGTTTTTTCTTCTACCTTTTATTCCACTATGGATGCCTTAGGTGATGCATTCAATATGCCTTCTCTTGAGTTGTTTTATGATCATTTGACTAGAGAGCATGTTAATCTTATTGAGTTAGATGCACTTCCCAAGAGTCATGTATTGGTAGCTTAATCATCAAAGGTAAAGGCAAGAAGAAACCAAAACCTAAACCAAAATCAAATTCAGTCAATGAGCCTTCCATCTCTTCTAAAGAGGACAAACATAAGAAGGAGAAGCCCGAGTGTGCTTATTGAAAGAAACTAGGACATGATGAGCATAAAGGATTGATGAGTTGACACGTCTTATTCAAAAGAACAACATTCAATTGCCTTCAACAATGTTATCTAGTTCATCTTCTTCTACTACTCCATCATCATCTACACATTCAGGGATAGCTGGATTGGCTAATGGGATAGAAAATATGAAGATGAAGGGTCAAGCACTTTTTGCATCTACAAGTCTTCAGTCACATGGATGGTATCTTGATTTTGGAGCTTCTCATCATATGGCTTCTTCATAGGTTATGTTCTCTTCATTTGAGCCTTGTATTATGCCACCTATTTTGATAGGTAACAACACATATATGAATGCAATTGGAAAGGGATCTATTGATGTTGGGGAGGGTACCTTCAATAATGTTTTATGTGTTCTTTCTTTGTCCAACAACCTCCTTTCCATATATCAAATTACTCATGGTCTAATAGGGAGAAGTGTTGAGTTTACACCCGATTCAGTGTTTATTAGAATTGGAGTGTAGAGAGATCATTGTTATTGGGATGGTTGATCATGCATCTCGATTGTAAAAAATTTCTCCTTTTTCCCCTGATGATATGGTAGTTCCTCTGAGTAGTATTCACACTCCTACATCTAGTGTGCATTGTATTTTTGAGAACTTTGGTCACTTGAACCTTGGTATTCTTTCATCCACTCTGATTCTTAAGACTTGTGCTAAGCTTCCATCTCCTCAATCTCCTACTTCTTTAGAGTACAATGTTGATTCATCTTGCAGTGATTTAGTTTAGTAGGATGTTTATTTTCTTTCAAATTCAGCTTTGTGGGATTAGTATTTGAAAGGTATTTCATATTTGTTTTGTGGGTGCCATCTTGCAGATTTGGAGGACACACTTAAGGATATTTCTTTCTTCTTTGAAGATAGTTATAGCATGATTGTTATCACACCATCTTTGTCTTTGGATATTTTTGATCGTGAGTTTTCCTATTGTCTTGGCTTGTCACATTCTTTGATTAGGCATGTAGTTCTTGATTTTGTGGCATCTATTGATTGTGACATGTGGACACTTGAGTAGTTTTCAAATACATCATTCTTCATGAGATTTATTCCCTCGTCTCTTGTTTTGGAATTGGAGTTTCTTCTACATACACCAATGGATTTGTTTCTTCCCAAGGGGAGAAATGTTTACCAATTTTGGATTCTCTTTGGTATTCTTCTTCAAGCATTCACCATTGGCACATGAGCTACTTTTTTATGTGGGGCATCTAGTCACATTCTTTTCTTCTTATGGGGGCTATTGATTGTATATTCATGATAGATGTAGTACTTGGGGGTCTTGGTGTTGAGCCCTTCCATGACTCCATCACTTGTACATGTTTGTTTGCATGTTTTCTCTCTTTTGGAGAGAGGTTTTTCTCCTTTACTTTATTTGTGATAGATATTTTGTACATGGGTACTTAACATGGCCTTATAGTCACGACCCATCTTTGCATTTTTTTGTTCCTTCCTAAGTTGCACTTAAGGGGGGTGTTGCTATGAATGAGGTATATTAGCTAATTGGTTCCATATTAGGCCCTATTCACACTTGTCTAGTTAAGTTTACTTAAAGCATTTAATATTTGTCTCATGTCATATGATTAAAACACTTGTTATGATCACATGTTGTCCTAGGTCTCAACCTTGCCTATATAAGCAAGGTCTCTCATTGTACATTATGTGTCGGTCATATATTGTATATCTTGTACCTTAAATGCATCATTATCATTCTTTGGCAATATAACGTTGTTATTTATTCTCTCTTGTTGTGGAAGGTTATTTTGATTGCATTCGATACAGGGCTTCTCTCGAATCTATTGTGTGACTCTTACATAAAGATCTCTGCAATACCAAGGCATCAGAGTTCCAAATTTCACCATAATGAAGAGATAAAGACGATAGTGACCCTAGTTGGGAATGAGATTGAATGTAAGGAAACTTTAGGGTCATATGAATGGGAAATCCAATTTCCAAATGAGTCATGAAAGATCCTTGTGAAGGTAGTGTGTCTTGTAAATTGCACTAATTGTTGTACATGACCCTTTTGAGTTGGATGCCCAAACTTGGAAATTGTGCCACTTCAACCAACAAAAGCAAATTGGATGCTTATATTGGGGTTAAGACCCTTTTATCATATAAAGACATTTCTCTAAGGGGGAAGAACCTATCTTGGAAATTAAGCTACTCCCGTATGCCATATGAAGATTTGACTTTTATATGTTATATGGAAAAGATTATTACTTCCAACATTAAATTTTAAATTATTTGATACCACTAGAACTTGCAAGGGGAAGCTCAAATACAAACCATTGGATATAATTTGACATTTAATTTTTGTAGAAAAGTAGTTGTGTTAGGAGGCTCTCTCATTTGGAGTTATTATTGTTAGTGTAGGTTTTTATTTCCTAGTTGGATTATTTATTTTTCCCTATATTCCTAAGTTTTTCCTACACTTCTATTAATCTCGATTAGGTTAATAAAGCATGTCTTATTAGGTAAGTGGTTGTGAGGTGTCACCTTCCTACATGTGAGCATCCATTATCTAACTTGGGAAGATATTTTGCTATCTTTAGTCTGATAGATGGTTGCTCCTCATTGGTCGGTGTTGCCACCTCCTCCCTCTCCCTAGTCTATATAAGCATGCTACCTGGCTTGCATTTTGTATCTCTTGCTTTTGCATCCTCTTAATGCTATTTTGCTTCTAGCATTTGCATTACTCTCTTGGAGACTAACTCTATGTTGCTATTTTGATTTTGTATCATTTGCATTCATAGTTTAGATATCTATTCTTTGCACTAGTTTTCTAGGTTAATAATCTTTTCAGATTCTAACATGGTATCAGAGCCTTGCTATGTGTAAGAATAGATTTTAGTTTCCTTATTTGAGAGATTCAGGGGGGGCTAATAAATCTTATTACAGTTTTTTGAAAAACCCAGTATGCTCTTCTCTTGCATCTTCGGATGATCTTGAAAATCAGAAAAGTTTAATAGAAACATTTTTAATCTCTGGGGTTTGCACATGTGTTTTATGAAATCTGGGTGATTGCAACATTTCTGGTTATATTGGTAGCATTTTCAGTTGTTCCAACGCGTCTAGGAGGCTTGAGAAAGTTAGATTTGGCTTTCATTTCACCAAAATCAGAGATCATCATACACAGTTGCGGAACCGGGGTTTCAAGCTCAAATTTGACAACCAACTTGCGTATTTGGTGTTTTTAATCAATATTGCAGGTTCTAGCATGTCATTGCTAGTCTTAGGTAGCTGATTCAACCTTTGCATGCTATTTTTTGGTTGCTGGGGTCATTTTTTGTTGCTAAAGGCGTCCTATTTACATTAGAATTACATCTTCTGTACATCAGCAAGAAAAATGCCTTCTGAGTTTTGTTTGCAACACAGAAAAATCATCTAGGTATCTTTTAGTTTTTGCATGCAGTCTGTATATTTTGTAGAAACACACTTAGAAAGCTACAGCAGGACCCCTCTCTGTTGGTAGTTGTAGTTTTGAAAGCAGATTTCAAATGCTCCGTTCTTGCTCATACGAAGTCCTTTTCCCATGAATTTTATTATTATTATTATTTTGGCTATTTTTTGTGCTCTATGCACTAGTGCAGACTTTTTTTATTTTGATGCCAAGATTTTTTAGAAATTACAGATTCTCAGTCATGACATTGCACAGTTCTCATTTTGGGAACTTTGAAGGATCATGACTTTCACATACGACCTTGTATCGAGGTGATTCTTTTTTTGAAAGTGCATGATTTTTTTAGTAGATCACAATGGTGCTATTTATTTCTCTAAGTATTGTGCCAGAGTTGTATTTTTAGCATATGCTTTTTGTGAGGGTTTTGTAATGCATTAAAATGAAGACCACTTAGTATTTCTTGCTAGTGGCAGTTGTAAATGCACTAATATAAAGTACCAAATCATATTTTCTTGGGGGGGTTCTTTGATTGAGTGAAAAGGTGGGGGGTTGTCTTGGTTGGGTTCTCTTCTTTTTGACATTTCTTCTCTGCATTTCTTCATCATGGATCAAACAAATATGCCCATCCTAACTCCATACAATTACTTTGAGTGGAAATCACGCATGACAATTCACTTAAGGAAAGTTGGATTAAATAGGATAACTATGGGACTTGAAACTGAACCTACTAAAGATGAAGATAAGCCTAAGTGATTTAACAAATGTGATGAAGCATATGGAATATTGTGTTTGTCTGTTTCTCATGATTTTCTCTTTCACATTGAGTCTTTGAATACACCAAATGAAACCTGGACAAAGCTAGAAAAATGATTTGGCACACAAGATTCAATGAGGGGTCATATGTTAGAAAATGAACTAATTAGTTTAAGTCCAGCCAATTTCAACATAATCCAGGATTTCTTCATTAAATTGAAATCACTAAGGCTACAGTTAAAACAATGTGGAATTGAAAAGAAAGATGAACAACTGATTCTTAGTACTCTCTCTAAGCTAAGTTTAGAATATTCTGTGTTTGTTTCTACTTTCTATGCTACTAAGGGTGCACTTGGTACTCAATTCACCATGCCATCTTTAGATGATTTTGCTGTCAATCTCACTCGGGAACATGACAAGCTAATCAAGATGGGCACTCTTAAGTCCTCTAAGTCACATGCCTTGGTTGCTAACCAAGGCACAAAAGAACAAAAAGGACAAAGTAGTAGCAACAATAGTAAGGATAAGAAACAGAAGAATAGCAAGGAGAAGAAGGATCAGATACTAGTTGCTTCAAAAGCAACTGATGAGACCCAATCTTCCAAGGGTGACAAGCCTAAGAAAGAGAGGGTCCAATGTGCCTATTGTAAAAGACCTGATCATGATGAACATAAATGTCTGAAGAAACAAATTGATCACTTGACACACATTCTTGAGAAGAATAATATCAGTGTTCCTGATTCTCTCAAACAGAGTTCTAATGAGAGGTCTAACAAGGCAAAAGAAAATAGCAAGGGGAAAGGAAAGGGTAAGACCCTTGTTGCAGTTGCTTCTTCACCATCCACTTGGGTTCTTGATTCGGGTGCTTTGCACCACATGGATTCATCTAAGGAAGAACTTGCATCTTTGGAGCCGTGTACTATGCCTTCTATTTTGATGGGTGATGACACTCTTGTTGAGGTGTGTGGGATAGGGTCTGTTGATGTAGGGGATGACACATTCCATGATGTTCTTTGTGTACCCTCATTATCAATTAATCTCCTATCAGTATACCAGATCACTCACACATGTTTAGGCAAGCGAGTTGAGTTCACTCCTGATTCAGTAGAGATTCATGAGTTGCACAGTGGTTCTACAGTTGCAGTTGGGAGAGAAGATCATCAGTGACGACTCTATCTATTTTCTCACTTTGTTCCTGATCCTCCTTCGACTGTTTTGCTCACTCATTCTAATGATGTGAGTAGATTATGGCATGAGCAGTTTGGCCATCTTAACTTCCGCTACTTGCAACAGCTCAACTAGCAAAGCATGGTCACAGGGTTGCCTTCAGTTCAGTTTTTAGGTGGTGTTTGCCAAGGTTGCATTCTTGGTAAGCATCCTAAGGAAAAGTTTGACAAAGGTAAGGCATGGAGAGCTTCACAGATACTGGAGTTAGTTCACAGTGATTTGGCTGGTCCATTTCAGCATCCTTCTTTCAGTAGGGCCCGATATGTCCTCACATTCATTGACTTTTCTCGATATACTTGGGTGTACTTTCTCAAACAGAAGTCAAAGGTATTTGATCATTTTCAAGACTTCAAAACTTTTGTAGAGAAGCAATCCGGGAAAGCCATCAAAGTTTTGCGCACTGATAATGGTGGTGAGTATGTCAACCATCAGTTTGAGAGGTTTTGCACTTTAGAGGGGATTGATTTGTAGCATTCAGCGCCATACAATCCTCAACAGAACGGTGTTGTAGAACAAAAGAATAGGTCCTTGAAGGAAATGGCGAACTACATGATTCACTCTAGATCTCTTGCACCACAGTATTGGGCAGAGGCCATTAACTATGCTTGTTATATCCAGAACTGTGTTCCTCGCTGAGCCTTGAAGGGAGTCACTTCTTTTGAAGCTTGGAGCGGTCGAAAACCATCAGTTAAGCACTTTCAAGTTTTTGGTTCTACTACATGGGCCCACATTCCTGCAGAGAAACGCAAGGCCTTGGATCCACAGAGTAGACCTTGCATATTTGTAGGTTATCCTGATGGTGTGAAAGGTTATTGGTTGCTCCACCTTGCTACACATGAGTTGTTCATTGAGAGGAGTGTTCAGTTTGAGGAGGGCTATTCAAGCTCACTTTCTATCACTTCTCCAACTCCTACTTTGACATTGGAGTCACTTGGGATACATGACAGATCTTCTGATGAGTCAAATTCACCTGAGTAGTCTTCTACCTCCACTTTCGATGTAGAGAGTGATTCAGAGGACTCGCCTCCTTCCTCTCCTAGTCATCATTCAGAGGTTGATGATTCTCCTCTAGATTCTCCATCTTCTGGTCCACTTTAGGCTAGACAGACCTTGCAGTCTGCAGGTGATTGGGTTGGGGATCCATCCGACACTAGGCAGACTCATTCACAGTTTCAGGATGCTCCACATGTCTTCATTGCTACTGCCTCAGATCCACAGTCTTTTCATGAGGCTTCTGGTATTCCTAAGTGGGATACAACTATGCAGGAGGAGTATAGTTCCTTGATGAGGAACCACACTTGGGATCTTGTCCCTTTTCCTAAGGGAAGAAAACTTGTTCGATGTAAGTGGATCTATCAGACAAAATTTGTAGCAGATGAGTCAGTTGACAAGCATAAGAATCACTTGGTCACCAAAGGATTCTCCCAGGTTCCTGGGATTGACTACTCTAAGACTTTTACGCCAGTTGCCCGAATGAATTCCATCCAACTTGTTCTTTCCATTGCTGTAACTAATCGTTGGGAAGTACATTAGATGGATGTGAAGAGTGCTTTTCTTCACGGTGACCTTCAGGAGGAGATCTACATGGAACAACCACAAGGGTTCATTTAGGATTCTTCACTTGTGTTTCATCTTTAGAAGTCTCTCTATGGCCTCAAACAGGCTCCTCGGGCCTGGTATGCCAAGATGGACTCATTCCTTCTATCAGTTGGGTTCACTCGGTGCCATTCTGATCCCACTGTCTACATTCTGTAGCAGGATGATTCACTCCTATTTCTGGTTTTGTATGTTGATGACTTATTAATCACAGGGAGTTCTTCATCCACCATTGGGGCTGTCAAAACTACCCTTCATGATAGGTTTTTGATGACTGACTTGGGCTTGTTGCATTATTTTCTTGGGATTGAGATCTTTCAGTCTTCTTCTAGGATCACCATCACACAGTCCAAGTATGCTCTAGATTTGCTTTCAAGGTTTCATATGGCTAACTGTAAGCCTGCTCTGACTCCCTTTCTTTTTGGTGTCAAACTTGAGGCTCAGTGTTCTTCTCCACTTGTTGATGGAACTTTGTATTGACAGCTTGTTGGGAGTCTCATTTATCTGACTCATATGAGACCTGGCATTTCATATGTTGTAGGCATGGTCTCTCGATTCATGCAGGAGCCTCATGAGCTACACTGGAAAGCATCCAAGCGGATCCTTCACTACATTCAGGGTACTCATAGTTTTGGGATTCACTATGCAGCAGGCATTGAGCTTGACTTGGTGGGCTACACAAATTCAGATTGGGCGGGTGATTCTCAGGATCGCAAGTCTACTTCAGATTACAGCTTCTTTCTTGGTTTAGGTCTTGCTTGTTGGTCGAGCAAGAAGCAGTTTGCTATTGCTCTATCTTCTACTAAGCCTAAGTATCAGGGGGCTCTAAATGCCACCACTGAGGCCATTTGGCTTCAAAATCTTCTCACCGAGTTTGGTATCCAGATCAGACGACCATCAGTCATATTTTGTGACAACCAGAGTGCCATTCAGATCTCACAGAATTCGGTCCATCATCAGCGGACCAAACACATAGAGGTCCACATGCATTACATTCAGGAGCTCATCCATGGCCACATCATTGACCTTCGCTACTGTCTGACTTCTGAGCAAGTTGCTGATATCTTCACCAAACCCTTCACTGAGAGCAAGTTCCTTCATTTGCGAGCTTTACTGGGGGTGCAGGATGCTTCATCTTCTGGGGGGATTCTTTCTGTCACTCGGAGTCCTGACTCTTTCTACTTTTGGGGGGTCTCTTCTCTCTCTATTTTGGGGGGGGGGCTTTTCTCTCTCTTTGGGGGGGAATTTTATGTACATGGGTACCTCATCAGGCTTGATTTGCTAGGATCCATTTCTACATCCACCTAAGCTTTGCTTATGGGGGGGTGTTAGTGTAGGTTTTTATTTCCTAGTTGGGTTATTTATTTTTCCCTATATTCTCAGGTTTTTCCTACACTCTATTAATCTCGCTTAGGTTAATAAAACATGTCTTATTAGGTGAGTGGTTGCGAGGTGTCACCTTCCTACATGTGAGCATCCATTTGCTATCTTGGGAAGATACTTTGCTATCTTTAGTCCGATAGATGGTTGTTCCTCATTAGTCAGTGTTGCCACCTCCTCCCTCTCCCTGGTCTATATAAGCATGCTACCTGGCTTGCATTTTGTATCTCTTGCTTTTGCATTCTCTTAATGCTATTTTGCTTCTAGCATTTGCATTACTCTCTTGGAGACTAACTCTGTGTTGCTATTTTGATTTCGTATCATTTGCATTCATAGTTTAGATATCTATTCTTTGCACTAGTTTTCTGGGTTAATAATCTTTTTAGATTCTAACAATTATCTATAAATAGGCAGCTACAACTCTTTTAAAGGGTTGGAAAACTTTTATCAATCCTTTTATTACAATTTTTTCTATAATTTTAGACCACGTCTAGAAAATTTTGCCTTATTTCCAAATTTTTTAAATAATGAGTGATGTTGTAATGGGCATTTGTCTACAATTCAATTAAGTTTGATGAATCTCAATGCATATATAATGAAAGATTATTTGAATTCGAAGCTATGAGGGATTGTGTGGTTAATCTACACATGCATATGGTGCTTTTCAACATGTTTCTTCATAGTTTATCTTCTTTATACACCTACATTGTTTTGTGTCCATGGTTGTGTGAATATTGATCAAGCAAGGTTAGTTTACAAAAGGATTTATCTTCTCAAATAGGCCAGACTTGATATCATTACAAAACAAACTCATCTTTCTTTTCCTTTACCCTTAATCTTTTAAAATTTATTTATATATCTAATTAGTTTAGGGCTGTTTGCTATTATAAATATGAAATTTTCATGATTGTAAGTGGTTTATCATTGTTGATCTTATAGGCAAATATGACAAACAAATGGTTAAATTTAGTTAGTCATGAATGTTAAAATCTAAAAATATTGATTTCCTTGTACAATAACCTATGCTCTTTGTTTGATTTCACTTGAAGTATATCACAAGCCCTTTGAATTGGACATCACTACATCAATTGTTGAGTTATCTTGCATGGCCATGTGACCTAGTGAAATAGACTTTGGGAAAATTTATTTTCCTTTCAAGAGAGGCAAAATACATTTATATTTTACTTGAGTTGGTGTGCCAAACTACGCATCAATAAAAGCATTATCAAAACACATCATCCTAGGTCTATTGCATTCTTGCTTGATGTCTTTGATCCTTGCTTAGAATTGTAAAGCTAGTATATTAGGGGTATGACTAAGGATAACTTGACCCTACCAATTTAGTAGATTCCCCAAAGGTGTTTCTAAACATCACTTATCCTTATGCAATTCAAACATCATAAATCAAGGTGAGCGAATTCCATCAATTCACACTCTAGTAGATCAAATGTCCATGCACAATCTAATATATTTATCTGAACAAGCACTACAATTCTAGCACCTTAGAAAATCAATTTCCAAAATATATCACAACTCATTTTCATCATCAAATTTTAAACTAAATATTAAATTTAATTTACTTCAACCTCCACCATTTATTTTAATTATGACTCCCAACTTATTAGCCTTTATAAAATTTGTTTAACATTATAATTATGGTGAGCAAGGGATAGAGTGTAATGACCCCAATGTGTTAACAACTAGTATAGATATCTTTAAAAAATCTATCTAAAAAGATATCAATTTGAAGTCATTTTATTTACTTTGAGTTATTTTATTTTACATTAAGACTATTTTATTTACTTGGACATATTAATTATACGATTTATGCCTAAATTAGTACAAAAATAAAGTAAAATAAAATAACTTGGAAGTAAATTAAAATAATTCTTAATTTTTTTGGGTTTGTGTACCACGGGACGGGGAGAGACTGAACCTGGGGACCATCTTTACCGCAACATAATTACTTAGCCAATCGAGCCAGCCCCCGTCCCAACTCTTAAATATATTTAATTTATGTGTTCTTAAGTAAATAAAAATATAAACAATGTAAATAAAATACAATATTTTTTAAATTGCTCTAAATATAATAAAATAACTCAAAATTGATATCTCTTAGCATTTCTAGACAAATTTATTTAAAATATTAATATTTTGACATGTAAACGGATGTCAAATTTAAGCTAAAAGGTAAGAGTTTTTTTAACACACTCACGCCATTACACTCCACCCCTTGCTGCCATTGTAGAATCCCTCTCCACATTAAAAATAAAAATATAGTTGACATGCTTAAAAAACTAAAACTATAAAATAATTCTTAAATAGTTTTAAAGTAAAATAACACAAAGTAAATAAAATCAAATAAAATAACTTTTAATAAATAAAATAAGTGTTGAGTAAATAATAATAGCTCTTAAATTTAATGATTTTATTAATATATTTATATTTTTAAATTTATTAATTTAGTAGTTTGATTATTTTATTAATTATATATTTTATAAAGGATGAAAAAAATACAAAGTGGGGTGAAAAAAAGTAGGAAAAATATTTAAGGCTGTTGTGATCAAAATGATAGTATTCTCTTTGTTATACAACTATCATACCTATCTTAGATAAATCTATGTAAAAGATACCGAGCCACCTATTTTTTTTATTATGTTGACTATAGTTTATTAATTATTGTTAGTTATATAATTTACTTAATTTAGTTCTATTAGTATTATTTTTTAATATGTGGGCATGTATTTTTAAAAAAATAAGATTGGTTCCAATTGTAGTTTCAACCCAATAACTTAAAACCTAAGTCTAAAATAATAATACACAATACTCTATTGAAAATTTCACTAAAATGTGAGACGTTCAATACACCTTAGGCCTAAGTCCTAGGTGACACCCATCTCTACAAATTCACCAAGTGCTCTAATATTTGCTCATATTCCTTATGAAGTATTTTGACCAATACTCAACATCACTTGCAATAGAGCATAAGAACTAGAGAAATTAAATGAAACAATAAGAAAATGTTACCACCATGATAATAGCCTTTGTTGCTCCATTGATGAATGCTTGATGTACTTCAATGATATTTTGATAATGATTTTGATATGTTGGTTGCTCACTTTGACTCCATAATTTTGCATAGCATGCAAACCTAAAAATGACTTGGTTGATGTTTGATTGATAGATTTTTGGATGATAGGGTGGATGATTAGGATTAAGAGGTGCAATGGATGGTTGAGATTAAGAGGTCAAAATAGATGGATAAAATTAAGAGGTGCAATATGTAATGGATGGTGGAGATTAAAAGGTGGAGGATGGAAGCTTTTAGGATATTCTTTATGTGAATGACTATGAAATGAGTGGCAAAGATAAAAACTTACTTTGACTTTTGTGCTTCTCATTAGTTTAAATATAAATTGGAAGATATCTCTCGGCGTACTGTAGATATATATTTTTAAATATAAATATACTAGTTTATTATTTGTGGCAAAGAGATGAGGATGAGCACAAATGGAAAATAATTAATTAAATAATTTCATTATTTAATCAATTATTGGAGAAAGATGACGTGGGAGGATATAATTAATTAAATTAATTAAGGGATAATTATGGATTAATTACTTAAATAAACCTAATTTATTTAATTAATTTGGTAACTCTTAATAAATAAAATAAGTCTTAGTAGCCCTACATATATTTAAAAAAACTAACACTATAAAATAATTCTTAAATAATTCTAAGGTAAATAATAATACTTCTTAAATTATATAAAGCCGGGTGAAAAAAATAGGAAAAAGACTTAAGGTTGTTGTAGAAAAATGATAGTATTCTCTTTGTTATACAACTAGTATACCTTATCTTAGATAAATTTATGTAAAAGATACGAGAGATATCCTTTTCTGGAGCCACCTATTTTTTTTAATTATGTTGTTTATTAATTATGTAAAAGACAAGAGAGATATCCTATTAATTATTGTTAGTTATATAATTCATTTAATTTAGTTGTATTAGTATTATTTTTTTAATATATGGACCATAGATTTTTTTTAACTTACAAGGAGTAAAAAATGTTGATGTGGAGGCATCTATTTTTGACTAGATTTGTGATTAAAGTGAGAATACGCATATGTAAAATAATATCTAGAAACGTGTATACTAATTTCAACCCAATAACTTGAAGCCTAAGTCCTAAAACAATCATACATATTGAAATTTTCACTAAAATGTGAGACTTTCAATACACCATAGAACTAAGTCCTAGGTGACACCCATCTCTACAAATTCTAATATCTACTCATATAAAATTAAAAAAGGTGGGCCCGCATCTTCCATAGTTATATATTTCTTCTCTATGAAGTATTTTGACCAAATGTTTTTTATATATATATAAAACAAAAAGAATAGAATACAATATTTTTGAGGAAATGTTTAAATTATTTGGTTTGGGGAATACCTACCTAATACCTAAGAATCTTCAAAACTTTTGGAAATAAGAGAACATCCATTCCAACGCGTTACGTCGTTACCAACCAAAAATTGTTCCCCTTGTGACGCACGCCCCGCAATTAACTCGGCATATGCAAAAACGCCGTCCCGCGATTCGACCTGCAGACGGCTCGAAAGTGAAACCTAAAAACAAATATCAAAAAGTATTTGCTGCTGCTATAAAAGGCGAATTCCTTCCGATCTTTCAATTCTTCACTGAGATTCATTTTGCCATAGATCTGAGTCGCTTTACCAAAATTTAGCTATATTGGATGAATTTTTTAAGCTTTAATCTCTGATTTTGATTGTTGGGAGATATATGCTGGAAACAAATGGGTTACTCTCATACAGGTGAGAATCGATACTTTGTAACAGTTATAATAACAGTTTGCTGAATTTGTTTCAAGATATTCATTTGGCGGTTTTAAAATTTTTAGAGGAGACTGACATTTTAGTACATCTAGGGTTCGAATGTGGACGATGAACAGAAGCGCTGGGCATTCGTGTGTTTTATAATCATTTTAGCTGGAGTACAGGTACTTTTCGGATTATCCTCAATGCTATTTTTTTTTTAATTAAATGAGATGTTAATACTTGTATTATTTCAAATGTTTGTATAAATGAGAAGATTAGGTTAAGTTTGTATGAAGAACCTGTCAAAATATGTCTGTTTTTCCAGATACTTAAAAACCTCTTCCGTTTGAATTGTTCCAAAGGTTCTTTAAATATTGCTTATTGGCTATACAATGGTACAGTGTGATTCTATTATAGCTATTTTCTTATTATTTAGTTTTTAATAAAATAACGATTTAGAAAAAGTTTCATTACTGGCTTCTTATATGATGTAAAAGCGTTTTGATCCGTGAAGTTTACTGATAATCAATTTTTTTTTTGACTTGGCTCTAAGAATTGTAATGTATACCTTTTAAGTTAATACGGGAGATCAGTCATAGTGATAGGGTAATGAGTTAATTTAAAACACGTGTTGTACTGCAAATAATCTGAAAAATGATTAAGGGATTTAAGGCCCGCCTTAGTTCATAAATCCAGAATTAGATTCTGGAAAGACCTGTGATAGGTTTAGAAGTTCTGGATCATCCTACTTGATCCATCATTATGATTTAGATGCATTGATGGATAGGGTGATTGAAATGTAGATAAATTTTCAAATATATTAGAGGTTTTTATCAGAAAACCCATATCGAAAAAATGACACCTAAGCATGTTGCAATGCACAAATACTAAAATAGATTGTGTCTATTTGGAAACATTGCCTCCATAGTTATTATAAGTGACTATAGCTGAAAATCTGGTTATCTAGGTGAACAGTCCAACCAGAGAATAAAGATAGGTTTTCATAAACTTAAATTAGTGAAAGCTGCCATCATTAGGGGAATAGAAACATTTAATTGGAAGAAACAATTAATTTGTCATTATATTGCAGAAAGTTAATCAAGCTGCATTTTTTTGAAATTCTCTAGTAACATTGCATTTCGAAATTGGATTAATATGAGATATGATTGTACATCATATAAAGGGGAATTTTTACTTCTATTCAGTGAAACTCTATTGTAGAGGGCAATTATTGATACTCCAATTCAAAAATACAGATATTATTGATATATTATTTTTAGCCTTACATTGCAAAAATAGCTTTCTAACTTGCCTTTAAACCATTTTCAGATTACCAAAAATTAATAATGTGAAAAATCAAACTTAAACACATTAATGTAAGCGACTTCAATTCAAGATTCTTTATATGAATATACATGTCTATAAACAAAGTTACTTATATACACACTAATTTTGATAGGATTATTATGTCTTTGGGCACTTTTTTTCAAATCAGTCATAACTGTTTTAAATTCTAAACAATTTAGCTAAGTTTTTATTTTATATGCAAAATCTAGATATGCAATATTGAAAGCTTGTATATGAATATTAAGATCTCATTTCTATAAAATATTTTATTCAAATATAGGTGCCACAAATCTTGTAGACCATGGATATGTGAAAATTTTAAAAGCAAGAGGTGTTTGATATGGAGGATTGTATGTAATAGAGTCCTACTTAGTAGGCATGTCATTCACTTTCTTAAGTTGATTTAATTCCTTCAATTGTGTATCAAAGGTGGTAGTGGTATGAGGGATACATAAAATAATGAATGAGGTATAGAGAGGGTGAATGGTAAGAGGAAACACCATAGTGGTAGGAGGAGAAGAGCTACATTACAAGGTAAAGTAGTTGTAGGATGAGGAGGAGTGGCATAAGAAGCACAGGTGTATGAGGAAATATGAAAGAAGAGAGGGAGGTGAGACATTAGGAGATACAATATATGTGGTAGAAACTATGGATGTGGTAATTACAGGATGAGAGGAAGAAGTAAAAAAAGTGTAGATAGGTGGAGGAGAGGATACACCATTGGAAGAAGTAATTAGAGTGTCAATATCATGAAGAATGTATATGTCGTAAGGAGCATTCATTAATGCCATATAAAATAGTAGCTGATTATTGAGGAGATTAAGCAAGTGTAATAACAAGTAATTGTCCCTAAGAGAAAAATCTTGCTTAGTAGTTCCATATGCTTCATGATCATAATCTTATTCATACTCCTTAAGAATAGGGGTAGCATGTTCAATGGTGTTTGTAGGAACATTTTTAGACACGCCATCTTAGTAGATTTAGTGATTAGGATTCAAATGAGGACTTCTTAAAGGAATGTGAGGATGTGGATGAGAGGTTGGCAGGTAAAACAACTCACAAAATCCTAAAGGTAAAAAGATATAAAAGGATGCAAGGTGTGATATGAAATTATAAAAAATATTAAGTTATCAAGTCTAAAAAATTAAATTGAGACATGGAACCCTAGAGGTGAAATGAGGGTAGATAGGGTGGGTGAAAACAAGATCAAACACTGAATCACAAAATCTTAAAGGAAGGTACAACTACAAAGCACAAGTAAAAAGGGAATCTAAACCCTAGTAATCAGACCTAAAAGTAGGATGTGCAACTAGAAAATCATATTCAAAATCCCTAATAATAGAAGGATAATCCCTAAGGCCAAAACCCTAGTTCTTGTAAGAAAGTTGAGTTTACCAATAATGTAATGAAAATTAAAAAAAATTCAGTACAACTTACCTAGGACAAATAATTAAACAATAAAAATTCTAGGATTTAAAGTTGAGATTTACCAAAATTAAATAAATTAAATTGTAATCCATATCTCTTAACATTTTTTAAGTAGATGTATTTAAAATATTAGATATATTACTTAAATATATATGTATAAATATCAATTTCTAATAGCTATTAAATTATTACATATAAACATGGACATGTTGATAAGTACACAAGCAGTAACTATGTATCTTTTTTCATTGATGTTTCAGATCAGATAGTGATCCATCATCACGAAGAGGAATATTATGGATTGGCTTGCAAACTAGGCCTTTTTAAAAACATTAGGGGAGGAGGGGGGTGACAAGGGGAACGAAAAACGAAAAGGGAGGGAGCTAATATTTATTAAAAATTAAACTAGAAATATAAATAATTAAATATTCATACAAGGATACCAACATATATTTAATATATATTATCTAAATGCATATATATACGAGCATACCTATCTTTAGAAAAATCTATGTAAAAGACGTGGATCATTGTGGAGGCGTCTATTCCCACTTCAATCACAAATCTAGTAAAAAATAGACACCTCGATAATGATAGCTGTCAGAGTCTTTTACATAGTTTTTTCGAAAGATAGTATGCTAGTTTATTATTGGATTGTAGGCTAGTCCTTTTTAATAACATTAGGAGAGGAGGGGAGTTACAAGGGGAATGAAAAACAAAAAGGGAGGGGGCTAATATTTATTAAAAATTAAACAAAAAATATAAATAATTAAATATTCATTGATGGATACCAACCTATATTTAACATATTATCTATTATACAAATGCATATATATAATATATGATATTGACTAGAAATATGAATAATTAAATATTTCAACCTATATTTAAATACAAATGCATAGGTATATTAAATTGAATAGAACATAAATATTTATACATATTAAAATTATTAGAACATAAATATATTAAATTATTTATATATATCTTTGCGTGTGAATGTATATATGTAAATGTATCTATGTAAACATATACATATAAACATAAATATGTATAATCTATCTATATACATGCAAACATTAACAAGTATACATATAAATCTTTACACATGCATATGTACAAGCAACATATATATCTAAATGTATGTAGTTATTAAAATCATATGCATATATTAAATATAAATACCTCCTTTGTTCCTTTACCCCTGTTCCTCCTGTGTATATCTTGCCTTGGTCTCCCATGGTCCCCCTCAGGGCTTAAATTTGACAGTCGAACTTGCCTGTCAAGCAATTTTTTTATGACATTTATCTATTTAATGCTGCCTTTAAAGTATTCTGTCATACCTTAGTATAAGTAGATTATATAAAAACCAAATATATATTTCAGTATAATCCTATATAAATTTTGACAGTTTGGGCAAAATCTCTCCTTTCATATGATATGCCTAAATACAGCTATACAACTGTCAAATTTAAGCCTTGGTCCCCCTTGTTTAGTAGTGGTTTTATTTTCTTTCCTAGGAATCTGCTTGCTTGTTTTTTTTTTAATTACATACTTGTTATATATGTGTGTATATTTATATTTAGTATATGCATATGCTTTTAATACCTACATACCTACATACATTCAGATATATATGTTGCTTGTATATATATTCTAATTAATTTTGTATATATATAAATATTTATGTTCCTTTTCAATTTAATATACCTATGTATTTGTATTTAAATATAAAATATTTATAGATAATATATATTAAATATAGGTTGAAATATTTAATTATTTATAATTTTGGTTTAATTTTTAATATATAGTATCCCCCTCCCTTTTCATTTTTCATTCTCCTTGTAAACCCGCTCCTCCCCTAATGTTTTTAAAAAGGTTTAGTTTGCAATCCAATGTATAATATTCCTCTTCTTGATCACTGAGTGTGATCCATAACGTCCATGAAAAATATATACAGTTAAATCCAAAAACACTCATCATAAGTGCACAAGTACACGACATAAAACTTTTTATTTATTTAAAAGAAAATTGTTTTATTTACTTAAGACATGAACATGTAAATAAATAACTAGGATATAAAATTGTTTTGTTTACTTAAGACAGACATAAATAAGTATCTAAAATACAAAACTATTTTATTTATTAAAGAGTTATTATATTTTATTTAAAAACTATTTTACCAACTTTTATATAGACATTATTGACTTTATCTTTTGCTTATTTTTTTTTTATTTTTTAATAATTTTCATTTGCTTATTAATAAGTAAGTAGGGTATAGAATTATTTAATTTATTTAAAACATGAAAACATAAATAAGTAGGATAAGAATCTTCCAATCTTTGATGACTAAAGACAAAAATAATAATATCCGATGCATGAAATAATAGGAGAAGATGATTAAATGATATAATAACCTAACAAAATATAAGTAATAAATGATAATAAAATAAAACATAACAATAATGGGACAATTAAATGATGAATAAATAATAAACATTAAATATTATAAAATAAATAATAAATAATAAATAATGGATAACATATATAATAAATAATAATAAAAATAATTAAATGATAAAAATAATATAACCTAACAAAATATAAACAAGTGCCATGTAGTGGTCTGTAGTGTTGTAATAATAGTATGTGTTTAGTTGTAGATAGATGAGGTGTGACATACCATTTTAGAGAGGAGGTGGGAAGAAGTTTGAGATGAATAGATTCTTGCAAGTTTAATGTGCATTATAATTATACTAAGTGAGTGAAGATCATAGTTGTGAATGATTTATTATTAATATAAATATGTTATTAATATTATTATAATTAATATAATAGTAATATTATATTATTATTATAATTATAATAGTATAATCTAACATAATATTAATATAATGACATAATATATATTATTATAATTATATATTATTATAATTATATATTATGGCCTGTTATGTTATATTCCAATAATTATTAATTATAATAATATTAATAACATACTTATATTAATAATAATATAATAATAGAAATGGGAAGGTTATTATGATAATAATATTAATATTAACTAGTATAGATATCTTAAACACATCTATCTTAAATAGTAGTGTGCCTGTTTGATTTTTGAGTGAGATATCTAAAGCCACAAATAAATATTATTTACTTTAGTCAGTGATTAAATGTCAATTTGTAAAACATGTAAATAATTAAATAATTTTCATAACGCTGAATATTATATTAATATGACTATTACACAATAAAATAAATTAATATTTAGATCGTTATAATATATTAAAAAGTTTACGAGGAGCATTATTTTAATTAAATATTGAATATATTTACACCAATATTTATCAATATTTCATTTTACTATATTTCAATAAATTTTATTATAAAAATACTATTAATTATATTATTCATTTACACAATATACTATATTAATATTTACATCACTAAAATATATTAATATTTAATACTTATACACAATTATATATCAATATTTCATTTTACTATAATATAACATAAATATAAATACATTATAATAATAATTCCATTTATTTGTATAATCAATAATTTAATATAAATATTATATTATTAATTATATTATTAATTATATTATTCTATTAATATTTAAAATAAATTTTTTTTATAATTAATATATACAACATGAATACAAAATTAAATATTTATATGAACACTATATTAATATGAATATTACATGAGTAATTGCAGGATTTTTCTGGATAAGAAGCTTTAGGTGTGATAGGTTTGGATGAGGATCTTGGGAGGTATTCGGGAGACTTTGGCGGCTAGGTGTGATCTCTCGGCCCCTATGGACCTTGGAGATATGGGAATTGTTCGGAGTTTGGGGCTTTCTGTTGTGCCAAGGGTGGGACTGGGCCTGGTTTGGGTTGAGGTGCTAGAGGAAAGGTTCAGAGAGATGGACATTGGATACCTCCACCTTTGGAGGTACTGAAGATCAATAATGATGGTTACTCTAGAGGCAATCCGGGTCATGCTGGTGTCAGAGGCATTGGTAGGGACTACTCAGGAGTGGTTACATTCTTCTTCTCGGAGTATTGTGGCCAACACTCTGATAATTTCATGGAGGCATTGACTATTCTCTTGGCTTTGAAAGGGCTTGTACCCTTGGATGGAGAAGGATAATTTGAGTCAGATTCTAAAATTGTGGTAGATTTGCTGAATAAGTAGCAGCTGGAGGATGTAAATTGGCAGCTGGCTAGGGTAGTTAGACAAATAAGGTCGCTGATGGGAAATTGGAAAGTGGATGACTAAATAAGGTCGCTGATGGTCTGGCTAAATGGGCTTCTGAACGGATGGGAAATTGGAAAGTGGATGACTATAGCTATCTCCCTGAGGACCTTTCTTGGGAGCTTGAGGACTTGGTTATGGAAGATATGAGATGTGTTTTTGGTGTTGCTGAATGATTCTGTTGCTGGCTAGTGACCCTGGCGGGGGGATTGTAATTTCTAGCTTTGTACTGTTTTCTTGAATCAATAAAGTTTTTACTCTCTTTTTATTAAAAAAATATGAATATTACATAATATAATATATTAATATTTAGATCAATATAATATTTCAATATTTAATATTTATAACACAAATATATATTAATATTTCATTTTACTATAATATAACATAAATATAAACACATTATAATGATAATTCTACTCATTTGTATAATCAATAATGATATATACATTTTATAGATTTAAAGAAAAAAATTAAAAAAATTATTTTTTTATAACCAAATTCTAACCGTATTTTTTGCTTAGCTATGTTTCTTTTACTCAAAATAGTATTTCCGCAAAATCCGTCCTTAGGAGCTCAAATTTTGAGCCAATCACAACATAGATAAATATTTTTCTGAATAATTTTTATTAAAATTTTACTTAAGAAAAATTAAAATTTGTTCAACATGAAAAATAATACTCTGTTTTGATTGGTTTACTCTAAATAGGTTAATCACTAAATAAAAAACTCATTACAATAGTACTTGAAGTTAGGTACTAATAAATGAGACATATAAATGAATGAATAAATAATATACATCATAAAATATAAATAATAAATAATATAACATAATATACATCATAAATGATGTTATACAAAGACAAAAAGTTATTAATCTAATCTTACCTCCCATGAGTTAAGTCATGCCTAAAGGGATGGCGATAATTCTAAGAGTGAAAAATCATCAGTTTTTTATAATTTAATTTTTTACTTCATTACCTAAACTTCAAAATTACTTTTTGTCAAAGGTACAAAATGGTTATAAATAATATTATTAATATCCATTATCAACACTTCTTCATATATTATCTTAATTGATATTAAACTAATTTTTTTAATAAATTATACTATAAATATTACAATTTTGTTATAATATTTATATTGGCTTTAAAAAAAATTATTTGTTTAATATTATTGGAATTTAATTTGTCTATACAACAAATATTTATTGTAAGAAGAAAATTAAGTCAAATATTATACTATATTATAATACTATAATATCAATTAAGATAATATATCAAATGTTATAATAAATATTAATAATATAATAAATATTTTTTTTTTTTTTGGCTTCGTAAGAGTATAGTTTATATTGATTGAAAATAAGAAAATTACATATTTGACTGCATATTGCTTGCATTGTCTTCTATTCTTCCTAATCTAGTGGCATATTGACCTCGTAGGGTCACCATTAAGATGAAAAATGGCAATGCAAGGCCAGCAAACTTCCTAGAAATATAATGCCAAAAATTGGCCTATCGGCCATCAAGATTTAAGTAGCTAATATAGCCCTACAGAGGAGAAACAAAACCCTACACAAACTACAAACCCTATACATCCGCTGAACTAAAACCAAAATGAAGACAATTTCATTTGACTAGACCAAAACATATGAAAACCTTCTAGCTATTACTTAAAGCCCATATTTGTTGCCCTTACCCCGAAGTCTTCTATCCAATCAAAGGAGCCACCATGCGGTTTAATCTGCAAAAGCTTCAACAGGAAGTCCACCCCCGCCACAACTTGTTCTCTGTGTAGAATGAGTGGCCATCCTTCAGGGTCGAGCAAGAAGGGAAAATAACAAACCACCGCCACATCGTCCTCTAACAGATGAAAATCTGCCAGCCCGGGAATACCAACTCCTGGCTCGGCTGCCTTGACTATCTCCACCACACCCATGAGCAAATTGCTGATGAAAATTTGCCTTCCTAGGAGGACAGTTCTCTCCTTCGAAATGCCTACGTCCAATAAAGATGCTAAGAATCAGGGCACAATGGAGGTGTTGACTCTGTAGAATTCACTCTCCTCCATAAATTTTTTCCAACCTTCACAACCAACAGAATGAGATCATCATTTAAATGCAGAATCCTTTTGAGTCTGTGATTAGTCACCATGCCCTTGAAGGCAAGTTGTCTAACTGCACTCTCCACCTGAATGGGTGTATCCATTCCCAAGCAGACCAGACCTTCCATTAAAATCCTCATGATAAAACTAAACCCACCAGCCATTGAAAGACACTGGTTAAGAGTGAAATCCCCCGCACTAGGCTTCTCTATTTAAACAAAACAGGCTTCTCGAATCTTCCAAGTGAAGCACGATTGGGGACAACTATAGAGATGAAGGCATCGCTCCTAGCAATGATGACGTGCTATGATCTTTAAACAAGCCAAGACTATATAACATTTATACTCCTTGCAATAATGACATAATTTTGTCACCCTTGTTACATCGAATCCCTTCCTTCCAAGACACTTGCCACCTAGGCAGAAACTCTGCTCAAACACCCCCGAGTCTGCCACCTAGCTAGCCTGACTGGTAAACCAAGACCCCGGTCCTTCCACACCCGTTGTGTGGAAGGACGCCCACCCTTCCACCTACATAATAAATATTATTATTAATATTATAACTATAAATAATAACGATTTTGTTGGTTTGACAAAAAGTAAATTTGAAGTTTACCTAATGAATTAAAAAATTAAAACTAAAACACATACTATAATTACAACCTATAAGGCAGGTACTTGCCACTATGTGGCACTCGTTATATATGTGATATTGCATATAATGAGTAAGAAAAGAATGAAAAACAACTTAATAGAAAGAAAACAACTATAAAAAAGATAAGGAAAACAATATGATGAACACAAAACAAGCTCTTAGAGAATAGGAGAACACAAAGGAGTGACAATACTAGGGAGAGGGAGAAGGTAAGCTAGGAAAGGAAAGAGTGAACATGAACTCAAAAGAGCAAACAAAGAGGGGAAGGGTGGTAGGCAACAAAGTGGGATGCAGAGGAGAATAGGCAGGATGAGAACCACTACAAGAAGGGAGAAAGGGGAGGCATTATTGGTTTTCCTCTTTAATTAATCTTCTTCATCCTTGCCCAAATGCCCCTAGGAAATGGGAGAACACAAAGGAATGACAATACTAGGGAGAGGAAGAAGGTAAGTTTGGGAAAGGAAAAAGTGAACAAGAACTCAAAAGGGGGAGGAGAAGGGAGAAGGGGGAGGCATTATTTATTATTTTCCTCTTTAATTAATCTTCTTCGTCCTCACCCAACCCCCCCACTTTTTCTTAATTCTCACACCTCCTTTCTCTTTTTAAATTAGCTCTTTTTCACTCTATTTTTTTTTTATCATGTAGTATGTTTAAATAAAATAAAAAATTGCATAGTTGAATTTAGAAAATTATTGTATACAGTTTTATGGACTGTGAAAATTTCATATATTCTATAATAATGTGAAAAATCAAATTTTCTAAGAAATCAAATCTTACTATGTAAAAATATCAAATCATAATTAATACATCCAAATTACTAATATCATTATTTTTCTATCAGAAAAATACTTGTACCTCGTATGGACTATGGATTGTGGAAATGCCATATATTCTATAATAATGTGAAAAATCAAATCTTCTAAGAAATCAAATCTTACTATGTAAAAATATCAAATCATAATTAATACATCTAAGTTACTAATATCATTATTTTTCTATCAGAAAACACTTGTACGTTGTACCTCTTAAAAATTTAAATGCTAGTTTTATTTACTTAAGACATCAAATTTAAAATATAAAACTATTTTAGTTTCTATATAGACACATAAATTTTAATTATTAAAAAAATATTTTATTTTAAACATTATTTACTTTATATATTTTATTTTTTAATAGTTTTTAAAAAATAGAAGAGTGAAATTTTAAAACATAATGAACAAAGTGTGTCAACCATGGAAAAATATTCTCTTCAATTTTTTCACTATCTATTCTTTGGGCTCCTTGCATTTTAATATTTTTGCTTGGACTTTTTTTTGTGTTGCTTGTTATGAATTTTTTATATGTTTATTTTATGAATAGTTGCATTTTTAAATTTTTTTAATTCAATATATATATGTTATATTAATTTCTATTTTTTTTTCATTTATATTATTACATCTTGTTATTGTAGGATACTTCTCAACGTAAATAGTATATTGTATATGTTTATGATAAATTTATAAATGATTTAATTAGTTTTTATTTTAAATTATGTTTAAAATGTTTAATTTACTATAATGTACAATAAATTGAAATAAGTACTTATTTGTAATATAAATTTTTAAAAATAATTTGTGTAAAAGTTTGTTGGTCAAGTCACATGGTTGTTGTGACGACCACCAAGGTTCAAACCCCCGCAGGGCCAACGAGCTCCCAAGTCATGCGCGCCTTCGTTGGGCTGTCGTGCTCACAAGCTATGTGTGCCTTTGCTGAGCTGGTGTGCTTGTAGGTTGTGTACCTTTGTTGGGTCAATGATCTTGCAGGTTTGACCAAAGGGTGATAATGCCCATTAGGGGACGAAGACCCCTAGTTGTGGTCTCAGGCGATAAAGCCGATAGGAAGAGATCCCCCGTAAGGGTCTCCCTGGGCTCGGACTAGGCTAAAAACCTGGGTACATCTAACAAAAAAAAGAAGAAATAGCAAATGAAGTTGTTTAAGGAAGGTAATCAACTAAATTTTGATGGAGCAACAAGAAAGAATCTGAGGGGTGCATGAGTAATATTAAGAGATGAGAATGAGAAGTTTATCAAAGGAGGTTTTTTTTTTTAGGACATACGACAAATAAGATCAAGCAATTTTTTTTTTGGCTTTAATAGAAGGTTTACATATGGCCAAAGGCATAAGATGTATTTTCTTAGAAGTAGGAGACTCGTAGGTGGTTATAAATGGTTGTCTCAAAGGGAAAGTTAATGATTGGAGGTTAAAATGTGTTCTTCTTAGAAGTAGGAGACTCATAGGTGGTTACAAATGGTTGTCTTAAAGGGAAAGTTAATGATTAGAGGTTAAAATGTGTTCTAGAAGAAGTCTAGATGTTAAAGAATGAGTTTTAACTCTTATTGTTTAAATGTTGCAACACAAAAAGTAATAAATTTGCAAATAAGCTAGCAAATGAAGTGATAGAACACTTGTTGGAGTAGCCAAGATCACTTGCAAGAAGCCAAGAACTTTCACAAAGATGAATTGCATAAATAACATGCCAAATAACTATCATACAATGATCAAAATGTGGAGCATACACATGTATAATAGAGACCTTGCATATAAAGGCAAGGACGAGGAGGTGAGATGGTAGGACTGAAAGTTTGACTCCCCCTCCAAAGGTGTGACACATGTGGACTCACTTGAGACATGTGTGAGGACACATGTTGTGTGCATATGAGGTGAGATAAAAGTCTAAACAACCTCTAAGTGAGCTTAAAAGTAGTGTGAATAGGACCTAGTCAAGCTAGATAGGTAAAATCACTTTTCACACCAACACCACCCTTAAGTGATACTTAGAGAGAAAACTAAACACTAAAAAAATGCAAAGATGCATGAATAGGTCTCACAACAAGGCCTGATGAGGTACCCATATACAAAAGAAGTCTCTCACAATCGGAGAAAAGGAGAAAACCTAGTGGGAAAAACTCCTCTCCAAAAGAGAGAATGAGTTAAGGACAAATAAACCTCCTCAAGGATGTCCTTGAAAGATAGGAACATGTCAAACTCCCAAAGCATGTAGAAGTTGTAAACTCTATCGAAGAATCAAATTGGTGTTTGCTAGAATTAATGAACCCTCCAAGAATGTAGATCAAGATGAGAGAGACACAAAACTCTGCAGAAGTGCCCTCAATAACACTAGTCAACTATACAACACAGATGGCAACAAAGGCACAAAAATATGTGAAGTTGAAAGTACAAATGGTACAATGATCAAAGAGGCATAAATAACACTGCACGAGTGACCCCATCAACACTACTAAAATGTGCAAGTGGTACTCTACAAAGATACCAAATTCTTGCAAATTTACTGATCAACTGAAAAATAGAGAAATGATGTGTCTAATACTTCATTGAAAAAGAAGCATTACCAAAACCACATGATACCCCCCATAATGCTAATAGGAAGAGGTATTGATATATTAACTAAAATGTGTGTAAGTAGATGGAGATGCAGCATCAGGTCCAATATGATGTACAAGCAATTGTAAAAGGGTGTGCATAAACAAGGCACACACACATGAGGCTAGAATGTTGTTGTGGAGGTATGCTCACCAAACAAAATTGTGATGGCTTAGAACAAGAAGCTGACCACAACCCCTACAACCCCCTATGGCACTTTATAAATTAGTGCATGTACAAAATGGTAGTAGAGACATGTGCAAAAAATTCCCCCAAAAAGTACGTTTACAAGCAAATGTGCCGATGGAGTTCTTACAAATGTCCAAAAAAAAGGATGAAATGAGTTAATGTCATGAGGTGGATAATGAAGACATAGACTAAGCATGCCTTACAAACCTCAAATAAATGACAAAAACTATGAAAAGTTTAACCCCCATAACAAATAATGTTGTAAAATATGGCCCCCCAAGAAAAAAATACAAGATTGAGTACAATTTTAACAAATTGGAAGCTTAAATCGACTGTTTATAACACATGATGATTTTACAATATTTGAAAAATAAGCATTCCAAAGTAAAACAACATAATTTGCAAAATGTCTTGACACTATTTTGTCAGCGATGGAACCAACGTCCCGTCGACTATTGGAACGTGAAAAAATGCCTCCCCACGTGCAAGTTATAGCGAAAAGAAAAAATCCCCCTTTGTGAACATTATGCATAACTAAGGGGTTAGATTGGTGTCAAATGCTCTAATATTATGTTGGAGTAGCTAAAGATCACTTGCAAGAAGTCAAGAACTTTCACAAAGCTGAATTGAACAAATAACAAGCCAAATAACTATCATACAATGATCAAAATGTGGATCATACAAATGTACAATAGAGACCTTGCATACAAAGGCAAGGATGAGGAGGTGAGATGGTAGGACTGAAAGTCTGACTACCCCTCCAAAGGTGTGACACATGTGGACTCACTTGAGACAAGTGTGAGGACACATGATGTGTGCATATTAGGTGAGACAAAAGTCTAAGTAACCTCTAAGTGAGCTTAAGCATAATGTGAATAGGACCTAGTCAAGGTAGATATGTAAAAGCACTTTTCACACTAACAACACCTGCCCTTCACAACCAAAGTAATCATCGACCCATGGAGTGGCAACTTGATAAGATACTAAATGAATATAATCAACCATTTCTACCCATGTATTTGACTTTCCATTCACTGATATAACCATAATGCTTTAAGGGAGTTAGAAGTGTTCATGATTAAATAATTAGAAGCAATGTACTGAAATCATTTAGGCAAAACATAGGAAAAAAACTAAACACACACAAGGTCGATGAAGGTAGTTGGCAAGATTGAAGGTAAGGGTTTTTGTAATGCTATCAACTAGTTTAAGAGTAGAGTTAAGGACATTTTGCATGATGGAAAAGAAGAAGTGTATTAGTAGGATAGAACTGACAAGATGGGAAGTAAGTGATGGAAGATTGGGAATTTTTATTAGTGTTATGGATGTAGAGGCATTGATTTTTTTCAATTGGATTCTAGGAGTGGAGGCTCTAAGAGGCACATGAGTTAAATGATATCTAATGTAGTGGTAGTAGCTACATCTATAGAAAGATTGAAGGTGAGGGTGGAGTACAAAGCAACATGGAATTAGATTATGCATGCATTGACTAAGGTGAATAAGAAGTTGTACATGTTGATGTGCATGCAAAGGAGGAATTAGAAGAAATAAATTATAAGGTGGAGGCAATGAAGGATATGGTGAAGGAATTCATAGTGGGTATGGCTACAACTAAGAATCATCTTTCCAATGTGGATTTTTTGTGCAATGGTGGTGGATAATTTAAGGGTGATTATGAGGAACAAGAATTTGGAAATCTCTAGCATTTTCACTGCACCATCCATTTCTAGGGAAGGTGTAATTCTAGTTGAATAGGAGTATTTAAAACCTCTAGTAATGCTAGCTAAAAAGTTGTAGCACATTTAAAATATGTCTTTACCATCATAGTTTAGAATGGAAAGTGCAGGGAAATCTTGTGAGGAACTCAGAAGCAAGGGAGCAACAATGGTTGAGAGTGCCATATTTTTTCCCTATTGGCCATATTTTTTTTGTTTTATATTTTTATTAAATTTATAATTATATTTTTATTTTAGCATGTTTTTATTGAATAATTTTTGTTAACACACTCATGCTATTACACTCCACCCTTTGCTGCCACTAGCTTATGCCCATGGACACAATAATAAAATATCTTAAACACATCTATCTAAAAAACATTGAGGAGCTATTTTATTTACTTATGAGTTATTTTATTTTACTTTAGAACTATTTTATTTACTAGGACACATAAATTTTATTGGATCTACATTGTTTATTTTATTTTTTTTGGTAATGCACTTGTTTTACTTTTGTATGTAACTTTTAATATGTAATACTAATTTAAAAAACAAATCATTTATTTGCATATAATTTTTTATATTTTTATTTTAACTTTTTACTATTATTTAAAAATTTTCATTACAAATAAGAACTTTATAAAATCATTTTTAAAAGTGATTAATTTTTCTTTAACATCTATTTATAAAGTTTTTTAAAGAAATACTTACTTGTCCTTTCAAATTAATATTAATAATAATTAATATATACAATATAACTTTTAAATATTCATATATAGGGTATTTAATATTTAATACAAATATTCTTTTAATCAAATAATGATGGTTCTGTTAGGGACCTCACTTATAAAAGGTGTATACTAGTTATGATTGATGCAAAAATGGCACATAGTCATGGAAGGCTCCAAGGCATAATCTTTAGAGGCCCGAAGGCTAGTAAAGTTGAAATTCAAGATACTTTTACAAAAAAAAATGCCAAAAAGTTATACAAAGGCCTAAACCAAAAAATTCTCTAGTCATATTTCAAAAACAAAGCTACTCAAGTAAAAGAGAATATACGACTAGGGACCTAGTCAGTACTCTAACCCAAGTAGCCATATCAATGTCTTAAAAACCTAACCAAATTGAGTTCTCTATGCCAACCCAACCTCATCATGAGGAGAATTATCACCTCAAAACAAAAAGTCTCGCTTAACTTTTGTGTGTATAGAGGAAAAGGCTTAAAGGAGAGAGAGATGAAGCTCACCATTCACTCTAGCTAGCAAGGATAAAGGAGATACTAGAACCAAGTAGCCATCCTTCTGGGTGATACACAAATTCTTCAAGACTATGGAGAAGTCCATCCAAAATCTTGTCAATTCCATTGGAATTGGTTTGACATGGCATCAATTTCACCCATTAATTTATATAAGCCCTCATGAGTGCATGGACAAGCATCACACCTCCTAAAAACATTCATTGTCTCCAAAATGCTTCTTGAAGCTCCATTGAACTCGATAAAACTAGTGAAAGAATCCAATCTTAAATAGATGCTTTCAAAACTAGGTCATTCAACTTGGCAACAAAATCCTCTACAATGGAGCATCACAACCAAAGGGAGCCATTATTAGCCAAGTTCTCCTATCCTAGGACACTCTTTATTATTTATAGAGTTGTCATGGTGGGCAAGGTAAAGATTTCCTTGAACCAATAGCTAGATACTGCTCCCCCTAATGAGGATTCCTACCGCCATAAGGCATTATGAATCAAGATTAGGAGAAATGAAGAAAAATTGAAGTGAAAACCAAAGAAAAAGACCTCACGAGGAATGAAATCAATAACACATTGATGGATTTTCAAAGTGGTGGAATAATTGTGTTGTGTCACTTTGCATGTGTAGAGTGAGATCTCTACCAACCATAATTATGGTGACACATAAATTCACTCTAAACAAAGCCAGCCCTACACAACAAAAGAAAAATAGTTTGAAAAAATACCCCAACAACCTTAAGATTGTAAGGTTAGAAGCACTGAGATCACATTTAACTTGGTCCAAGCATCCTTCTAATCACTTATTATTGTCATAATGGGAGAGAGATCAATCCCCTTGTTTTCCAAGAAGTTTGTCACTTAGTTGCACTCTGTAAAAAAATGTAAAGAAGACATCCTCCATGTTTTAATACATATCTAGGGCCTCTTACAAGAGAGCCTTGAATTTCCAACACCTAACAAACTTCTTATCCAACTCTGACACTAACACCATTGAATCCCACTCTATAATCAACTTGCTACAATTGAGGGAAGCAACCAATTTCAACCTTTTTATCACTACTTCCCATTCAACCTCATTATTAGATTTGTTACTAAGATAAAAGGAGGCCCCTTTCACAAAGGGTCCCTTATCATCCCCAAGCACATATCCACACCTAGCTTCACCTAGATTTCCCCTTGAAGCCCCATCAAAATCTAGCTTAATAAATCCTATAGGAGGCCTTGTCTAATTGGATTGAACCTTTTCTATACATTTGTTCATTACCATATATAAATATGTTATTTAAATATATAGGTGTCTAAAATATAAATATGTTATTTAAATATATAGGTGTCTAAATATTTAAATGATGTCTTTTACATTATTATTTTTTGCATATAGGTGTTCTATTATTATTTTTGCTTATAGTAACTTGGGTTTGGCACCAAAGAGTCACAAAAAATTGGCATCAAAGTGCTAGAGCAACCAAAAGTTCCCTAGATCCCTACCATAGATTTATCCTCACACAAAATTTATTAATCCACATCTCTATACTAGCATAGATATCTTAAATACATCTATTAATAAATCGAATATAGGTAGCTTATCTTATAGATGGACATATTTAAAATATATATGCTAGTTTTTCTACAATTTTAATAAATTATTAACTCCATATCTTAAATACATACCTATTTAAATACTGCCAAAATTTTATGAAAACAGTTTATTTCAATAGCTTTATGTCATTTTATTTACTATAGTACATATCTTTTTCAATTACTTTATTTTGACTTGGTAGAGCTATCTTTTTCTAACTAAATGAAGACAAAACAAATTATTTACTTTATATGTTAATTTGTTAAGCACATAGCTAATTTTTTAAATAAGATATTTATTAATAAAAATTTAAATACATCTTAGAAAATAGATACCAAAATGATAAGAATACAAATAAATGATTTATGTTGAATGAAAATAAATTATTACTAACTTTTAGTTAAAGAGCTATTTTATTTAGTTAAGAGTTATTTTATTTTACTTCATAATTATTTGAAAATAATAAATTAATTATTACTAGCATAATTAACTAATTTAAATAAAGACTATTGTATGAATCAATTAATTAAGAAAACATTCTTAATTTAACTATCCTTGTTAATTAAATTATCTTAATTAATTAATTCAAATACATATTAATTCACACTTTATATTATGGGTTTATCAATTTCATGAATCAAATCTAGTTTACCTTAGTAACATTGTTCAAATTATCATAAATATTTATTGAAATCTTCTATTCAAAAGGGTAATATTATAATTTTAAAGTTTTCAAAAATTGGTAATGGTGTATATAATAAATTATACAGAAGAGCTATTTAGAACCAATCACAACTATTTAAAAAATTAGACATTAAATTTTGTGAGAATGTTTAAAATTGAGAAAGCTTGAGTTTTGGTTTTAAAAAAAAAAATTATATAATAATATATATGTAATATTGTAGGAGAGTTATTGAGAACCAATTATATTATTTAATTAATTTTCAACTTGTTAAACAATGTATAATCACATAATTGTTACATTATCCAATTAAATTTTACCTTATTATCAAAATTTTAATAATAAAACTAAAAATATAAAAAAACACTATTTTTTTCTATTCAAAAGGATAATATTATAATTTTAAAATTTGAAAACTTATAGACTTCAAAAATCCGTAATAATGTATATAATAAATTATATAGAAGAGCTATTTAGAACCAATCACAACTATTTAAAAAATTATACATTAAATTTTGTGAGAATATTTAAAATTGAGAAAATTTAAGTTTTGGTAAAAATTTTTATATAATAATATATATGTAATATTGTAGGAGAGTTATTGAGAAGCAATTATAATAAAACAATTATAATATTATCTAATTAAATTCCATTATAAATAATTTTTTTTTCAATGACCACTGAAAAATATGACAAAAATTCAATTAAAAAAATCTATAAATCAAACTCATAGTCAATTACCAAAATCAAATTTAAAATAAAATAAACTCCTAATCCATTACCAAAATCAAAACAAAATTTAAAAAAACATTAAAATTTAATTAAAAAATAAAAGGCTCGACGAAATACATTAAAATTTAATTTAATAACACGGTTGATTCCAAATAAACTTAATTAACCCAATCACAGAATTGTCAAACGGCGCCGGCAAATTATATTGCCGTACCCATTTCAACTTAAAAAATAAATATTCAACGGCAGTCCAATTAACAACAAAAGCATCTTCCGGCAGACTCGATTTCCGGCAACGGCCACGTGTCAATCAGCGTATGATGCACAACGCACGCTCCATAATCTTTCTACCCCAAATTCCAAATTTCCAACTGTAAACCAAAACCCAAAAATATCTACGTTTCCGTCAATTTTTATTATTTCTTCTCTTACCTCTTTGAGAATGTGTGTGTATATATATATATAATGCATTATGCAACCCTCTTCTCTTTTTGTATGACGGCTGTGGCGGAAAATAGACTCTACAAGACGCAGATCTGAGCTGCTTCGCCGCCGCAGAATTTTCGCGTTATTTGCCGTGAAAAAAATTGGGGGCAAATCATGTGTTCCTAAGAAATTCAACGATTTTCTTGACTTTGTAAGTCCAGTATGAATTTCAACTTACTTACTTGTTTCTTTGTTTATTTTTTGCCGTTGTAAGAAGATCTCTTTGTAATGGAGCCGAGGCTAAGATCTAGGGTTCGAGTCACGTAGGTAGTGAAAAGAAAATGTTGAGCATTTACAGTGGGAGCTCTCTTTTTCTATCGTTCGAGTTCGATCTAGAGGTATGCTATTTTTTATTTATATCCGCGTTTTATTTTGGTCAAGTAAGGAGCTTTCTTTCTGTCTGGATTACTGGTATGCTATTTTTGTTTTCATCTCGCGCTTAAATTTGGTCAAATAAGTTCTGCTTTGGGAAGCTTGTCCGGTACGCTTTTGATTTTGTGCGATTTTAAATCGCCGGTAGTACAGTTATTTTAGGACGCCGGGCCAATTTTTTTTTTTTCCGAGTTTTTTTAACGCGGATGGTAAAGTTATCCGCGACGGCAATTTATCACGAGTAGTCTAATTATATCTTCTGTGAGTTTTGATACATTATGGAGATATCGTCTAACTATATCTTCTGTGAGCTTTGGCGGCGCATTATTGAGATATCGTCTTTCGTGAAGTTTTTAAATGGTTATCTTTTTGATACTATTTCTTATTGATAGTCTATTATTTAAAGTTATCTTTTATTTCTTCTACTGGAATTGCTTGAATTGCTTTCGGGACGGTACATTACATTCTGCAATTACAATATGATAATCGAATTACTTTCGTGATGTTACATTATATTCTGCAAATTAGAGATAGAATAATGGAATTGCTTTCGGGATATTACATTATATTGGTCTATTACAGATATAATAAAGGAATTGATTTTCGAATATTACATTACATTCAACAATTACAGATGGAATTGTGGGCTTGGTAGACCATTTATCATACCTATAAACATTGGAACTACAATGGCTTGTAGTGAAGGCTAGGCTTGGTCTCATCTGACCAGGCAAACCCCAGTAAGTGAAATCTAGCTGGTCGTATGCGCGTGCACATTCCACATCAAATGCCCCGTCTTTCTACCTCACTATAGCCTGCTGGACTATATTAGAGTTAGAATAAGAAACAACCTGCACGCAAAATGAAGCTTTGTCCTCAATTTCGGTCTTTTTGGGTGGTTGTGAGAACTGTAATGTTTATGGGGCTACTTATTAGTCCTAATTTATACGACAAATATATCTTTTTTGGGAATTAATGGGAATGTATGTGTAACTAATTGTTTGGGGGATGGCGGAGTCTTTTAAGAACCCTAGGTTTTTATTGTGTACCTGGTAGTTTTGTATATCAATATTTGTCCGAAACGTACAAATTAGTTTCTGTTGATGGTGTTGGGGCTGGTTCATTTTCTGTTACTTTGTGTGTTCTTCACTTATTTTCAAGCCCAGGAACCAAATCTGCACAATTCCCACTTCATGTATGGGTACTTGATGCTATGGAGGGACCTACTAATATTTCAGCTCTAGTATGTTGCCCTCAATTACAGTCCTTATGGGTGGTTGAGAAAGCTGTAACATTTTTTTGTTCTCTATTGGGTAACGGGTAGTTTCAAATTTTAATATTTGTCCATGGTTATCTGATGCTATAAAAGGATCTACTCCTATTTCAGCTGTAATAGATTGCCCAGGATTGCAGTTTTTATGGGTGGTTGAGACAGCTGTAACATCTGTCATCCCATATTAGGTAATGGGTAGTTTCAAATTTCAATATTTGTCTAGGGTTACCTATGCTTTTGAATTATCTACTCCTATTTCAACTCATACATTGCCCTCAATTATAGTCTTTATGAGTGGTTGAGATAGTTATAACTTTTATGGTCCCATATACTATCGTCTTGGGTGCATACTCAAACTCATCCCTAATTCGGTACTTCTGAGCTAAGTCATTGGGTTTGCCAAATATTATTGTGAAAATTTGAAAATCAACAAATCTTTAAAAAACTCAAAAATTATTCAAATTTGCCATAAAACAGGCATACAAATTTTAGATTAGGGTTCTATGTTTATTTCTATAAAATGCACCTCTGTATGATTGAAAAATATCTTCTTTGCTTTGCCTTAGGGTTTTTTGTTTGCATTTTGCTAGTGGGTTAGTTTTTCATCATAGTTATTTGCCAGTGGATTAGTTTGAAGGCATTACATTTTTGTGCCTTTTCCATTTGCATTTGAAGGTGTTAAGGCGTTCATTGTTCAACAACGTCGGAAGGTGTTTAGGCATGAGGTTGGTGTTCAATGGCGACGACGTTGATTGTTCAGTCACTTAGTGTTAAGCAACGACAAATGTAGTTTTGTTTAACGACAATGGCGGTTTTTTATTGTGTAATGATGACCTTCATTCACTGTGTGGCAGTGGCCTTCATTCACTATGCAGTGTTCATTGTTGATTGTGCAATGTGTAGTTTTCATTGTTGAGCAGTACAATCCTTTTGTTCAGCAGCCGTGTTTAGTATCATCTGCATCGACATTAGGAGCAACAAAGGTAGGTCATGTTGTGACCAAATCCCACATCACCCCATCGAGAATAGGGACCCCCTCCGTTTTTTTTTGAAATCTAGTGCTTTGTATAAAGTCTTGATGATGTCTTAAACTATTGCATGATGGAGTAAGTAGTGATTAAGTCTTAGAGTTTTTTTGGCCACCGGATCCTGATATGAGCTCCTGAAAGAGAATGCACTTTCAACCACATCAAAAGAAGGTGCCTTGATAGCGCCTAGGTGAGGGTGATGTGCACTTAGAGGAGGAGAGAATAGTAAATGAAGTTTACGCTAACTAAATTGGCGCCTTGAGTAAGAATAAGAGGATGTCAGCGCCCAAAGATGAGAATGATACTTAGAGAAGCATTATGGATCTACACCTTTTGGCGCCTTCATTGAAGATTGTTTAAAAAACCTCCTAAGTGCGCCTAGAAGAAAGTAAGTTCAAACATCTCCTCCAATTGTGCCTTGATGGATAAGTTGCATTGAGAGGATTAAGTTAGGCGCTCCTTATCACCCCTGTCACCTGGAAGAGCGCCTTGGGGGTAAGTAAATCAGAATAACATCCAGTGAGCGCCTAGGAAGGGGTATACTCCAGAGCAATTATAAGTGAGCACTTAGAAAATGAGGTGTTGGGAAGTTTGAGATGTGGCGCCTAAGGATCAAGTTGACCCATGATTGGCGCCTTAAGGATAAAAGCGTAAGGGATTGTCAGATTTGGCGCTGTGAAACTTAGAATTGAAGGATCATCATCATAGACGCCAGTTTTTGTTAAAGTAACTTCAAGTTTGCGCCTTAGGATAGATGTTTTAAAGCTCTAGAAGATGGCACCTTGGGAGTAGTAAGAAGAGTTTAGCGCCTAGGAAGACCTTAGAAGGCGCCTAAAGGAAGAAAACTAGCTTCAAATACCCCATCAAATTGTGCCTTGATTGAATCTGCCTGAAGACTTCAAAATTCAATAAGGAAAGAACAAAAGATAGTTTGGGCGCCCTTCATGCTTCAAATCCCCTCTTTCTGGCGCCCAACTTAGAAAAGGCGTTCAGTAACACCTATTCCACCATGAAACTGCGCCTATTAATGAAACAAGTTTGAAATCCTATGTTTTGGCGCCTAGAGTTGAGGAAGTCTCTTGAGCGTGTAGATAGAAGGTGAAATCATCAAAATGCCAAGAGCTAGCTCTTAAGGGACCTAGGCGCTCATTCATGTTTGTATCAACTAGATCTAGTGCCTTGTTAAAACCTTCTGACAAGATGGAGGCATAAGGAATAAAGAGAACACACCTAAGCATCAAGGCGCCAACCTTTGCTAAATTAATCATCAATTTCCGCCTCAAAATGATTTGATGCACTCTTTGTTCCTCTGCACCATTTGAAGTCAGTTTGGGCGCTAAAGAGAAGGATTATGAGGATAGGCGAACTTTGCCACACATGAGCGCCCAGGTTGGAGGCATTGTTCCTGAGGATTTCAAGAGAATTTGCGCCTAGGTAAATGTTTAAGCGCTTAGGGGGATGATTTAGCGCCCTTCAGATGCAAGTCTCTTAAAATTGGCACCTAGTATGAAGAACCTCCGAATGGACAAGGCTTAACATCTTAAGCGCCCAAGGTAAGAATTGCAAAGATGGACTTTTTGCGCCCTGAAGTGGATTGGTAAGTTATGGGATCTTGAGTGCCTTGGGAGAAGTAAAGCATGGTTGTTGGAGTAATGTAAAGAGAGCGCCTTGAGGACAATGGTAGTTTGAGCGCCCTGAGTTGGGAAGATCCTCTAATAGCGCCTAGAGCAAAACATTGTATCATAACTTCTTGATTTTGGCGCCTAGTTGGAGGAACCCTCTGGAGGTGGGGAATGAATTTTTTGGAGTCGTAAATCGTATCTCATTAGCCCAAGCGCTAATTACATCATGATAACCATGTGAGCGCCTTCATTTAGAAAGGATGTTTTGGCGTCTAAGCATTAGAAACTACCAAGTGCAAGCGCCTAAAGATCATAGTGATTGGGCTACTCCATCTTAGTGCCTAGGGAATGAAGAGGTGAGTTATGAGTAGAGGGGTGCCCATTGTGGTTGGTCGAATACCAATTTGGCGCCCTGAGGTGAAACAAGGTCTAAATCCATGTTGTTTGGCGCCTTGAGTTGAGGGTAAGTAAAATGCTAAATTGAGCGCCTTGGAGTTAACATGAGCGCCCTAGTTCATGGAAGGGGTGTTAAAGTTTTTAAGGAAAGAGTTCACGTGGGCGCCTATTTTGCATTTAAAACTTCATTTTTGGCGCCCACATACACTTAGATGCTCCACTTTGAGCGTCCTTCATGTGGCATGTTGACTTTGGCGCCCAAAGGGTGTTTTTTTTTGAATTTTTTTGAAAATTGCAAACATTAAATAGCAAAATAGGCCGACCTCACCTCAGCCACCTGCATTTAATAAAATATAAACTGCTATATAACATGGGCGCCCCTTCTCATTTGGTCACAATTCATATTGCAAGTGGAGCGAATTTCCTAGAGGGCAGCGAATTTTTCAAGAGGGATAAGAGCAGCAGATTTGTATTTTGAATGATTTTGACATTATTATTCCAGATTTCTGCCATTTCCTACTGATTTTTATCATTAATTCTAGAAATCTGCATTTTTCTAAGACAGAAATTTGATATAAGGTATGTTTTAATCAGCTTTCCTTCATAAAAATTGCCTTTTATTTTGCAGATTTATCATGATTTTAATCAGGTTCCTGATGGTAAAATCTATTATTTCAGGTCACTTATTCCAGTCTGGTCTTGTAGGTAAATGGGAATGACCGCTAAAGAGAGACAAGTCTTGATCAAAATGGATGCCAAGTCCAACATACCTGAGTCCAAGCTCGAAACACAGTGGAAGAACGTGGGAGACACCAACATGGGACACGTCAACCTGGAGGAGGTGAAGGACTTCTTGCTCGCCATCACAAGGAACGAAGACATCAAAGCCATAGCGAAAAGTGGAATTGTACAAGCAGCTTGCTTCCCACCTACCTTGCCAAGCACTGAGTTAGTGTTGGAGTGTGTTCGGCACTATGATAAGCAGAAAAGACAAATTAAAGGATGGAACTGTTCTCGCCTATCTCTAGAGAGAGGCTATTCAAGAGATCTTTAACATCCCAAAAGGGAAGGGAGTATTCATTTGTCCTCTAACTGCTCAGAGTACTTTCGAAGGCAACTCCAAGCTTTATATGCAAGAGATAAGGAAGAAATGGATGACTGATTCATCAATGAAGATATACAACTTTGAGGATCCAAAATATCATAAGGCTAACTTCAAGCAAGAGATAAGTTACCTGATCATGTTCTTGAATAGAGTAACAGGTAGGCCTCAATCATCTACTTTCGAGGGATGGATGTATACTTACTTTGATCATCTGTTTACAAAGAACAAGATGGTTGACTGGGCTAGCCTTATAAGCCATTGCCTTGATGATCAGTTTGAGAATTTTGATGAAACGAAGTCTTTCTTTATGACTTCATACCTTGTTTATATCCTGGCAAGAAATGTAGTCTACAAAGGATTAACAGCTAAAGGACAAGTAGGTACAAAGCCTAGACAGATTCTCTCACATCAGTGTTATCCTCAACTCCATTTGAAGAATATTAATCACTATAAGAGGTTTAATGATGCTTTCGCCATGTTCATAGTGAGAAAATTGAGAGGTGAACTGCATAGAAGATTAACAGGTGCTGCTAGAAACTTCATCAAGCAGTATGGAAGGTATTACATCCAGTATGACAAGTTCACATATATCAGGATTCAAGGTTTTACATCTTTTCCATATAGATTGCCCAGATATCCTTCAAACAGGATGGTGTTGCTAGAGGTTTCAAGACAGTTGTTAGAGTTTCATAAGATGCAGAAAGCAAGAAAGAAAGCCGGAGTTCAATTTCCTCTCCAGCTTGGTAGATATTACTCTTGTCCATCACTTCAGGCAGCTGAGCATTCAGAAGTTGAGCTTCAGGCGTATCATCTGCATCCGCATGATTCAAGGAGAGAAAACTTTGATCCACATGGAGCCATTAAACAGTCATATTCTTCTTACAAGCATATTGAACAACTGGAAGATCATTGGGCTAATGTTATAGATGATGATATCAGAATGCAAAAATGTTCAAGGTTGAGGTGGGATTTAGTAAGAGCTACGAAGGTACTAAGGATTCCTGATCAATTAGAAGGTGAAAGAGCTCTTTTGGGTGATGAATATAATAAGATCTGGAATTTGCCTTATGATGTCAACTGGGCTGATAGAGAAAAGGTTGATGATGAAGGGTTGATAAAACCTATCATTGCTATTACTGAAGAACAGATAAATAAACAAGTACAAGTCTTGCTTGATGAGGGAAAGAGACTCACCTATACTAAAATGGGAGAAGTTGATCGGCAAGAACAACACAATGCACCTAGTAAAGATTCTCGAAGCAGAGAAAATGAAAGAGATTCAGGTCAAGTGAAGAAAAGAAAACAACTTGAAACTGCACAAGGAGAATCCAGTAAGAAGAAGAAAAGGATAAGTGTTGAAACTGCTTCTTCTAGACAACTAGATGACACTCCACTAAATCAAAATATAGTGATACATGTCAAAAATGCAGCTCCAGAAGCCACAGTCGAAGAAGTACCTTCAAGTCCACATGACACTGAGATCATTGATGAAGCTAATACTGAAGATAAGGATGGAGTTGAAGAAGAATCATCTCAAGCACCAGGAAAACAAATGCAACAACAAGATCTTTCATCATTGCCAGAGTGGCTACAAGACAGAATTAGAGAAAATTATGAAGTTGAGAAGTATTCTTCTCCTCCAGTTAATGAGTTACTTCTGGACATGTCAAAAGAAAAACCAAAAACGAAGGCCACTATCCTTTCGAAAATTACTAAAGATGAAACAGGTGCAAGGAAAGTTCATGTAGCAGTTCCCAGGCTTGAAAAGAATATAGAAGATGTAATGCCTGATGATTATGACATCAATACAATCAATCTGGGTCCTTTAATTGGAATGCAAGTAGAAGAAGAGCTTCAGGATTCAATTGATAATGCTTGAGCTATTATAAGACAAGAGACAGAAGGTAGAATCAAAGCTGAGCAAAGATGCCAAGCCTTAGAACAGTATATTCAGCATTTAGTTCATCCTATTCATCAACAGGAAAGAGTTGCTACACCTCCATTCCTTCTTCTTCCAGAAACAGTTGAACACTTAGAGGAGTTGAAGTCTTCATCTCACAGAATGAAAGATTGGGTGAAAAGGTCGAAGGAGGCTACATATAAACACCTAGAAGATATCATGCAAGTGTGTGATAAGATTACTGATCTTAAAGAAAGGGTACTTGCATTGATGACAGTTTGTGTTGAATTTAAAGACATCAAAGAACAAAACTTGCCACACTTGAAGAGCTTAATTGAGACATCAGTTGATGAGTTGATACATGCTGAAGTGATTGAAGAAAGTAAGACGTACAACTTCTCTTCCTGGTATTATGGCTTTCGCATCAAAGGACAATTGCTGCATAAGATAGAAACAGACATGTCAAGAGTCAGAAGTGTACTTCAAAGGATTCAGGATGGGATACATGCCTCTTTGATGAAGATCTGTAACCCATTTGGGGAGATGACTCTTGATAACATGAAAGAACAAGTTCAAGCTTTCTATTTTCAAGAGGATGATGTTACTAATGAAAGGCTTGATAGTATTTTTTCACTTGCTGTCCACCTTGGCGCCAACAAAGCAAGGATGACTGACTGGGAGAAGACACTTGCCCTTTATTCAGATGATGTACTTGAAGTTGAAGGAACCATTCAGAATGCGCCAAGTGTACCTTTGGATGATGTCAAGCAGATAGTGTCCAGGTTCATTGAATGTCAAGCTTCTAGTGATGGATATTCACATGGAGATTCCTCATAGGCTAATGATGTGGCATCCTTATCTTCTTGGAAAGCGTGCCTTTGTTCCCTCCTCCATGACCTCCTTCATTTAATAAAGTTATCCTCTTTCATTTAATAAAATAGGAGTTTGTTACAACTACTTGTGATGTGGCTTGATCTGGTCCGCTGGCTTGGCCGATTGATCTTGACCCTTCATTCATTTGAGGTCTATAAAAGGGCTCTTGTTGCTCTCATTTGTAAGGTTGAAAACTCTGGAATTGTTGCAAAAGGCTCTCTGAAATAATATAAGATTCATTGCTTTGGTGGCTCTATATATGTTTCGAAGTGTTGCATGGTTTGGATTTTCAAGCGAGTATTAAGTTAGATAAGTTTTCTTTAAGTTCATGTTAGTTGGTGGAAGGTTTCTTTATTGTTTCGTGGTGAAATCTCTATAAGTTCACACCATTTGTAGTTTGTGGCATGCAAATTGCAGTGTATGGTTAGCCTGAACAAAATTGAACTTCAATTTGATCTTTATGTTTGTTGAATGTTTCATGAGCATAAGTGATTTAAATATCTTGTAAAACCCTAGAAGATTGCATCAATCTTGTGTAGTTGTCTAAACTTGGCGAAGCAAGATTTGGTTGGATTTGACCTGAGCAGTAATCACCCTTGCATCTAGGATTAGATTAGTGTTTCTAAACCTTTCGTCTTTTGTTCTTTTTTATCCATTCAGTTAGAATTAGGATCGAGAACATCATTGCCAAATCATACGCCATAAGTTGTAGCACTTAGATACTCCAGTATTTGTCTTCATAATTATTGAATCAACAGATTGTTCGAACAATTGTGTAAGTCCCTTTGTGTTTAACAGCAAAATCATACTTAGTCACTGAGCTATCTCTTACAAAATCCCGAGAAAGGAACTTTGGAGTCATCTTGTTTGATCACTTCGTTCAACATTCGAGAGGCTTTGCTCAAGAGGGAGTCAGATACTTTGTATTTCACTCTAATTGTTGACTTGTCCAAAAACAAACATCAATAGGTCATTTTCTCTTTTCTAATTTTTTTAATAATGTTTTTCATTATGTTTTTTAAAACCTAAAACATTTAGCCTTAATAATTTTTTTTTGATATTAAAACTCTAGTTAAGGGACCATGGACCCATTAAAAAAAGGCGGACCAAGCCCAACAATCTTTTAAACATCCAACCATTAACCACAACAACCTAAACTAATACAACTGATTATGTCCATTGAACAGGAGGGGGGCAAATTACAGCGGCCTTTTCTCAACAATCTAAAACAAAACGAAACAAAACAACATAAACTGACAAAAACCTAACATCTACTTAGCTTCCTTTCCGAACAGCTCCACACCGTCACAGGCATCATCACAAGCGCAAGAATAAGCCGGTCGAGCACTTTCCAAAACAGGAGCTCCAAGCTTCTCCGCAATGCCATCCACCGTCCTACTGGTTTCCACCACTCTCAACAAAATATCATGCATATGCCCAAGCACCACTTACTAATTCTCCGCAGCCTGATTAGAAGACTCAATCAAATCTTCGTGGGTAAGAATCGAAGCCATTGCAATAGATAACATTGTAGCCACCGTTAAGGACTGAGCAACCCCAAACACATTCCACCTCCCCCTCGATGTACCTAGATCAAGTGGCAAATGAGCCATAGCCTCCTAGACATTAACACCCTCCTTCCCGTCAACCTCTTTAGCTAGCTTAAGTAACCTACACAGCCATTCCCTCAAAATGGGATTCTTGATTTCCCCTTCAATGTCTTTGACAAAACCAACCATCGCCTCCTCAGTCGAAAACTTCTTCAAACGCTTCTGCATAGCATAATTCCGCTTCATCCTACCACCCACAGACTTGCTGCTAATCTTCTGCCTAATTAACCTCTGAGGAGGCTCACCCGCCACCTTCTTGCCTCTGTCACCGCTCCATGCACCTCCACCAACACCCACAACATCCAAGCCATCACCCGCACCAGATGAAGCCATGAGGAATCCTAGGAGCGAGTGAACACAACAAAGACGCCACAGCCGAGAACACCAACCTACATCAAACGAATTAATTCCCAAAAACCCTGCCTCACGCCACCATATTGGGTGATGAAAGCTAGCCTGCCACCCGTCTTCTCCGCACGAAACAGATCTTGGGACTTGCCACCTTATGATTACCTGCTTAATGTATTGGCCCTTTATCAAGTAATTGTTCTTTTATATCATTTTGAATTAACTTCAATAACTCATATGAGTAAGTATCCTTCCACTCCCAACTTGAAGTGCTCCCTCTGTTACTTAAATTAGTGCCATTGTTAGCAACCCAGTCTGTGACCTGATTACCTTGCCTTTTGATATGGGAGGCTTTAAAGTTGCAAAAAAGACGGGCAAGCCTTCGGTTCTCCTCCATAACCTGCTCCAACCTCCAATTATTAGCATGTCCTTCTCCCAATAGTCTTATGACGATCTTCGAATCCGCTTCAACCCAAAGCCTTTCCCACCCTTTGCTCTTGGCAATCAAGAGTCCTTTCCACAACGCCCTGGCTTCTGCTAGATTGTTCGAGTCTATGCCAAAGTCAAGGGAATAGGCACCCAAGGGTTGCCTCTGATGATCCCTGAAAATGCCGTCACATCCAGCCCTTTCGGGATTGCCCCTAGCTGCACCATCAAAATTTATTTTAACCCATCCTTGCTTTGACGGAAACCACCTAATATATTGGTCCTTAGAGCACTTTTGAACATTCTTGCTTACTCCACCCATCCATTGGAACCTACGCCATACATTTGCCATCGTTTCTTCCCCATGCACAACCTTCCAATCCTCCTTATGAACATCCCCTAACTCAGGGAGCTTTCCACCAAGTTCCAAATTATGTCCAAAACCCTTTCCTGACCTAAGAAAATCCTTCTAATGTGCTCCAACCATAGATTCCAGACTAAAAACGTAGGGGCTGCAGCCTAGACAAATTTGAGCCCCTGACTCTTGCACTTGAAATGCCAGCCTTCCAACAACATTGCTATACTTCTTGGGGTAGCCCAAACCATCTTCCATTTCTTGAGAAACTTGCTCCATAATTCACTAGCAAATTCACAATGTAGGAAAAGGTGATTGTTATCCTCGCTAGCGAGTTTACATGACACACTGAGAAGGGCCATGTTTCCCATCTTAAGAAGTCTATCCCAAGTCAACGCCCATCCTTTGCAAACTATCCAAAGGAACGCATTCACTTTTGGTAGTCCCTGTTTATTCCAAATTTTAGCCGCCACATAACTATCCAAGAACTGACCACGACTAAAGATATGATTATAAACATCCCTCACCGACGCTCTACCTTCTCCACTACCCCTCCACATGAGCCTATCCTCACTCCCAAAGATAGGCATTTTGTTCAAATTAACAGAAAATTTCTTCCACAAAATATCCAGCCCCCCTCCTAGACTGTCCAAGGTCTTTCATTTCCGGATACCATCTCGCTTCTCTATATAATCTTGGACGAAAACACCTATAAGAGCTTCCAAAGCCGAGACCAATGGTCTAACATGAACATAGTCCTTTAGCGGTTTGTCCTCAATCCAGGGGTCCCTCCAAAATCTAACCTTGTTCCCATTGCCCACTCTCCAAATGAGGTTGGGCCTCAAAAGATTGATGCAAATCCTCAAGAAGTTCCAAACATTGGAACCCTTAGGCAAGCTGACATTAGAGTCAAAGGGATTACCCACATTATTCTGAAGATACTTGGCTTGAATCACTTTACTCCACATCTTCTCCTTCTCATCATAAATCCTCCAGGAGAGCTTAGCTCCAAGAGCTTTGTTCATAAATTTTAGGTTACTGAAGCCCAAGCCTCCCCTACTCTTTGGCAAGCACACCTCCCATTTTACCAGACTGTATTTGAAAGTCTCCTCCGTGCCTCTCCATAGGAAGGTTCTTTGAGCTTTCTCCAGTATTCGAGCCACCTTGCTGAGCATATGGAAAACAAACATAGTGTAAATAGGAACCACTGCCAAAGAAGCTTTGATTAGAGTAATCCTACCTGCGAGGGATAGCCACTTCCCTTTCCACGTCGCCAGCTTGCCTTGCACTTTGTCCACCACCTTTCTCCATTCTGCCTCTAAGGTCCTCTTATCAACAAGATGCATACCAAGATAATTGTTGGGGAGGGAATCTACCTCGAACCCCAAGATTCTTTGAACTTGAAAAGCTTCAGCACAAAAATCCTTAAGAAAATAGATTCAAGACTTACCTATATTGATTTTCTGGCCTGCCGCCAACTCATATTTCTGGAGCACCTTCCTGAGTCCCGTTGCCTCCCTAGCAGAAGCCTCACCAAACAACAAAGTGTCATCCACAAATTGCGAGTCAGGTTGGGTGTGCCTTCCGACACTTGGAGACCTTTGACTAGGCCATCTCTCGAGGCCTTCTTCAATGCATAACTCAACGCCTCGGCCACAATGAGGAAGAGAAACGGGGACAGCGGATCACCCTGTCTAAGACCCCTTCTCACAAGGAAGAAGTCTGAGGCCAACCCATTAATCAAAACAACATACGAAGTAGAGGAGATACAACTATGAATCAACCTACACCATAGCCTTAATAATTTTTAAAATTAATAATCTATATTAATATCTATAAATTTGAACTTTATTTTGTTTTGTTTGGTATAAATAATTTTATTAAGTTTAGTTTTATAACATTATTAGTATTAACTTATTTGTATCTTTTTTTACGGAGGAATCAACACATGGTGGGACTTGTGATGCAAAGTCCTAACACTCACCACTATAACCTCCGTCTGCATAAGTTGCCATCCACCCATGCGGTGGGTAAATTTGGGGGAATTGAACTTGCAACCATCATTTGTGTTTTCCAATGGCTTGACTGTCTGGTCTACCCTTGAGGGCTAACTTTATTTGTAGCATTATTATTTTTGTTAATTAATATTGATATTTTATACATATTATTTTTTGGTTTTTTCCTTTATCTAAGTTTTAGTATTTAAATTTTTGTATTTTATTTAGTTTAATATTTTATTTAGATAGTTTAGTAGGGGATTCTATAGGGGCATCTACCTAGAAATATTATAAAAAGCATAACAATATTGTAATAAAAGACCTTAATGGTAAAAAATTACAACATAAAAAAACAAAAATGACTCCTTCAATAGTCTGAATCAATCTTGCAAACATTTCATACCCAAAGCCACTAAAACAGGATGCCACATTGCTATCCAATGCACAATCAAGAGTGCACCACCCAAACCATCCTTCCCAGCCAATTCCAAAGCTCCCTATCTGTCATACCCAAAGACCATCAACTTCCCAACAATATCAACTACGCACTCCCCAATTGCCCACCCCAGATTGCTGAGCACCTCCCCAATTACCGCCCATGCCAACCTCCATTGCATTTGGGCCTTGCATGATCCCATTCCATCCAAGATCCAAAGAGGGTCTACATGATCCTATTCCATCTTTATTTAGTTTAATATTTTATTTAGATAGTTTAGAGGGGGATTCTATAGGGGCCTCCACCTAGAAATATTATAAAAAGCATAAACAATATCATAATAAAAGACCTTAATGGTAAAAAAGTATAATATAAATAAACAAAAAATGGCTCCTTCGACAAATTGAACCAATCTTGCAAACATTTCATACCTAGAGCCACTAAAACAGGATGGCACACTACCATCCGATGCACAATTAGGAATGCACCACCCAAACCATCCTTCCCAAGCAATTCCAAAGCTCCATATCTGCCATTCCCAAAAACCATCAACTTCCTAACACTATCAATTGTGCACTCCTCAATTGCCCACCCCAAATTGTTGAGCACCACCCCAATCACCACCCATGCCAATCTCCATTGCTTTGGGCCTTGCATGATCCCATTCAATCCAAGATCTAAAGAGGGTCTGCATGATTCCATTCCATCTAAGATCCAAAGAGGGAAAGTCAACCCCTCTTAAGATTTCAACCCTCTTCTTGGCACAATGCATAGTATTTCCACACAAGACTGGCATGGTGAAGTCACTGGCCACTTCAAGATTGCCCTTGTTATGGGTTACCTTTAGTCCTACCGGCTTCTTCCCCACATTTGTACAATAGACCCTCAACACCTTTAATTCATTTTGCATTGCTAATGTCCTCTTCTCCCTTGCCTTATTCTTCAATATACATGTAATGGCATCATCGAACTGCCATGCCCCACACCTTGCTTCATTGCTTGGTTGGCCTCAATGTCCAATTGGGTCTATGAAAATCCCTCGAAATGATTTGCAAGAAGAAGCTTAAACAGCCATATCCTCTACAATATTGAAGGCACAAAGGAAGCTAACTTCTCCACAAACTCCTTTTGAATACTAGCCTTCGACTTGGGAGCACCCGCCATGCCTAGACCATCCTCACCCAAAACGACCTTAATGAACCCTAAAGCTATTGGCGAAGAGCAAGAAAATATTGAAGCAAGCCGACTATATGTGATTGCACCCTTCTTATGTGTATCTTTAGCTCTTCCTAACTTAAACTGTGGCATCATTACACATATATTGCTCACAACACCCCACCAAAGCAATACACTACATGCATCTTCTACCCAGTCTACCACATATGTCCACCGCCAATACTGAGCTAGAAGAGCTATACACCAATCTTACACCTAGCATCGCATAAAGGAAACTAATTCTCATGCATGGGAGAGTTAATAAGAGAAAGGGTACTCTCGCCACCATATCTAAGGCTCTAACTTGACAAGACAATAGCACATAAGTGGTGAGGGATAATCTACCATGAGCGCATATTAATTTAGAAATCCCTTAAAAATGTGAATGTAGACCCTTTACACAAACTACCCCCAAACTCCATCCAGAATAAAAGCAACAAAGTTACAATTCAAGGAGGTTGAAAGCTTAAATAATGTTCTAAATCTGCCTAAGAGTTGGAGATTTGACTATAGATGGTAGCAACATTGTAATTGGCTCTTGATTCACTCCAACATTTGCTAAATAATCCATTGCTGAGTTCAAATTTCTCCTATAGTGCAAAAAGCTTAAATGTTCAAATTTTTGACTGTTACCTAACACCTCATCTACAAAGCGATTGAGTCTCCATTTAGGATGTTTACCTTTTTGAAGGGTGTTTATCAATAAGCACTACCATAGGGGGTAGCTCCCATTCCATTATAGCATAGAAGGAAAATAGTTAGAGCATTGACTCTGTTGTGACCTAATCACACATCACCCCATTATAAATGGGGACCCCCTCTTTTTTTTTGCTTTCTGGCTTCATTTTGCTTTAGGGTTTAGATTTCTTTGGGTTTGTAGGTTTGGAAGTATAGATTTGTCCATGTCTTGCCAAATTCTTGCTAAGGAGTTTGTGTGCCCTCATCCTGATGCATGTCCTGAAGCCCTGAAATTGACTAATTCTGATGTCCTGAAGTCTGATGTTCTGAGATCCTGAAAACTGACTAAGTCTGAAATCTGGTGGATCCTTAGAAATCTAGAATCTGCATGTTAAATCCTATGGATCCGGGACCTATCTCAAACATCCCGGAATTATATTTCAAAAGATTTAAAGTATATGATATATGAGCATATACTTAAATATATTTTTAAATATACTTCCACCCAGGACACTTCAAAATTGGGCGAAAAAAAAAGAGAGTTTAAGTCTTGGACCATGAGCGGAAATTCCATGCCTATGAGGACAATGTGCCCTGGGAGTAGAGTCATCTAAGCATGAACATTGCATAATAATCAAAATTGATCTTTGAAAATCGTTGAAAACTCCCTTGCAAAGATGATCACACTTAGGAAATTCATGATTAAGGGAGCGCAAAATCCTCACCAATGAGGATAATGCGCTCCAAGATGAGGGAAAATCCTCACCAAGAGGGAGAATGCGCCCTAAGAGGAGAAGAATTCATTGACTTAAGAAATTGAAGTTGCATTCCAAATTGCATAAGATAAATCCTTAAGACACTTCAAACCTATGGAGAATGCATTGGAAATTTGTGAACAATTTGTCAAGTTCAGAGATGAAATGAAGAATCCAAGTTAAGGGAGTGCAAAATCCTCACCCATGAGGACAATGCGCCCAAGTGAAAGTTCTCCTAACTATGCAAAATGTGCCCAAATTAGTTTGGTGATTGTGAAGTCAAAACAATGAAATGTTACTCTCCTTAGTCAAATTTATGAAATCCATGTGAAAACCATGAGAAATTGCCTAAGAAAGTTGAAAGAAAAGAGAAGTCTTTGAAAATTGACTAAGGAGAAAAGGTGGAAAATCCTCATCAATGAGGAAAATGCGCTCTAGGGGGGCGCATAATCCTCACCAACAAGGAAAATCTGCCATCTATATTTATCATGCCTTTAACAAAAATTCGCCAATAGCATAGAGTGAGTCGGCCTCAGGGAAAAAACTGAGTTTAAACACAAGGAAAATCTTTACTAGGCTGACTTGCAATGGATAAGTCTGAATGCTATAAAGGAAGGTTTAAAACATCATTTGCCACATTTATTTTCAAAGCAAAAAGAGCAGAAAATAAAAAAGCAGAGCAGAAAATTAAAAGTAAAGCAGAATTCATCACAGCAAGGTAGCAGACTACAGCCGGGGCAGAAATTTCCTCAAGGCAAAGGATGAATTCCACAAGGAAATCAGAGCAGAATTTAAAGAAAAACTCCTCCAAGACCTTGCAAATGCGCCTTTCCTTTATCAACTTGAAATTCGCCTTAAAAGTTAAATTCCTCCAAGGAAGCTGAAATGCGCCTATCCTCACAGATCACTCCAATGTGCCCTTGTCACTTTTGACTTCATTTGTGGAAATTTGCAAGTAATAAAGTGAAATATTTGAGAATTTTGAAAAATCTTGAATTTATAAAGAAATGTTATCAATTATTATCTCATTATATGCCTTGCTATTAAGGGTTGTATTTTCTTTTGCAGAAATATCATGAGGAATGCTTGCCCGGAGGAGCTCTGTTGGAGCTGATTCAAAACGTTCGAGGAAGGTGAATCCGTCCAAGACAAGGAGGTTATATCAAGCATTGAGATCATCCATCGAAGAATAAGGCCAGCCCCAAGGATTCAATATCATTGGCAAGAAAACTCCATCTTTCAAGTCATCTCAAGGACAAGGAAAGGGTAAGTCATCCGAGGGAAGAAGAATCAATTCATGTTACTTGCGAGCAATCGAAGGCATTCAAGGAAGAGGAGTACTTTCACAAAGAGAAGAAGCAAGGAGATACATTCCAAAGTCCAATATCAAATGGAGGAAAACTTCATTGCCAAAGTGAAAGAACTTCATCATTCATCTTGCAAGCTCCATCATCCGAGCATCCAGAAGAGCATTTCAATGTTCAAATTCTAGAGCCTGCCATTTCATGCACTAGAAGAAGATTAAGAGCAAACATCATAAGGTCTACTCCAAGAATTCACGCATAAGATATCCTCTACTTCAAGAGTCCAGAGCCAGAATCCTGGACAAAAACAAGAATTTCACAAGATGAGGAATGAGCATGTACATCAAGTAAAGTCATGAATTACATTCAAAGTACTAAGGCATGAAAAACAACAAGGAAAGTTCAACAAAATTCCCAAATTACAAGTTCGAGAGATGCTAAGTTCCAGAGGTGAAAATCCAAGTTTGAAGACTATTCCAGGAAAGATGATACAATTTGGGAAAATATTCCAAGTAGTGTGAACACAAAAAAGATCAAACCAGTTTGCAAGATGCTGAGGTGGCATGTGCACGTCACCAGTCCAATCACAGCCTGCCACATCACCCGTCCAAATTCAATGTACAAGAAGCCAAAGAGGGCGTCAATGTGGAAGATGCTTCAAAGATTCCATTTCAAGCTTATCACGTTGGGAAACGTGCCTTCATTGCCTCTCTCATGTTCTAAAAATAGTAACTTTTGTAACAAACTGCTTTGTTGTCTCAATCTCGGCCATCAGTTACTCAAATCGATCTTGGCCATTCATGTAATTCTTGAAGTCTATAAAAGGCTCACTTCTCTCATTTATAAGGGGATTAGAATTAGAGTTGCTGTAGGAGTAGAGTGGAGGAAGCTCTTTGAAGTCATTGAAGAGATATTGTGGAATTGTTGTAAAAATACTTCCTGGATCAATACAAGCTCATTGTTGATTGTTCATGGTGATTTTGTGTGATTATGGAACGTTCCCATGGTTTCAATTCTCACAGATGACTGAGAAATGTTTCCAAGTAGCTTAGATAGTAGATTAGAAGTTTATTGATATGATGGATCTATGATGAGATATTTGATGAATTCCTTTATGTTCATACTTTTTGTGACTTGTGGCTTGCAATTCACAATGCAAAGTTAGTCTGAACCTTCATGTGCTTTAGTTCGATTGTGGATGTTCATTCAAGTTGCGCCAGCTGTGGGTATTTGGATGTATGTTTACAGTTTGAAAATCTTTCATTTCCCTTTGAAGATTGCACTAGCTTCGTGTAGTTGTTGCTCTCATGGCAAAGCGAGGCTTGGTTCAAGAAGTTTGTCTATTGAAGCTCCATCCATCATTTCATTGTCCTTAGATTAGATTTCTCTTAACCCTTACCTTTTTCATTTTCTTTTAAGTTTGATTCAAGAAGTTTCATTCATTCACATCCAAGGAGTAAGGAATTTCATCCATGTTCATGAAGGAGGAGGAGGAATTTAGCGTGAGTCCCTTTGTGATTATCAATAAGATCACATCAAATCACTGAGTCTATCCGTTGCAAATCACATATAAGGAACCTTGGAGTGCTCTTGTTTGATCAAATAATTCAGCATTCAAGAGGCTTTGTTCAAGAGAGAGTAGGATACTTGGTATTTTATTCTATTGTTGTTGTCACAAAAACATCATCAAGAGACTCCTCTGAGCAAGCACATTACAATTCATTCACTAGGCATCCTCATGTGCCACAGAGTAAGCAGGCCCTCTGAGAGCTAAATTTTGATGTTTTAAAATTAGTATAATTATATTTAAATTTCAATATTTTGTAATTTGTAATTGTAATTTACAATTGTGTTTTTTAACATCATAAATATAAAATTGTAAAAAAATAAATGCATTTTAATTATAAATAGTAATGTTTGAAGTTTGTATTATTTTTTCCGATTAGAAGCTTAGATAATGTGATTGTTGTTTGTTAGTGCTTTAAATGGTATTTTCTAAAATTAATATGGTCATTTGACATATTTATTAATATAACTCTTAAATTTTTTTTATATTGCATATCATTTACAAATATTTTGCTCATACAAGCATCAACATGAGACCAATACAAGCTCTTGTGAGCACTTATTACAAACTAATACAAGCTCTTTACAAGCAAACACACTAGAAATCACCTATGGAAGACCAAGAGTCACTACTCGGCAATCCACTATATTTAGAAACTGCATCCACATTAGAAGCCAACTATGGAAGACCAAGAGTCACAACTTAGAATTCCACATTAGATGTCCCTATGGGGATTTGAACTTGGGTCTCCACAATGAGAACCCAATGTTTCAACCAATTAAGCTCAACCCCTTGGACAACTCTTAATTTTTTAAACCTACGATTTTGAATATTAAATGTTATTATTTGTATTTTACAACATGTAGATTGTAATTCAATGGCACCCCAAAATCAACTTGGGAGGGATGGAAACATGTCACCCATGACAATAATAATCTCAAATGTCACATGTGTGGTCATCCTTTTAGGGGGAGTTTAACAAGAGTAGTGAACCACCTACTTGGCATTTCAAGTGGTTGTGGAAGGGTTGTTGCATGTGATGCATTGTCTCCAAAGATCAGAACTGCTCTAGAGAAAGACCAAGCCTCTTCAGTTGCAGGAAAGATGAAATCAGCACAAAAGAACTAGAGAATCCAAGGGGAGATGTTCGGGGTTCATGACATCTTTGATGCCTTTCTCTTCCAATATCCCCAAGGCCAGATGTGGATTGACAGGGAGTGAAACATTGAACAACTTTTGGAAACCAGTATAGAAACAACATGTCGATGATGCATTAATTGTTTTGTCTTATTTGAGTGCCATTCCATTCAATGTAGCTAGGAGTCCACATTTTAAAAATGCAATTCAAAAGTTGCTGAGTTTTGCAAAGGGTACACACCTCCCAGTTCAAAGGCTTTGAGAACAACTCTTTTGAAGAGATCAAAAGAAAGGGTGATTGAGAGATTAACTGCAATCAAAGCCTCTTGGAAAGTAACATTTTGCACTATATTGAAAGATGGATAGTCAAATACATGTCAGAGGTCAATGATTAATGTTTTGGTGGCTTGTCTTCAACGTATTTTGTTTTTCAACGTGATTGACACAATGAAACCATAAGAAAACCTCTAAGTATATTTTCAAAACATTAGAGGAAGCCATTCTTGAAGTGGGTGTAGAGAATGTAGTTCAATTGGTTACCGATAGTGTTGCAAATTGTTTGGGAGCCGAGAAGCTGATTCTAGAGAAATACTGATAAATATATTGGATCCCAGGTGTAGCCCATTTTCTAAAACATGGCTAAATTTCCCATGGGTACATGAAGCAATTCATAGAGGGAGAGGAATTGCAAATTTTATAAGAAACCATCGTCTCCCATTGAATGTCTACAGGTAGCATGCATCTAAGGAGCTGTTGAGGCCATGTGAAACAAGATTTGCCTCGTTTTATATCACTTTGAAAAGAGAGGTTGAAGAGAAAGCAACTCTAAGGTCTGTTATTTGTTCTAATGATTGGTAAAATTCTATTCTTACTAAAGGTTCTAAAGGAATATCATAGACCAAATTATTCTAAACAACAATTTCAGGAAGGTGCAACAAAGGTTTTCAATCTATGTGAACCAATTGTTGAAGTGTTGTGCATGGTTGAAGGCGACACCCCTTGTCTTGGCATATATTATAAGAGCATGGACCATTGTAAGGATGCCATTCAAAAAACACTTAATAATGTGGAAGTAGGCTACATTGAGATATGTGATACAATTCAGACGGAAAATGATGCACACAAGTTTACATGCAACAACTTGCCATTTGGAGCCTAAACTATTTCATATGGATAGATAGTGTGATAGTGAATTTATGGCTGGGCTTTATGATGCTATTGGGTGGTTTGAATCAGATCTAGCAGTTGCAAGTCAAATTGGGGATCAGTGTTGGAAATACAGGACAACAAAAGGGATGTTTAGAATGCTAGCAGCAAAATATGACATGTCACGTGTTGATATGCTTGGGTACAAATGAGTTACTATAGAGTTGAGACCCCCAAACTACAATGCTTTGCTTATTGAATATTGAGCCAAGGAGCAAGTTCATCAGCCTGTGAGAGGAATTGGAGTTGTTTTGACCACATTCAATCTAAAAAGAGGAACAAGTTGTTGTTTGGAAAGTTGGAAGATCTTGTTTATATTCGTAGAAATTTACAGTTGTGTATGAACAAAGAAACAAAAGACTCCATCTCTTCTTCGTAACTTAAACACATTCTAGAAGACACAGTAGATGCAGATAATCCTGCCTTCTTTGGTGATGAATTCAGCAGTGCATCTAGTGATAATAATATTGTGTCAACTCAACCAAGTGCTCTTGATGACTTGGATCTTTTTAGATGCTTGAGATTCTTGACTCTTGTTGGTCACTTCTTAACAAAAAAACATCTTTACTGAAAAACATCTTTACAGTTGTGATTTCATATGTTTCTTATAGTTTAACTTTGATAAGTTTATAATGTTTCATAAATATGTGCATCTTTTTATATAGATTTCAAATCTATTTAATAATGTTTACCTATTTTGACAATTTTATGGTTTTATTTCTTATATTAAAAATAACAAAAAATTTCAATTTTTTTTCTTTTAAATTTAATCATGAAAATCTTTCTGGAATTTTATCATTGACAAATTTGTTTCAAAATTCTTTTCTTGTTGAACTTGAACATCGAAATTGAACATGGTGACATGGCTTATAAGGAAATGAACCTTGGTGGGCTCTCTGTGAACCGGCATTCTTCATCAATCTGACTGTCTTTTCCTGTAACTAAAACCTTTTTATTTTATTTCAATACTTCTTATCTAAAGTATTACTAAAAACCAAAATAAATTGGAGCTTTGTCAATTTCTCTTCTCAGTTGTCTTCTGAAGGTTGTTTGCCTGGGCAGTGATAATCTAGTGTCTGAAGTGCGTTATAGGTATAGATTTTCTCGAAATATTTTGATATGATGGGTTTATTAATGTTCTTTTAGGCTAATTCAGTCTTAAGTGTATACAAATATTTTCAATTCTCAAAATATTGGAAGTATGCCAATGTGATTTTAGGCTAAATTGGTCTTTAGTATGCTAAAAGAGATTTCTTTTTTCAAAATACCTTTGTGTTGTTTCATCTAATTGATTTTGAAATTTTTTTTTATATCTATAGATTACTTAAAGAAATTCTTCAAGTTCTGATAAAATGTCTGGTTTAAGATTGCTGTGTACCAGGCATATGCAAGTCAGAACATTTGACTGATGAGAGCTGCTCAAATTCAAGGCTCGGTTGGTTTTGCTTAAAGATGGAATAGGTAGTGGAAAAATCTGGCTACCGAGGTGAACATATGATATTGATAGGTTGTGGGAAGAGTCTCCTATTAGAGAATAAGCACAGCTCTGTTTGGATGTACATTTATAGCTATTTATGGATAAGTTGGAGTTAAATCTGTTCTCATTGGAGGAAAATGGAGAGGCTGAATGGGAAGAAGCAATGGAGGGGTTACACAGCAGCTCACCATTTGAGGCCTTTACTATTCGGTAAGCTTCAACATAATTTATATACAATATCTATCTTCAAATGTTTGTTTTGACATTTTTTGGATTGAGTAATCTCTTTTTCAATCCTGTACTGCATTACAGTGACGGTTTGATGAAATTTGTTTGTAACATTGTATAGCTGTTCAATATAACGACAAGAATAGGTTTAAAAATAAAGAAAGTTATGATAAATTCACCAATGGTACTCCTAACTACTGATATACTCCTGCTCTTTACAGAAATAAACCTTGAAATTTAAAACAGTGGACTATAAAACTAGTATATTCCAGGCCTTGTTTTATTTCCCACTCTTGTGTGTGTTACAGCTTCAGTTAAGAAAAGCATGTCGACTGACATCTTTCCAACTCTCCAATGTTAAGCCAAAGAGGAAAAATAATGAATTTTCTTTTATGCTGTCAAAAGTACCAAAGAGCAGCTGAAATTCAAACCTTCCTCTGTGAATTTATGTGTTGGTTGATAGATACTCATTTAAATTTTCTTTGTTGGCAAAGATGCTAGTTTTGGGGGGGCTTTTGCACATTGATATTTATTATATACATTTTGATAGATGATATCTCATTGTTGTGTTTGCACAACCTGTGGTGAAGGTTGAAACCTTTAACCTAGGTTTATTTCCCCTTTTTATATTAGACAAATGGATTCTTGCTGCATCGATTTGTACTGGATTTCCATAATAGTTAATATAGTGATTAACACACTTGTTTTCTCCCACTGCAGTAAGTATGTAGCAGATGTCCGTAAAGTTGCCATCAAAAAATGTTGGCCCTTTTCTCTGCAGTTTTTGGAAACAAAATTGCAGAAAGGTGTAGACAATGTACTTCCACCACTTGAAGTTCGTACATGTAGATATTGGCGATGTGCAGAATGTGTAGAGAGTACTGTTAGGACAGATGATTCAAATCTGGAAAGAAATGCTTGCATGCAGTTGGATGCCCCAGAATCTGATGTACTCATACAAAATGTTGGAAATCTTCTTACCAAACAACTTGAAAAAGAAGAATATATCTCCGATTCTATGGAAACTAGTGCTCTAGAAGCCAAGTCACAGGCCATTTTAGAGAAAAATGAAGCAGATGAAAAGAAGGCAACAATTCATGTATCAGAGGATATAGGATCAGAGGAAGCACCTTTAGTATGCAGTGAAAATGCTTTTCATTCTAGAGATGGAGGAGCTGAAGAGACCAAAACAGCACAGTTGGCAGAAAATGAAATATTAATAACTTTGACAGCAGATGCACCTGATCAATCACACTCAGAAAGTAAGACTGTCTTTTGTAATTTAACTTCTAGTCCTACAGACTCTGAGCTGATTCTCCCAGCATGTTGGAGTGTTTGTGCAAACAGCAGGGAACTTGCTAATGAAGTTGCTAATGAGAGGACAGCTGAGGAATATATGCAGGGTTTAAATGTTACAGAAAAGGCTGAGGTATTTCTACATGCTTCTGTTACTACGGATTCTGTAGAAAAACATAGAACAGTCAACAGGTCTGATCATGAGGATGAGGATGCCTTAAACACAGAAACTGAAAGGCAACATGTCATAAATGATAATCTAGATAATACTCCTTGCACATCAATTGCTGGACGCAATGTTGACATGGATGGCTTTCCATGCAAATCAATTGCTGGACATGATCTTAATGTGGATGACCGTCCAACCCAATTGTCAGCTAATATAGGTAATGAGGAGTTGATACCAAAGGTAAAGAAAACTGAATCTAAACAGCTAAAGGAAAATGGGAAAACACAAAAGAAGCGCTTGATAGCAGATCTTATTGCAACTGCTCCATCTCAACACATTAAAGGGGATGGTGAAAACCAGAATTGGGCATCTGAAAACTCACCAAGAAAGGCATTAATTGGAACCTGGAATAAGAAGTCTATAAGGAGCCAGAAAGGTTTAAAAAATGGGATGCATGGTTGGAAGGAATTCAATTGCAAAATGAAAGTCATATCTGAAGTACCTTCTTCTTCTATACTAACAAGTTTCGTGCCTGAGAAATCACACCCAGAATCACTTGAAATGATGAGGAAACGGCGACAATTAGGAATTGAAGTTCAATCTTCATCTTCTAAAGAGATCAAACAGGTATGGTCTTCATCTTAATCTTCATTTTGGTATGCCATAAGAGGTTGGCCAAAGTAAGGTGACTTAAGATACATCATGTTAAACATTAGATGACAAGTTCCCTAGACCTACCACCACTGGTCAAGATTGTAAAATATACTAGGACTTATCATTTATGCATGCAACATCTATGCTAATCTTGTATGAAAAATTGGAATCCTTAACATTGTATCAATGACATCAACTTGAGAAAAATTTTCTATAGTTTAACAGATGAAAAATACAATATTTTGTTCACTGCTGCATGGTCTAGAATCTAACATAAAACTTTGTGTGTATGGGTTTGGCAAAAATAATGACTTCGCTAGATTTTGAAGACACTCTGGATTTAATTCCACTTCCAAAGCATCCTTGAGGATATCTGCAACCATTATGCAGGATAAAGGCCTAATCTTGAAATCGGGCATCTGATTTCTGCAGTTTAATAAACTAAAAATATGGCACAACTTCACGTGTATGGATTTGGAAAATAATAATGATTTTGATAGAAACACTCTGGAGTTGATATTCACTTCTAGAGCATCCTTGAGGCAATCTGCAATTATTATGCATGACAAAAGTCTAATCTTGATACCAGGCATCTGATATCTGCAGTTTCTCTTCAGCCCCTGGTCCTTGTTTTTTCTGCTGCCTTCCATCAACTAAGCCCTTTGTTGGTTTGGCCCCCGTCTTTGGGATGTGTCATACCATTATGAAAAATTTCCTTAAGTACTTTGAAGTGCACCTTGTTGTATCATAGTTTATGTCTAGAAGGTGGATGTATGGCAATCTTCTGATCGAAACTTGCTTAGTGACTGGGTCTACAGCTTTTGGTCTAATACTTTATAATACACTATGCAAATTGGAACATGGCTTCAGTCGTGCAAGGGAGAAGCTGCCTTTCAAATCAAGGAAAATAGTCTCCAATCCCATCAACATCTCAAGCCAAAAAATAACTTCAGTTTTTCCTAATTTCTTTGTTTGGAGGTGGGGTTTTGAAGTTAGAAACTTTGTAAATTAAACACGAGAAACAAATTACTCTTCCTCAGTTGAGAATTTGAAACTCACTCTCTCCACTGTATCAGGATGAGTGCTAGGTTCCCAAGATAAAGAGTTTATATTGCTTGGCTTATTCAAGTATGGGTAATCTAATGCATAGAGTTTCAAGGATAAAAGGAATATGGTTTCTGTGCTGCTATATGTGGTTGTTTTTATGTTTCTTTTGCTGCAAATTTTTGCAAAACACAGCTGTTATTGCATTGCTTTCTAGAAGTCTGAAGCGTTGAAATGAGAAATGATTCAAAGGGAACAAAAAGAGAGGTGGGTAGAATTAGGAATAGGGCTCCATTAGGCTGGGATAGGGACCCCTAACTTCCCCAATCATGAATTTAAAAAGATAGATATGAAAAACAGTATAGTTGTGTTCTCTTTTGGATTTCAGCAATCTAAGTACCATCATTATTATTCTGCTTTACCAGTTTCCAAAGCCAAAAATTAGAATTCAGATCTTTGTTTAAATTCAGACTTGATCAGATCTAGTGTTTTGCTGTAGGGTTGACAAGAGTCATAGCAGGTGTATAGTTGGGCTCACAAGGGTTTTTGTTTTGCAGGGTGTGTTTCATTTGATTGGGTTCTACCTTAAAAGAGTTTAGGTTGTTTCAGATCATTTACAAGGGTGCTAAAATGAGTGTGTTTAGTCTTTCCTAGTTTAAAGAAAATGTAACCCAGGGTTGCATCTCCAGGGCTATTCTGACACCCTCCCATTTGGGGATATCTTGGGAATGAGGGGATTGGAACAGATTGTACCCTTCCTGTCCCCATTTTTTGTGTCTTTATGGGGATGTCCCTGGGATGGCTCCCCAATTTGGGGGATGTTCCCAGGACGTCTTCTATTGAAGACTATCAATTGGAGATGACCTGCATCCTTGACGTTCACAAGATGTGCCCGTCACACACCTTAAAGCAGGAAGTAAAAATTGAAAAATGGAAAACCCTAGAGCCTTTATGGGGGCCCACAAAGCCTACCAATCTAAACAATAGCTATTTAACACAAAAGTTTGCATGCATAAGCAATCTCTAACTCTCCTAATCATAGCCATCAGTATTATGCTAATAATTAGCACATCTGATCATATATATCAAAATATTACTTTTATAACTTATAAACCCTAATTACCTTTATAACCTCTAGGCATTGTTATAATGTATTATCAGGACATTGATTACCTATATGGATGAAGGCATTGAAGCATGTATATGGTGCAAATTTTTAGTGTATTTCTACCTGAGTTGATGCTTCTTTGTTACTAGCTAGATAATGGTTTGTGAAATGGCTAGGGCTTATGTTAGTAAGATGTTCATGATAGGCATTTTCCAAATGTTGTAAGCATGCATATCTTTTCATGGCAATATTGTTATTGTAACATGTAATTTGTTCCACTTGTGTTGTATATCAAGGAAAGGGAACGAGCACCACTTGTGTGTAGCAAGAAATAATTGTAGCATTGTTGTGGTATGGTTTTTAAGTTTTAACCCATGGCAGCCAATGTATCATGTGTTGTGCATTATTGGGCGTTGTAGCATGGAAGAGTTTCAACTAGTAATAGAAGTTGTAAAACAAGTGACCACCATTGAGATGATCATGATTGAAAACTGCTGTAAACAGATTGCTGAAAACCCTTGAGAAATCTGCCAAACTATCACAAAATATGGAGATGTTTACTGCAGCAAACCCTAGATGCTTTGTTGTATATTCACAAACTGCTGGAAATGAATTTTCAGAACCTCATGAAACCACTGAAAACTCTACATGCTCGAGTATGGAGATAATGCCCGAAAACCCTAGGTTTCAAAACTGAAAACTGCTGGAGTATGGATTAACGGTGGCAAAGTGCACAATACTTACAAACCCCTTTATAAAATCTGTAAATCTGCCCTTAAAAAATCCTAGGGTTTTATATGCCAAGCTCAAATATTTTGGATAAATTCAAAACCAAACTTGGTGGCACCTTGCAATGGTGAAAGTGCTGAAATCTGATATGAAACATTGCAGCAGCCCCTACAATCCCTTGAAAATCTGAAATATGCTAAAAGATTGCTTGAGCGTGCCTTGGAGGGGTTCAACCACTTGAAATCTGCACTTTACGAGTGAAAACTTGGCAATAAAAGAAAAGTGTTACCCACTTAACTTTTGGTTATAACATGCAAATCGAGCCCCTGAGTAAGCTTTGCCATCCACTACTGAGTGATTTTTGCAAAGCGTACTTTTAATGGTGGCTCACTAGGTAAAAGTGCACGCTTTGATGATCTCTGCTACTTTACATTGTCAGTTTTTGGTTCTAACTGGAAAGTGTGTGTTTTAACGATCTTTGCCACTTTGCCTTGCCTTGGTCAAATTTCATATTTTGGCTCATGCCCCCAATGTGTGCACCTTGATGATCTTTGCCATGGCAAACAACCCAAAAGTGCATGCTTTTACACTCTTTGCCACTTTTTGACTCAGCCAATTTTCAAGCCTAGCAAAGCGTGCAATAGGGGTCATCTTGCCACTTTGTCTTATACTTAGCAAACCTTGTCAAAAGTGCTCATTAGGGAGTGGCTTGTCAAGCAAAAGCACATGCTTTTGAGGTCTTTGCCACTTTTTGGTACTTAAATCATTTTGGCAAATTTGGCAATCGTGACTCACTTGAGTCACCTCTGCTTCTTTTTCATGCCTTAAACAAATTTTGATTATGTCTCACATCTAAGCTCCAATTTACGCTCTCTGATGTGTTGTGAAGTACCTTACATTGGCTATGCAATGACATTGATTAAAACCTACAAGCATGACATCTAAAAACATGGGAGACAAGGATTCCATAATAACTCTTTAGAGGACAAACAACTTACATCTGATTTGAAAGTGACGTCTACAATTTCTTTTTGTATGGGTACAACAAGTTTGGCTCCCTTAATGAGAATCAAACTAATAACCACAAAAGTATGAGTGCATTAGGGTGTGCCCTAATTTATCAAATGTTTGATAATAAAAAAAATACAAGTTCAAAATTTTGCTATGCCCCTATCCCCTATGCTCTGAGCAAACCTAAATCTGCAGTGTAAAAATAGGGAAATTTTGAAAAGAAAAGTATTTATAGGAAAAATTTAATAAACCAATTTATTTAGGATTAAATTCTGACTTACTCTGAAATAAATTGGGATTATTCACTTCTTGAAAAGGATGGCCAATTTAAAAATCAACAATCCTATTTCACCATTCTTTCTATTTTGCAATTCATCATGAGTAATTGATGTTTTCTACTTCACCGTTTGTAGGTGTAATCTATTGGGACTTAGGTGATATTCACTTGGGAAAGTGCTAGTAGGAAGAGTTTATTTGCAGTTTTCATTGTGGTGGAATGCAGTGATTTTTTAGGCATTGCGGTATAGTAGACATAGTGATTTACATATGTTAATGATGTTGCAGGACTTGCAATGCATCATATATGTTGGTTCACATGTGTAATGTCCCCTTTTCGAAATAGGATTAAAATAATAATAATAAATTAAAATATCAAAATATAAAATTAAAATATTAAGGTTTATTTTAAATAATAATTCCTCTCAAATAACGGTCATGAAGGAAATCCGAAGAGTTGTCTTTTGGGAAAAAAATCTATTTAAGAGAGGCCAAGCAAAGAGGAGGCATGCATTGATGAATAAATTTATTTCTGATTTCTACTCCTTGATGGAGCATGAACTATAGTTCAATAACCTGAGGAAGAAACCTCTCAAGGTTTGAAATTAGAGGACAAAAACCCCCTAATTTCCATTGCTGAGTTAGTGTACGAAAACACCCTAACTTTCATTGCTGAGTTAGTGGACGAAAACCCTTGATTCAGGCAGATTTGGAGACATTTCAAAGGTATTTTAGTGAAGATAAATCACTGCAGATTTGGGATAATTAACAGAAGATACAAAGGATAAGTTTTATGCTCCACAGGGATGTGTCCCCTGCCCTAGAACCCCCGATACCGTGCCCGGAACGTTCCGGGGATGCGGGGACGGGTAGGAAACGTTCCCTACCCGTCTCCCCTTCCCTGAGGATGTCCCCTAAAAATTCAGAGACATAGGGGAACGGCTAGCCATCCCCGGGACGGCTAGCCATCCCTAGGACGGTCGGGACGTCCCCTAACCGTCTCGGGGACAACTAGCTGTCCCCTAAGGCCTAGAATACTTTTGCAACGGATTAAAAAAAAAAACACATTTTTTTAAATAAAAAAATGGGATGGGGGGCCCACAAGGACCCCCACATCCCTTTAAACATACCCTAAACCTAAAATAAAGATCATATCAACCAAAAAGAAAAAAACATAACTCATTTTCACATTTTGCATTGGTGAACAACAGCAGTTTGAAAGGAGAAAGAGGAGAAACAACAATTTGAGGAGGTTAACACCAGTCTTAGGAGAGACTGATTAGGGACAGCCATATATTCTCTATATTTTTGTCATTTTGTTGTTGAAACTTGCAGCCGTTGGGCATTTTGATGTAATTTTGATATAATATATATGCAGATTGTCATTGAAAACAATTGAGTTTTGTTTATTTATTTGCCAATTCTCATGTGACAAGTTGAAAACTAAGTTCAAGTGTAATGTTATTGTTATGTATACATTTTTTAAGGCTCTATAATGTCTATAATGAATGCCTTATCAATGTTATCAAATAAATATTTGAAATTTCCCAATATTTAAAAAAAAATCTTATTTTTTAGTAGCCATCCTCTGCTGTCTCCTAAAAAATGGCCAAAAAAATTGTCGTCCCTGAAACTCGTCTCCCTGTCCCCGTTCGTCCCCGTCCCCGAAACTTGGGGGAGCATAGTCTAAAACTAAAGTTGAGAGGAAATTACTTTCAACCCCCCTAAAACTTGTTTAAAAGCATCTAATAATCAAATGGTCTCTGACTTTTAATACACTGTATATACTCACCCAAAATGTGAATATTACAAAAAGAGCAAAACAAATCTAACCTAGTTCCAAATGAACCTATACGATTAGGACCCCTTCAAAGCAATAGTAGCATACAAGCACTGGTTAAACCATAGTTGGAAAACTCGGCTGGGCAAAAAACTCGGCAAGCCAATTTTTGGAGAGTCAAAAAAAACTCGGAGAAATCTCGGCAAATTAAAAAAATTGCTAAAATTTCATTAGAAACACATTTTTTTTGCAAAATTCAATGACAAGATGAATCCAATGAGTCTATAAATGAGTACAAAAGTGTTTTCTATTAAATTTGATTGACTTCAATGCAAATTTAAGTCAATCAAATTTAATAGAAAACACTTTTGTACTCATTTATTAGGCATTGATTTTTTAGGCATTGCGGTATAGTAGACATAGTGATTTACATATGTTAATGATGTTGCAGGACTTGCAATGCATCATATATGTTGGTTCACATGTGTAATGTCCCCTTTTCGAAATAGGATTAAAATAATAATAATAAATTAAAATATCAAAATCTAAAATTAAAATATTAAGGTTTATTTTAAATAATAATTCCTCTCAAATAAGGGTCATGAAGGAAATCCGAAGAGTTGTCTTTTGGGAAAAAATCTATTTAAGAGAGGCCAAGCAAAGAGGAGGCATGCATTGATGAATAAATTTATTTCTGATTTCTACTCCTTGATGGAGCATGAACTATAGTTCAATAACCTGAGGAAGAAACCTCTCAAGGTTTGAAATTAGAGGACAAAAACCCCCTAATTTCCATTGCTGAGTTAGTGGACGAAAACACCCTAATTTTCATTGCTGAGTTAGTGGACGAAAACCCTTGATTCAGGCACATTTGGAGACATTTCAAAGGTATTTTAGTGAAGATAAATCACTGCAGATTTGGGATAATTAACAGAAGATACAAAGGATAAGTTTTATGCTCCACAGGGATGTGTCCCCTGCCCCAGAACCCCCGATACCGTACCCGGAAGTTCCGGGGATGCGGGGACGGGTAGGAAACATTCCCTACCCGTCTCCCCTTCCCCGAGGATGTCCCCTAAAAATTTAGAGACATAGGGGAACGGCTAGCCATCCCTAGGACGGTCGGGATGTCCCCTGACCGTCTCGGGGACGACTAGCTGTCCCCTAAGGCCTAGAATACTTTTGCAACGGATTAAAAAAAAAACACATTTTTTTAAATAAAAAAATGGGATGGGGGGCCCACAAGGACCCCCACATCCCTTTAAACATACCCTAAACCTAAAATAAAGATCATATCAACCAAAAAGAAAAAAAAACATAACTCATTTTCACATTTTGCATTGGTGAACAACAGCGGTTTGAAAGGAGAAAGAGGAGAAACAACAATTTGAAGAGGTTAACACCAGTCTTAGGAGAGACTGATTAGGGACAGCCATATATTCTCTATGTTTTTGTCATTTTGTTGTTGAAACTTGCAGCCGTTGGGCATTTTGATGTAATTTTGATATAATATATATGCAGATTGTCATTGAAAACAATTGAGTTTTGTTTATTTATTTGCCAATTCTCATGTGACAAGTTGAAAACTAAGTTCAAGTGTAATGTTATTGTTATGTATACATTTTTTAAGGCTCTATAATGTCTATAATGAATGCCTTATCAATGTTATCAAATAAATATTTGAAATTTCCCAATATTTAAAAAAAAATCTTATTTTTTAGTAGCTGTCCCCTGCTGTCTCCTAAAAAATGGCCAAAAAAATTGTCGTCCCTGAAACTCGTCTCCCTGTCCTCGCTCGTCCCCGTCCCCGAAACTTGGGGGAGCATAGTCTAAAACTAAAGTTGAGAGGAAATTACTTTCAACCCCCCTAAAACTTGTTTAAAAGCATCTAATAATCAAATGGTCTCTGACTTTTAATACACTGTATATACTCACCCAAAATGTGAATATTACAAAAAGAGCAAAACAAATCTAACCTAGTTCCAAATGAACCTATACGATTAGGACCCCTTCAAAGCAATAGTAGCATACAAGCACTGGTTAAACCATAGTTGGAAAACTCGGCTGGGCAAAAAACTCGGCAAGCCAATTTTTGGAGAGTCAAAAAAAACTCGGAGAAATCTCGGCAAAAACTCGGCAAATTAAAAAAATTGCTAAAATTTCATTAGAAACACATGCAAAATTCAATGACAAGATGAATCCAATGAGTCCATAAATGAGTACAAAAGTGTTTTCTATTAAATTTGATTGACTTCAATGCAAATTGATTACAAAATCGCATTCTCATGCGGAATCCTGATGGCTAAAAGCCTGATAGTCTGATACAAATTAGTAATTACAAATTACAATAGATAGCTGAAAATGAAAATAGTAAAATTAGTCTAGAAGTAAATACTAAAAGTAAACAGTAACACAACATATTACATCTTCCTCTTCCCTAATTTAGCCAAAGCTAGGGAAGAGGCAGATGCTCTAGTCCTGCGAGTGCGCGGTGGCTCTGGCTCCTCATGCTCATGAATGTCCTCCAACCCTACATCTCCTGTTGCACCCAGATCCTCCATTGCCTGTCTCTCGAAATCAAGAATTTCGTCTGCGGTAAACAATGGAGCCTGCTCATCCTGCCTTGTCCAATCACTATAAAGATCTATCTCATCCAAATCAATAGGATCCAATGATTTGTCCTCTACCTTTTTTGTGCTCAATCGAAGGTTGTATTGCACAAAGACAAGGTCATTGAGGCGCTTTTGGGCTAGTTTGTTCCTCTTTTTCGTGTGAATGGCCTCAAATAAGCTCCAATTCCGCTCACAACTGGATGCACTACAAGGCTGGCATAGTATGCGGAGGGCAATTTTTTGGAGATGTGGGGTATTTCCACCCCAACTTTTCCACCAAGCCTCTGCAAAAAAAATACTGAAGAGTTAGAAAACAAAGTCAAGACTCAAAACACATTTTATCAAATTATAAATATAAGATATTAAGAATCAAGATGCATGTATGATGTGACATAGTGACAGTGAAATAAACTTAAAGACTCTGAATTTTATACCTGGTCTCTGAGTGGTTCTTCCTCGAATAGCTAGATTTGAAGAAAAGAGTTTACCCCTCGTTTCACTGTAAAGATCCAACTCTTGGACAATGAGGTCTCTCACCTCAACCATGGGTTCCATCCTCTGAATGCATGTTGTGAGCCCCTCCATAACCTCTCCATTAGGATCAGAGAAGTTCTCTGAGAAGTGAAATTGAGGGTTGAGGAAGTACGCTGCAGCATGGATGGGTTGGTGGAGTTGATTGTTCCACCTCCTATCAACAATCTCCCATATGGGATCAAATTTGAGGCTGTCCCCCATGTAATAATTTTTTATAGCCTCTTTGGCCCTATCCATGGCCTCATAAATATATCCCATGGGGTTTTGATCCCCATCTACCAAGCGAAGGACTCTAACCAGGGGCTCTGACACCTACATTACAAATACAAAAAGATTAAAAATTAAAAATTACAAATTTATAATGAAAGACTTAAATTAAGAAATAAAATACTCAATTTGAATTTAAAATCAAAGTTTTGAGGTTACCTTCACGATCTCTGTAGCTCTTTCCTCAAAGAGCTTATCAAACACTATGCTTGCAACTCTCTGTCCTTCAGGGTTTTTTTTATAAGATGATTCTAGCCATGCTGGACACACAAACATTTGTTTCAAAGCATTCAATGAACCAATAATGCTTTGCAATGTTAGGAAAATCGTTGCAAACCTTGTGGCACCCGATCTCACCAACTCTTTCCCTTTCGTATATTCCCTCATCAAACTAAGAACCCAAGGTTGATTGTAGATAAATTTTGTTATGCTCCTTGCATCATCTACAATTGGTGCCACCCAATCAAGTTTGCCTATGTCCTCCAAAAGAAGGTCAAGGCAATGTGCCGCACAAGGTGTCCAAAAAAGTGTAGGATGTCTATCCTCAAGCAATCTCCCAGCTGCCACATATGCTATTGCATTATCCGTGATGACTTGCACAATATTATCTATCCCCATCTCCATGACAACTTCCTCCAACAATGTACACAATGTTTCTGCATTTTTTATTTTGTTGGAGGCATCCACTGATTTCAAAAACACAACTTGACCTTTTGAAGAAATAAAAAAATTAAGGATGGTGCGGTTTCTCCCATCCGTCCACCCATTGGAAAGAATGGTGCAGCCATGTTTCTTCCATTCTTTCTTTTGATCTTCAACTACTTGCACCGCCCTTTCCGTTGCATTTGTGAGCAACCTACAAAATTTTTTAAGTAAAAATTAAAATAAGTACAAAATTTTATTTTTTAAACAAAAGATAACTTAACATAAATTAACTAATCACATAAAATTTAAATGATAAACTTAGCATAAAATTTAAATTGACTAATGACTAATCACTAACCTCCCACTCAAGTCTTTACGAGAAGGTGGCTTGTAGCCTTTTCCCGCAACTGTCAATGCGGTAACCAAATTGTGCCAATAGGGACTACTCGCCACATTGAATGCAATGTTATTGAAATACCAAAAGTTTGCACATGCCATGTCGGCATGTTGATGCACCTCCCTATTCCACCCTGTAGCCTCCAATGATGTATGTGCCTCTGGTGTGTTTCTTGGCACAAAAAAACTATGTGGTGAGTGTGAAGATGTAGACCCCGGCGGTGGCATTCTACTCGAAGTAGAGGAAATGGGGGGCCTAGGGGCCAATTTGCCACGAATGTGTGGACCACGAAGAGAGCCTACAATGTTAACATCAGCTCCACTCGTCTCCTCATCTGATTCAGACTCTATGTCCACTTGCATTTGCTCATGACCATGTCGACCGGAACTAGCTATGCTTGCTGCTATGGCTGCCTTTGTCCTCTCCCTTTGCAATTTTCTTTCTTCGGCAGCTGCAAGTAAGGCAAGCATCTCCCTTTTTATCTCTTCTGTGGTGTTAAGACAACCCTTGGAATCATGACAAGCAATGCCTGCAAGATGGTATTTGAGGTGATTTATGCCTCCATGTAATACCCTCGTACATCTACCGGAAACAACCGTTCCAGGATTCGGTCCTCTCACAGCATACTTCCATGTTGGGTCTCTAGCTCCTGGAGGACGAGTGCCTGGAACCCATGACGATGTTTGTGCCATGGATGGGGTGCCGGTGGAGTCTGACGCTGAACTTGAAGCCATTATAGTGCGAATTTAATCTACACATACAAAAAAAATGTACAACATATTAGGTTTTTAATTAAAAAAAAATCTCTCTAAAATTGATTTAAATTGATACTCATACAAATGTGTTTCAATGATTAAATTAGTCAATAAATTAACTAATCTAAACAACAAAATAGATTTACAATAAAAAAATGAACCTAGGTTTAAAAATTTCAAAAAACAGCGAAAATCATGAAAAAAATCAGAAAAAATCCACAAAAAATAGTGAAGAATTTTGTTTTTTTGGAATCTAAATGCAAAAATGAAGCTTCTTTTTGCTCTATGAAGATTTTGTTTTCAATTTGGATTCAATATTTTACAACAAGAACCAAAAAAAATGATTAAACAAAAAGAAAAATGGAAAAACAAAAACTTACCTGGAATTCAAATTTGCCTTCAAAATCCGCAAAAAATGGCGTTTGAATCCGATCTTCTCGATGCCACAACGTTGCAAATGAACTATTTTTGCTTGGAGGGGGGTTTTTTGCTATGTAGAGCTTCAAAAACCTAAAATCTAATTAAGATTTACCTTTTCTGGCCGCGGAAATGACTTATACCTCTGCCTGCGAGTCTTTTGTACGGACTCGGCGAAAACTCGGCTCTGACTCGGAAAAACTCGCTAGGAAGACTCTGCGAGTTAAAGTCAAGTTGACTCATTTGAAAAAAAAACTCACAAGTTTATAAAAACTTGGCGAGTTTTTGGCGAGTCTGCCAACTATGGGTTAAACAAGTTTTCTTGGAAAAATAGTAAAGAAAACAACAGATGTCCTCTCATCCAGTTCACATTCATGTATTTAATTAAAGGCATACAATAAAGAATACATGTGTAGTATCTGAAAATAACTTCAGCATGCTTCCCCAAGCATGACATACAAATTTCTAGAACTACACAACTATTACATAATTTTCACTTTCTGGCTTTTCAACTTTCAATTATCTGCACTTAATACCTTATACTTTTGAGATTTTGCAGGAAACATACAGATTGTGATTTCCACATTACCATACTAGACTATGATGGAAATGCTTTACTTTGAGAGGTTACTTCTCTTTGGATTTACTACTACACACTAACCTGTGTACATTGTGCTTACCAACACTGTATATCCTTGCACTTAATTTTTGTGGTTTTGTACTACAGACTAGACTTGTGATTTGTGCATTCCTATGTTGTTTAGGCAATATACTGGAGACTATTCAAAAAACTCAATTTGAAGTTGTATACAATACATAATAGGCATCATTTCCAATGCCAGGCTTACCTATAGAATATCTCATGAAAAAACCTATGACTTAGCTCCATGTTAGATACAACCAAACTCACAAACTTTTAAACATAGAATCAAAAGTATGCCACCATAACAGTACCTCAACTAGGCAATACTTAAAATCACTCCATAGCATAGTGAAACTCAAAATTGAAATTATCTAGCTAAGAGTCCAATATCAATCAAAACATTAGAAATGAATAATATACGTGCGATACTAGGCCACCACAAATACACATCACACTCCCAAAAAAACCAAGAAGAAATATATGAGTGCTTGGATCACATTTATTAATCACAAAATCACTTAAATTGAAATTACCTTGATAAAACTCCAGCACTAATAGGCCACCACAAATACACACAATACTCCCAAACAACAGAGACAAAAGATAATGAGGGTATTAGGATCATATCAATTAACACCCCACATGATTGAAATTTCTAAAATCTGAACATTCCAACAACTTATGAGTAGGAATTTGGTCAATAATAAAGGAACATAACCTTTTACAAGAACACCTTCTATAATAGCTAAGAACCTTGCCACAATGGAAATTGAGGACGAAAACAGCAATAGCAAACTGAGCCAACAAACAGCCCACCTGCACACTGCACTTCTAAAGCCCTGTTAAAAAGGAAATTGCATACAAAAACATGTATGCACATATCCATGTGTCTCTCATGTACATTTAATAAGGTTGCTCTCCAATCAACCTTAACTCTAATAGCTTGTAGGATGTTCTAAGATGACTCATTTTATCCACCTATTCTCTATCTACTTATCTAATCTTATTCTTCTACTGGTTTCTAGAGCTGTTAATAAATAAGGGTCCCCATACCCATTATTAAATTGAGTGTGCCCTTCTTTTCTAATGAATTCTTAGCATGTACGATCAACTGATAGTTTGATAATTTCATGTTGTATCAGAACTGAATCGCTATAGCTTCATAAACATTTTGCAGAAGGTTTGAGGCTCCATTGGGATAAGCTTGTTCTGGTGACCAACTTTCACCTCAAGGAAGGCAATCTCAACACCTCTTTAATGCTCCATGTTTGGATCTCCCACAAACACATTTGTCAGGTTTCTTCCCTCATTGGCAGATTTTGTGTAAACTATTTGAGAATTTATTAGCAGATCTCTTCCTAGGACTCTTTCACCCAAGGTTTCAAGGATTGATCTTCACAGATCTCCCCTTTTCTGATTAGAATGTGATCCATAATAATATTCTACAGCTCTCAAGGGTTCCAGATAAGCTTGAGGTTTTCAGATTAGGTACACAGTTTGTTAGATCAGGCATTGGGACGCTTTGGACTTGGATCTGCATTTTTTATGGTTTTGAGGCTAAAAACCATAGTTCCACGAGGACGCGTCCCCCCCCAAAAAAACCAGTTGTTTCCGGGACGGGGACGTCCCCTAGACGCACCTCCACCGCCACCCTGAACCTCTGCCATCCCCGGGACGTTTCCCTCTGAGAGGGGACATCTCTGGGGTGTCCCTTGAAAAAGGGGACGTCCAGGGGACGCCCAGAAGTCCCTTGACACCCCGGAAACTATCGAAAATCAAAATATTATTGCATGGAAAGCTTTGTTAGTTTTAAACTTGAACATGAACCAATTCTAGAAATTAAAGATCTTACAATGACAACATAATTTACCACCTTCACCGTGCTTGCAACACAACATCTCTACATGCTGATAGCTTCTGTGTATGTTCTGACTTGAAAAGATAGTCCCTTTGCTTTCCTGCAGGCTTATACCTATTACATTGGCATTAGGAGCTTGGGCAATAGAGAAAATTTTAGTTAATATGTTGAGATGGAAGATTTGAGCTATTGGATATAGAGCATAGCTTCACCCTTATAAGGAGGGCATGAAATACCAAGTAAAAGATGCCACACACACCCGATGGAAATGGAAGAGCTCCAGAGTCCTTAAGTGAGTCACTAAAGGATCATCCCATTCAAATATCCAAACACAGAGGGGTTTTACATTTTGTTACATGCTCTAGCCTTCTACTTTGATAATGTAGACAGAGTGGGTGCCAAGCTGCAAAGAGACAATTGCATTAACTTTAGTCTTGTGTTGACATGCTTGCACCTAAACTAACCCTTTAGAAGAGAAATACATCTTTAGTTCCAAAAGCAATGCCCAAGGAAAGGGAGACAAAAAGCAAGAAGTCCCTTGATGCCCAGAAGTTGAATGGTTCAAACAATCAAACATGAAACTTCATTGTTAAAAACTTAAATGTTAAATTGTTGATGTTCAATGCAATATACTTATTCCTTATACATCTTTTTATAACTAATTTTCCAAGTACTATATGTATTTGCACACCCCCCCCCACACCACCGTCCCCAAACTTAGGCCCCCAATTCCCTCGTCCCTGAAACCTGTCCCCGTGTCCCCCCGTCAGGAAACTCCGTGGAACTATGCAGTAAAAAACTTATGACAAATAGCATTATATCTTGATCTTTTAAACAAATCTTGATGACTACATAGTACAACTATAATTTGCCTGCCCTATTCCATAGTAGAAGCTATAGAGCTGATTTTCCTCTAATCAAATTGACAAGTTGTAATTATCATGTCTAGACTGATTATATGTGATCTAGGTGGTTCTCCAAAGGCAATTCTAGTGATACCACCAAGCCTATTCTCATGTTCTACAGTATTTTTGAACACTTTCTTGAGGTTTGCAATCTCTCCAAGATATTAATCCCACTCCACTTGATGCCCCAGACATTTTTCTAGTGGTGTGAGACGATCTAAGTAGATCAAATGCGGCGCCATCCAAGCCTATACCAAACCTTATGCAATCTTTATCATAGGCTTTGTAAGGGTTCTAAATGCCTACAAACTAAACTTCTAAGGTGCACTCAAACCATGTGGTGCCTCTAAGCATTGACAATGTTGAGGCATTTGTCATTGAAAGGGTGTAGCTCTACACACAACTTGACTATTACGTTTGATGCCTTTCAGCTCAACTGTCAAAAAATGACGATTCACATGGAGCTCAACCATTCAACTCCCATAATGGTTCTTTAGCCTTTGTGGCTTTGTAACATTGTGTATAGATCTGTATCATCATGTTTCATTAACATAGGCATAGCTTATGGAAGATTGGTAACCATATATTTGTGAAGATAGTATGCCATGTACAAAATGCACTGATTAATAGAGTCTTTCGTTCCACTTCTATTATCTTCCTTATGTGTCATTCTCTAATTGATATTCAACATCTTTGGTTTATTGTTAGCATTGCTTTTGTGTAATGTCCCCTTTCCGCACATAATCAGTTTGAGAACAATTAGCCTATTTTCCGAGTTTTCTCGCAGGTTAATTGGTAGTGCAACGGAGAACTCCAACATTCTTGGAGAGCGCTAGAATGAACAAGCGATGTTTTTGATAGTGGTAGTGAGTTCAAGAGACCATCATGAGTCCAAGAAGTGTGGAATGCTCCCAGAAAGATTGAAGTGTGGAATGTTTTTATATTTGTTATACTATATATTCGTATAGGAATATATTTACTCATCGGAGGTTCAAGGAATACGCCGATAGAACAACAGACGACTTTAAAAAATTTTCCGGCGTGCATTTTTTTTTTACAGCGTGACACAATTCTGAACATGCTCACATAGACCAAAATTACCTTCGACATATTCTTTATACTATATATTCATTTTAAAATTAAAACGATCTATCACTGTTGTTTTCTTAAATGAAGTAAGGTTTTAGTTTACAGTTTATTAAAAAATAATAATAATAATAATAATATATTTGTTATACGATTATAACTTTACTCTTAACTTTTACTATAGTATAATTTTAATCTGTATTTAATATTTTTTTATTTAATAGTTAATTATATTTTTATAATTCTATTGTTATTCAGTCTTATGGTTATATAGCATAATATAATAATAATATATAATTATAGACTATATTTATTATAATATTATATAATATAATTATAATTATAATTTATAATTTAAATTTTATATTATAGATTGTCTTTAAATTTAATTAAATTGAATTTATATTATAAACTGTATTTATTATTTATATAATATATTATATTTAAGTTAATTAAATTTTTTAGACGTACCCAAAAGTACCCAACCCCCCCAAAAATTATGCCGTACCAGCATACCGTACCCACGTACCCGTACCGGCACCCCTACCCGATTCGGCAACTTAGGTAAAAATCAGACTTTCTGTGGAGGGGACCTTGCTGATTAAGGTTTCATTGCATCATCTACAAACCCTCATTCTGCTGCGAGTTCAAATTAGACCTGTTCTACATCGATTTCAGAGGTGTCTGGAAGGTTTAAAGCTGTATTTTAGCATCCTCTTACATCTTCAGCACCAAATCTCAAAGGGGTATGCATCTGATATTGTTTGAATGGTTTTTAGTGCCTCTTTTCAGTGACTTTTAGCTGCAGAAGTTTATTTCAGTTTGAAATCAGAATTAGTCATAATATATTGCAGCACTGTTAGCAGTTTGGAACTAGATTGGAAAGTCATTTTATTGCTAATATATATATATAGTTGCAATCAAATATCTTGTATAACCCCGGAAGGTAGTACCACCAGTGGTTTGCATTTCTTGCATATCATTTTGTAATAACTAGATGGTTCACCGCCGGTTCTATAGCATTCAATGTGTTTTTACACACTCCACTGAAGAAGTGTAGATTTGGTCGGCGTTGCTGCCTAGTGTGCTCATTTCAGCGTTTGCATCAAGCACGCTCCATTGAAGAAGCATAGATCTGGTCGGCTCTGCCGCCTAGTGTGCTTCATTTCAGCATTTGCATCAAACACACTCCACTGAAGAAGTGAAGATTTCGCAGTCTCTGCCACCTTGTGTGCTTTGGTTGATAATGTTTACTTCATCTTGCTACATTCTTTTTAGATAGCCGTGACTGGTCCTAAGCATTATATGCTCTCACCTTGCCCATCCTGAGAATTGGGTGATCAAAAAGTGTTAGGGATGGTGCATTGTAGCAATTTCTTAATTTACAAAAATAAAAAAAATTGGGGTGGTTATTACATTTTTCACTTATAACATGTCTAAACGCACACAATTTAGAGTGTAGTCCCCCTGATACTACTTGGAATCCAAACTAATGCTGCAGATGTTTTGAGTAGCAAGAATTGTTTTTCCTTGTCTCTAGTAACAAGAATGTCATTTGATTGATGAGAAAATGGCTTAATTGATGTGATGAAGTAAAACAAATAATTGGTTTGTCCATTTCAAAGATCTCAAATTTTGTATGAAAGGGATATGTGATCCATATAAGGCTTGGGATCACCTTAAACCCCTCTTTGACAAAACCAATAGTATTTGTGCCCATCAACTAGATGAATCAATTAAATTATCTTTATCCAGATGTTTCTGAAAGGATTGATAATTATCTCACCAAAGTAAAGCAAATGAGTACCCGACTCAAGGAATGTGGCATTACTAAGAAACTAAATGATTTAGAGTATAGATCTCCTGTATTGAATTAGGCTTGTGCTAAGGGATTTTCTAGAAATAGATTTCATTACACAAGTATGAGGGAGCAGAAATATTTTACAAACCATGCAACTATAGATCCATTACTACTAGTTTAAATTCCCCCCCCTCCCAACTTAAACTTTCTTTTATGTTAGTAGGGAAGGATTTAACTCAACTTTGATACCCATTTTTATTGACCGCCTTCCATCTCTACCTGCATACTCACATTGAAGAGCATCAACAAGACTGATTTTATGCATCAAATCTTTCTCAAGCATGAAGTTGGAAATAATTATTAACCGTACTACTGGGAAAGGAGTATGTCCATCACCAAACCACTGTGCACTCATAGTGGTGTTCATTTCACCCCCTTCCTTGAGAGTTCAATTCACTAATGTATGGCTCCAACCAACTTCTCCCTAAGCTTTCCTACTCAACATTTAGTGATTGGAGAACCAATATTACTGGCAAGGAGATAGTGATGAACTAAGTGGATTCTTTCTTCAAGAGAGATTAACATGCACAAAAAATTGTAATTTTGGGGCACACCTATTCCCCTTAGGATTTAAAAGTGCCAACAGTGGGAACCTATAAGCAGTGACTTTGGCACCAACATTTTTTTTTTCTGAATTAACTAGTCTAAAAGCAGTCATTACCACTTTAGTGTCCATTCATCATACCAGGGCCATGCAACTAAGGCTTATGTGTGCACATGGTTTTATGAGAAAATGAACAAAAAATTATACTGCAATATATAATTGTATAAAATAGTTAAACTATGGCTTGGATAAACCTTAGGTAAGGCACTCATAAAGCGGATGTTGTAATATCTCGCTAAGGATATTCTCTAAAATTCTGAATGCTCTGATACCACTGTAAAATCCCCTAACGAGATTTTGCTCAAAGCACAGAAAGATTTCTGATATTAACTATGCTCTGATACCATTGTAATGTCCCACCCCAGGTGGACACTTGCAAACTATAATTTCTGCCTTGTTTGGGTTGTATGATAAATGTTCGTGCTTAGGGTTTTGTGTGTTGTTCTTGCATGTTTGATATTTGCATTGAATACATGAATATATAACATATATTGAAAACCCTCAAAATATATAATAATTTTGCACAAACGGATGATGACCTAGATCATAAAAGATGCTCAAACTAAATACTGTAACATACCCATTTTATTATCTTCAACTTCGTCTGGCTGCCGAACTTGGGCCAGCATTACATGCATTGGAAAATCATCGATCCTCACATGCAATGAAAGTTATTAACAATATCAGCTCTGCAATATTAAATGGGACCTCAGATGCCAATAATAGATAATGTGGAAGCCAAGTATGAAGGTCGAATTCTCCCTAAAGAAACCCACAACTCAGGCTGAGAAGTACGGCCTTGTTGGTATTGAATATCAGCTTCTAACAGCTGCAAACCCCTTTCATATTACTGCTGTCTAAATTGCAAAGTGCTGTCTGATATAGGTGACCATGGATGACTAGAAAGATACCATAAAGACTCACAAATCTTTAATAAATGGTACCGCTGTACTAGCAGATGTACGGCCCAGCAATGGGTAAGAAATGCAGTCCAAAATCTCCTTCAAAATGATATAAATCTGCCACTAATCACTTAATCCCTCAGCTGCAAAATATAATAATAAATTATGCACAATTTGACTCCTGAATGAAGCCAACTAGATGAGCAAACTTCAGCTGATGTTGCACAACCTTAGATTGCTGAATAATGAAGAATTGCATGTTCTCCAAAGTCTGAAATGATGCCAATTTGAAGAAACCCTAGGTTTCCTTCACAATTCCCAAAGCTCTCACAAAAAGCAAAGTCAAATGATCATCATTAATGAATCTATTTGCCTTTTGATGCCCTTTTATAACTTCTCCAAATGAAGTGTATTTAATTTGCCTTCGAAGTCCACTTTTTAATTAAGTCCTTGTGTGTCCCTTTCAACATATAAATTAATAAAGTATTATATCACTTTATTAATTACCATTTAACCCTTATATCACCTCTCATAATAAAGTCCCCTTTAAATAATGACCTTATGTTATAAAATGAACCATATATTATAAGGTCATATAACTCATTAATTGCTTTTAAAGTCAAAATGGCCCCACTTACATAAGGCTAAGTTATAACCTTATAATATACCTTTTATAATTAAATATCATTTAGGCCACTTTAAAAATTAATAACTCCTTAAATACTTATGATTTTCCAATTCCGTCTAAACAAGGAGATTCACCATGATACCCTCTGTAAATCCAACCGCCTTACGAAAAATAGTAGGGGTCCCTCTCTATCAACCATTGATTTACTATAAATAGTAAATCCCTCATTATTTGATCAAACCAAAGGTGTAAGGGATTGACACTGCAATGAAGCCTATTCAGGTGCCCTGCTATAGATAGTAACCCTGACTGTCCTGAAATAGTCACTTATTATAAATAGTAAGTGTGTGAATTTGAATCAAACAAAGGCTAAACCTGAACTCTGGATGGGAATAAGCCTCCCGCTCTGCCAACTGGAACCCTCTAACCATCTGCCTTAGCCTACGAGGGCCAATAATAGGCTAATCCCGTCACAAACCATGGTGAGCTAAAATGGGGACATTACAGATGTCTTGTTTTATAAATCACTGTAAATATGATTCTAAATTTAAGGGGAGTAGTTAAGCCCAAGACCTAAAACACTAGATTATCTAGATATGCAGTGTGCAACAGATGGGGAGAAAGACTCATAAAAACACACATGAATATAGCCAAATTGTGGTTTTATAAGAAAATGAACAAATAACCATATAGCAAAAATAATCATATTTCAGCCTAGAGATAACTCAGGTGAGACTTATAGAGCATGTATTGTATCACAAAACACTGTATATGACTCTAAAGTTAAGGTGAAGGGAGCAGTTAAGTTCGAGACCTTAAAGACTAGCTCATCCAGGTATGCAGTGTAAAAACTAGACGGGGAGTAAGACTCGTAAAAACACATATGAATATAGCAAAATATGCAGTGAAGTTCAAGACCTTAAAGACGCTCATACAGATATGCAGTTGAAGACTTTAAAGACTAGATGGGGAGTGAGACTCATAAAAACACACATGAATATAGCCAAACCAGACTATTTTTACATTCAATAAACTGCTGAAGTCCTTCAAGCTGTCCTAGTTTTACCTAATTGTGATGTTGCAACAGACATCTGGGATTCTTAATGTGTAGCCTTGATTTATAATTGTCTTAGATTTTCTTCAACATGGATTTCATTGGCTAAGCCAGTGAGTTTAATGGTTCCCTTATGTTTTTCCTTAATTTAACTCTATGAAATTCTCCTCTTACCTGGATCAAGACTGTCTGTCCTCCATGAGTTTTAGATTGCACAAATTTATTCCTTTATTCTACATGGCTTTTGATTCTTTGAAGGTTGGGCTGTACGGTTGTACTAGTGTTAGCATGTTTATTGAATTTGTTGCTGTTTTCCAGTGTGCTTCTGCTTTCGAATCTGTACATTAACAATGTTATTTGCCTTTTTTATTGCAGTTTACTAGACAGTCTTCTTTCAAGTGCTCATCATGTTACTTTCTCTGTACAATCCTGCAAGTTAATTTCCTGGATTACTTCATGGATAATTTATGTAATGCTATTGGTGTTTTGCTTATGCTTAAGTGAATTATAAATTCTGATAACCTAGGCAGGATATTACACCAAAGTGTGTCATATTCTATATCATTCATTATGTATATTAATATAAACTCGTATACTGACCATTTTTTTATTAGGAGATAAAACTGTAAGAATGTTTTCAACGATTTGAAGAAAAGTGCAGCCATGTCCTTACCTGAGAGCTGATCCTTGAGTCTTGAATTGACAGACAAAAACTTATTTACTGCAGAGACTAGTACTTTTTTTTTAATTGAAAAAGAGAATAGTACTTTAGTTCAACTACACCATATGTTTCAGAGCATGTAGTTTATACTCGAACTGAAATTCCCTTTTCAAGAGTCACTAATTCTTTATTTTATTCCTTTTAAACAAAATTTGTTATATTAAACAAAATGATATAAGTTTAGATTTCAGAGAATACGTTTCTAAAATCTAAGTGGTCATCTAGTTTCAGTTGAATAGAATTTTAGGTCTTCTATGTTGAATGCAAGATTATCTAATGTGAGAATTTTTCTGATAAAAGAATGACAGCTTTTTGTGTATGATATCAGAAAAGTCTCTTAGTACTTCTAAAATATTAGATGGACAATTAAGTACAACTTGTTATAAAACTTTGCTGTTTTCCTGTCAGGAAGCAAGAAGTCTAGATGAAGGGGGGCTTGTGACAAATTCTTTACAGAGGCTTCAGATAGATGACTTAGCAAAGGATTTGCCAAAAAGAAAACTGGTTAAAAAATCTGTCTCAGGTGAAATGCAAAAGACTAGAACATCTGTAGAAAGTGATGATGACCTGATGGATTTGGCAGGATTCTTGGCCCAAAAACAAATGGAACGAAACTCATCTTTCCCAAGCTCTAGTCTTCCAAAAAGTAAGCACTTCAGATGTTTCGACAAATATCCGACACAGCACAAACCGAATCATGTTCTGAGACATAAGATGAGACAGTTGAGTGATCAAGTTCAGCTTCAACCAAATTTATCTTTTACGGAAGGTTTAGTTACAAGACAAGATGCTCTTAGAAACAGCCCTGATCAAGTTGCGTCAGAGAAGGGCCATCCGTGTTTAGTAGTGGAACAAGGTCAACAACAGCTTGTTCAAGTGTATGACTCTCTTGTAGTTGTGCCAGAAGAACAGAATGTATCAAGGCAAGGTCAAAAGGAAAGTATAATTATTACTAAAAGGGATGGCACAGTTTCAGTTTCAAAAGATAATTCCAACCATATGGGAAAGGCCTGTGAAAAGAAATTAGACCAAGAAGGCAAATCTGATGCTTCTGTTATGATGGTGAAAAAAATGTGTAAAGGATACTCTACCCCACAAAGGAAAAATTCAGTTGCTTGTGACTTAAAGAAATCAAATGCATCTCCAAAGTATAGCAATGGAAGCATTCCTTCTCAGGCTATTTCAGAGCATAATCATCTGCATCTATCAACAGAAACATGTCAACAGGTCAATCAATTGCTGGACTCTTACATGCAAGAGAAGTCAATAATGTCGAAACAGACTAAGGGAATGAGGACAGGCCATAGAAGCAAGCGTACAAGCTTTGTTACAAGGAAGGCGGGAAACAACACAAAGTACTGTGCTTCTAAGAGGTTAAAATCAGCTACTCAGAAGTCCTTAAAGAAACTGAAATTAAATTCAAATCATGACTTAACAGAAGAACAGAACACTTCTACATATATTATGGCTTCAGAAGCCCCAAATGATGGTCACATACATTTAGAATCAGAGGAAGCATGCCAACAGAGAAACCAAGTTGAAACTTCTCTTATTCCAGAGAGATTTGTTGAGTCAGAACAAGCTACAGAAGTAAGGAACAATTCTACAGGGAATGAGGCTTTTTCTGATTTAAATGACATTTTTGATGATAGGAGATGTGTCACTGTAAAAGATTCAGGTCACAAAAGAAAGAATGTGAACTTCCTTGAAATGATGGGAACAAAGAAAAAAGGATCATCTGCTTCTCAGTGTAAACCAATTGCTGCTTCTAGGTCATCTTATGGGATTTCTTCAGGTTCAGAATATCTATCAGGCACAATACCGACAATTGATAAAGAAAACATTGTTTTCAGAAGTGAGCCTGCCAGCTCAACTGCAATAAAACAAGGCAAAGGATCATCTATTTCTAAAACGAAAAAGTCAGGCACCAAGAAGTCCATTGATGCAAAAAAATTGTCCCCAAATCAACATGTAAGAACACAGGTTGTCCTTAACTGCAGCCATGCTGGAGTTGGCTCAGAGGATGCTCAAATAGATCCAATAGCAGGGGAAGGTCAAGAGACTAATCCAGATGAAGTGTGTTTAATGCAAGAGAATACTGTTATGGCTATAGGAGATGATGGAACAGGAACATGTTCCAAAATAGGAGATGGGGATATTTTGCATTCAAGAGATTGTTTGGATTTTCCCATAAAGACAGGTGAGAATAAATCAGGTCATAAGCGCAAGGCTGCTTGCCGTGTTTCAATGAGTAAACAAAAGGACGAAGGATCTTCCAGGTCTCCAAGAAAAAAATCAACTGGGAAAAAGTCTATGAAAGAGCGTAAGGCTCTTGCAAAATCTGAAGGTAGGCAGATGTCAGAAATTGAGCAAACTAATGCTGCTTTGAATGCTGTATTTTCCAATGGGAATGCCAGAAAGCCACAATTTGCAGTTGCTGATATCAGAGGCAATGGTCATTGCTCTGAAAGAAATCTTAATTCAGGAACTTGCAAATTCATGCCTCCAGAAACTGCAGAGGCAGTTAACAGTAAAGGTTTTACTCCGCAACAAACATTAATACAACATACTGTAGCTCCCACTTCCAAAGATAGGGAGCTGTTGATTATAAATGATGATTCTGTACAGCTGACTTTGAGTTCAGAAGTAATTTTAGCTGATTTAAGTAAGATGAGTTGTAAGACTTTCCAGGCAGAAAACTTAAATAAGAAAGATGATAACTTGAATAAAAGAACTCTTGGATTAAAATCAGTGAGTCCCAAAGTAATCTATACTGCTATTCGTGAATCAGAAATAGAACCATGGCATTCAAGTGTCGATAGCCCTGTGCAATCCATAGGCCAAAAGTCCTTGATTAGAAATGCAGATGCAAGACTGGTGGTAAAGAATCAGGTAAGAAAATGGGGAGGCTTAAATCTGTTTGAACATGCAAAGATGTTTTATGTCTATGAGTAACTCATGAGATGTTTGTAGAATATATGGATAAATTTGCTTAGAGATAGAAATCAAAAGCAATGTAGTTTAAGATATAATGCATTTCATTGTCAGGATGCTCTTGAACATGACAACAGTTTGGTGCAATGTCACGGCAATGCATTCTCAAATGGTTTTGAAAAACAGTCCTTATCAAGTGCAACATGCCTTCCTGCAAAAGGTACGTTGTTTATAGTAGATTTTGAGAAATGTAGCTTACTTAAATAAAGATCAAAACAAGAGCATCATGTACTTAACATTTGAAATCAATTAAACAAATTTGGCAGGTTTTTTAGGGTCAAATATATCCCAACATGTGCCAAACAGCAGTGGTCCCTTCAATTCCTTAGGTTGTCTTCTCCCACATGCTACCTTGGCTACTCCTTCCACAGAATCTGCACCTGAATTCAACCAGTGCTCGCCATCAAATTACCCCACTGTGTTTGGCTTTGCCCAAGGTAAAATTCATGTACAAGAAGCTAATCACTAGAGCAAGAATTGGAGATTTTCAGAGTCCTGGAAACTCATTCGTAGATTTATTACATTTTAGTAGATGAGTGGATTTTTTGGTAATGGATCTGAATGTTTGGTTTATGTGACATGTTTGTTTTGTAGGAAACCAAGTAAATATCCCAACTAAATCATCTCAAGAAACCTCTTGGCGTAGTAACTATGATCTCAACTTGTATATTCAGGAAAGGTCCGAAGGGATCAATGCACACAGAGCCAATTGTGATTCTGGATACGAGGGTTGTAAACAAAATGCATCAGTTACAATGGATACTGCTGCTAGGAAGCGATCAGAACCTGACAAAACAATTGCTAAGAACATGCTCGGATCTAGTTCTGCAAGGAAACTAACAGGATTTGAGGCATTAGATTCAGATCCACTAAAACAGAGCCTGGTGGAGACAATGACGAACCATGGGAAAGTTGAAACCAATCAGAGGATTCAGTATATTAATGTATTGACAAATACCAGACAGGTCCCTCAAGCTAACCAGAACTTGCGGCCTACAAGTATTCCTCTTACTAAAACTGGTTCTGTAGCCAAAATTAAGGATTTTACATCTAAGCGAACTATGCAAAGTGAGTATGTCGAACCAGAGATTGTGGTAGGTGGGAAAAACCTTACATTAGGTTTGGCTCCAAACATATTGAAGCATCAAAATTTTAGGAGAAAACCAGCAATAGTTACCAGCAATGTGACAGATTTGACTGAAACAGAAACATGGGAGGCAGATACTTCAAAACAGAGAATGACTTCTATGCATGACAGTGCCAAGAGAGTTTTAACTTCACAATCTCATATCTCTCTTATGCCGACACCGCTGAAGCCTTTGAAATTGGCTCCAGGCCATAAGAATTATTTGAACATGCCAGCACAGAAGACAAAGCAACATATATCAAGTCATTCCACATTTCCTTCCATGCCATATACGGATCAGTATGGTAGATTAATAAGGACATCAGATAAGCCATTTCAGATGGAAGCAAGAACACACTGCATCTTTTCCAATGCTTCAGAAACTGCATTTGTTTCTTCAACTCAAGAAAATGTGAGAAGAGAGGTTTCAAAAGGTCTTTATGGAAGAGCAGATATAAACTTTTTAAGACCTGTAATTAGGGGTGATGAAGTTTCAGGTGGAGCTAGTGATAAAGAAGGTTCTGTTCTTACAAGTGCATGCAAGGACAGTTCACTAGAACTCACCTTGTCCATTCAACAAGGTAGTGAAAGGGTGAAACAATTGAAATGAATTATGCAAAAATCCACAGGAGAAAGATGTTGCGGTTTGATCACTTGTATAATATTTTTCTGTACGAGTAGATCACTTTCTAAATGATTGCAGGGAGATGGATAGAATCCCTTCTTCATTTCTATGTATTTTATTACTTTGTAAACTGCTAAACTAACATCAAAACCAATGATTTATACAAATGGGCTCTGTGCAATGATACAGATAGAGATTTTATTTTTTATTATTTAAATAGTTTGTATTAGCTCAAAAGAGAATAAAGTATAGAGCTATTTCTTGAGCAAATGCAACAATTCTGTGAGGATTCATAACATTTTCTTTTTGTCCCTAGAATATCTTATTGCTTGCAGGTAAGGTTGGGAGGTACTCTACTCACATTGTCTAGAGGCACTTGGATATACCTGAAAAAAAAAGTCTTGGAATTGATTCTATGTCTAAAAATATCCTCAAATCTACTCCAAATTACAAGGGTCATTACCAGTGTTCCATGAGGATGTCTCCCCTGCCACCTTGCACTCCACTCTCTGCGTCCTTTATTTTCCTACCTCATCCATGTTCCTGGGGTGTTTCACTCCCTCTGGGAACAATGCTTGGGATGTTGCATGCTTTTTTTCCATTTTAAGGGACATCAAAGTGTTTTTAACATTATCAGCTTAAAAAATGTAAAAAGAACATTTTAAAAAGATGACTTCTAAAAGATAAAATCAGACTAAAAAAAGGATCAGGGTATTCAGCCGAGTTTGGTTCGGCTCCCATTGATAGAACTAGCTGATTTGGAGTCTAGCAGTGATGAACAGCTACTGGAGCTCATGCCAGATGGACATACATTTTGTGGTGACTCTGATTATTGAGCTTGCTGCTTCATACTTGCAGCTAAGCATTTTGTAATAGCTGAAGTACGATTTTCCTTTCTGTTTGTTGAGAGGATAGACATTCCAAATCATTTAGCAAATCACAGATGCATGAATAATCAACCTCTTTTGGCTTAGCTCCAAGGACTCTGGGGTATCAATTCCACCAAAGTCACCCAGCGCACGATCCCAACCTCATCCCTTTTACTGTTGGGGGGCCTTGCACACAGCAAGACTTGATTCCTGGCGGGCTTATTCAGAACCATTTTAACTTCACCAGCATATGAAAGGCTCTTTGACAAAAAATGATTATTTGACTTTCATTGTTATATGAGATTTTTTTCTTTGCTATAGTTTTTTTTAAAAAAATTCTTTAAGTGATAATCAGATTGTAACAATAAGATATTCATAATTGCCATTTAGATTTTAATGTTCAATGTCATTGACGTGGTTTATAATTTTTTTGACTTATATTTATAGTCTTAGCTTAATACTTCAGAATGTTTACTAATGTTTATTTATGCAACTAAAAGCTATTAACATTGCACCATTTTTTTAAAAAATATCTTGTACTTGTAAATCCTATATTTATTGTTCCCTACCACACATGCCTCATCTTCCCCTATCCCCAAATCTTAGGGAAACACGTGTCGTTTTCTCAATGTTAGTGACCACTTTGTCTACAATATTTTAAATGCACATGAATGCTTTTTGGAAATTATAATTACATTAGATAGTAAGGGATAATAGTGGATACCTTGTACTTCGACACTTCGACCTATTTGGTGCACTAATTGACTCCTACCCTAAACCACATCAACTGACAACCACCACATATCTCTTTAATCTTCGTCAATCATCATTTATGGAATTTTCCACATGGGACTATGTTGTTTGGCACAATCCAATCCTCATATTGAACCACACAAGATAACATAATCTGCATTTTACAAAATTTAAAATCCCCTACCCCTTGTTGATGCCCTGGTTGTCCCACATAATATGCATATGCTTCCACTTTTATTGTTCTACTCATCTATCTGGTAGCTCATTTGTTGGTCATGTGGTGGAAGTCATAGAATCCTCCACACATCCTCCAAAGTAATAGTAATATTCCCTAACAAGAGATGAAAGCTACAAGTGTTTGAATCCCACCTCTTCATTAGGGCAGTTAGCATCACACAACATTGAGATCAACTCCAATATGTAATGCAATCCAACTCTAAACAATAGCTCTTTCTGATCATCTTCCATATCTAAGCCTTGTAAACTGTGGAGCACTACATTATGGGGTTTCTCTCAAATCTCTATGATACTTTGCAGAGACAAAGTAGAAAACAACTTGATTAAATCTCAAGTACATAAAAAAAAAATAGAAGCAAAACAAAATAATATCTACCTAGAATAGTTTGCATGTTGCATAGACCTAACCACACTTATGAGGATGGGGCCATGTTCACAAGGTCATAGCAACAAGGACCCGATAGTGTGAAAGTCAGCGATAGTCATGTGACCCTAAATTAGCTAAAAAGTCTACTAGCATCATCATTAAAAATAAATCTTTTTTTTTTAATAAAAAGAAAATTTACAAAATTAAAAATAAAAAGTAAAAAATAAAAAATTAATCACTTACCAACTTAATGCTTTGTGCTAGTTGCAATTGCCTCTCTCATATGATCCACCTAATGGCCGATTGATGTGCATCATTGTGGCATTATGACTAGTCCTTGGCTAGGCTCTCTCTTGATTAATAGAGATAAAAATGAAAATGACCTTTACCTTTCTATTATTATAATTTATAGTGAGTATATTCTAAAAAGAAAATCCTTTTTTCAACTTTTTTCGCACTTCAAAGAAACATCTTTGGCAAGCAAATTCATGCACTTACATGATCTACCTTGTAGAAATTGTCTTGATTACAATCAATTTTTTTTTGGCGGTAGTCCAAAAGTGTTATAATTATACTTGCCATTTTATCTGCCTTATGCCATTTTTACACAATAAGATCTTACACCACATTTTGTTAGGTGGTTCTATCATGATAATATCTTTCACAACATTTGTAATGATGCTATTACATGAAATCCTTTTACACAACATATTTGTAATGTCATTCTTACATGATCACACCTTACACGACATTTATTAAATGGTTTTTCATGAACATATTTTCACGAGCATATCTTACATGATATTTACTACATTGTTTTTACACAAGGGCATATGACATATGGGCATTCACATCTTATTACATGATTGCTCCTTCATGGGGCAACATTGGGGGTGACCAATGTTCCCACCATCACATAAGCCTTGATGATCACATCATATGTATCATACCTAGAGCCACTGCAATGTTATATTTGGCCAACACAATACTCTTATCTTATATCTCATTCCTCAAATTGAATCCACAATGATGTTAGACATTCAATTAATGGGGGCATCCAATCTTTGTCTTAGTTTTATATGGCTTCTTACTTGTATATGTTATGGGGGCCAATTTAGTCACAATTAAATGGTTGCCTTATTCATCATGATTCCAATTAAACTCAACTTCTATGTGGCATCATATATATATATATATATATATCATGAGGGCCAACTTGCTCAACTCCATGATTGTCTTGTACATCATGATTCCATTTACATTTAATTTTACATGGATTCATGATTGTATACATCATGGGGACCAACTCGATTGCAACTCTGATTGCTTCAGCATCTAACCCAATTTAGAACCAACTTTTATATGGCTTCATGCTTGTATTCATATTGGGGGCCAACTTAGTCACAACTACACAATTGCCCTATACATCATGACTCCATTTACACCACATTTTACACCCTTACTACAAGTTCACCTTTCCATCTATTGCATGTTTTGATGATGATTATGAATGTTTATGGATAATAATGTTGTTTTGTAGGTACAACTAATGACTTTGTGTGCAAGTATTGAATATGCCAATAGGCACATGGAGATCACAAGGCATAATCCAATAATGTGTATTTACTTGAGCATTATTCTTGGATCTACTTTCTTATTTCACTTACTACATATTTTACATTAGCATGCATGACTCATGTAGATTCACATGCACACCAAAGTGGGGAAAAATGCAAGTTTATACCATTTTCTTGTCACTTTGTACATGCCCTTAATGTATTGTCATAGTCCTCAATTTGACCTATTCGGTGCATTAATTGGCTCCCATCCCAAATCACATTAGCCACTCACCACACCATATCTACTTAACCTTCACCAATTGCCATTAACAACAGCTTTGCATGTGGGACTATGCCATGTGGCCTGGTCTAGTCCTTGAACTAGACTACATGACACAACATAGTTTGCCTTCTTCAAATTTTAAAATTCCCACTCTCAAGCTAACTTTCTAAATATGATTGTTGTCTCGTCTACCCTACATGAAATACCTTGAGTTGAATGACTAAAGACTTCTATTTATAAGTGTCTCCTAGGTCTTTATCACTCACAAGAGAATCAAGTGTTATCAAGTCCTACCAAGATCTATACACAAAATACACAAGATTATTCAATTAGCAAGCTCATCCAAAGGAGAAATTTTTCATGCTACTTCATCATCATGTGCATGGTGGGTCTTCAAACTTGTACTTCTTTCCTAGGATCTTGACTTATTGGTGAGGCAAGACAAGGTCACCTTTTGCCTCCAAGAAAGCCCCACTATGCTTCTTAGAACAACAAAACTTTTAGTAACAAGTACATGTATGTAGGCAAATAGATCCAATAGATATGCAACTAGGAAACAAGGTTGTGTGATTAGAATAGTGTCACATAGCTCATTTATGGGATTGCATGTCATGACATAGTTTGTAGAGTTTGAATCTTCCATATCAAGTTATCTTAGTTTTTGAACATTGTCCCAACATATTTGGATTTTGGTTTGTTTGTAACAACATATCAATAGGACAACCTTCAACAACAAACCAACAATCACATTGAAACAACTAAGCACCTCTTATCATTTTCTAAATTAACATTCTTATTGGTTTTAGATATAATTGTTTAATATTATTTTATCATTTGATTAGATCTAAAATCATAAGTAAAATATATTACAAATCTTAAGGTTTTAGTGTTAGTTATTTAGTTCTCCACAATTCCCTTGCAAACCAACTTTCAATTTTTAGATGCTTATACATAACTTTATTTTTTATTACCAAAATAAGAATAAGATATCCATTCTAGTAATTTCTATGATTATGCTATGCATGCAAGTCTATTGGTGGATCTCAAAACACTTTCTAGAGGTTGAGATGAAGATGGTATGGATTGAAGGGAGGTATAATTCTTGTGAAGACAAACTTAAAAACATGGATTTAGATTTAGTGTTGTCATAATCTTTGCATAAATGGATTTGAGGTCCTAAGAGTAATGTCTAGGAAATCAAATCCCATATACCTTCTAGACAAACATTCTACTTTTTAACATTTAGTGAGTCAATGAAAGCAACAGTTGATAATATATACACTCTACTTTATAATACTTGAAAGACCTATTGTAGTTCCTTTCTTTCTCTAAATGGTTGGAGAACATATTTTTGGCATGTGAATTATTCAACAAAAAATCTTGAATGTTTTTAGAAACATTTAAAATTCTTGAATTGAGTAACCAAACATGAACTTTGGGCTTTTGGTAAAAATTTAATCCTTGGTCTAAATGAGAGGGCATCTTTCATACCCTTGACCAGTGTAGAAGTTTGTAAATAGTTTGGGATGCACAATTAAATCCAAAAGCATTCAACATAACTTCATGGACTATGGAAAACTCTTGCCAAATATTTTATGATGTTGTTAACTCAAAATTTGTCTTCCCTTCTACATTTAATTTTTAACTTTACATTTTACAATCAATTTCTATTAAATTATTTACCTCCAATTTAATTGGGCACACTTAAGTGTGGACTAGGGAAATGCGGGCTTCAAGAATGTTATAATAAATTTGAACTTCAATGTCTAAACTTAAAAAATTCCAACATTTTTACTAGTGGGCTTCAAGAATGTTATTTCATCTTTATTTTTGCCTCCTTGTGCTATGTGATAACTTGAATTTGGCTCATCTACTACTAATATAAGATAGGGTCACTTATAACTCACATTTTGAGGCAATTGAGTAGCCCCTAGGGAAAAGATTGGCATTGATGGGGCAATTTGCTATGTAGCAGTGGAAGGGGTGAGTGTTTGGGGAGTCAGGAGCTAGAAAGCCTTGGTGGGTGAAGGTGGTAGTTGGGAATCCAAGGCTTTGGGAGGTGGCAAGATAGTCACTTGGAAATCAGGGAAGTGATAGCCTCTAGACAACATAAATTGAGGGAAATTGAGATATATGGCCAGCTAGTGTGGGGTATTGTGGGTAGTAGAATTGTGTGGGTATTGGAATTATTGGAGGGGTTGCATGAATTTTCACTATAGGGGAACTTTTGAAGTTCTAAGAGTAGGAGCTTGTGGCAAAGAGAATCGAAGGGGAGGAGGAAATTATGGATATGGGGAAGAGGGAAAGGGAATGGGACTAGATTGCGAGGAGGAAAGAATATGGATTTGTGGGGATGAAGGAAGGGGAGGTGGGATATGATAAGGAGAGTGAGGTAGAATTTTAGAGTGAGGAGAGGGCGGAGGAATATTTATAATAATCAACTACCATGATGGTTCCATCTGCTTCATGCCTTTGTCAAGTTGCTCATGTCCTTCGACCTCCTCCACCTTCTTCTTTATCTTTTTATTTTGTGGCTCATCTACCTTCTCAAGTTTCTTCTTTTTATCCTCTTTTGGATCATTATCCCCACTTGCAAAAGATTGGAACAAGTTTTGTCTTGTTACGGATGGTCTTTAGGATGATGTAGTGGGAACACCAACCTACCCCTATATTTTGGGTGATCTCCTAGCCATCTGACCATATTGGACCTATCCAATAGTCACTTCCATGGTGGCAAGTGCTCCCACTAGCTACATTTTTCATGGCTCTACTACATGGCTAAGAGTTTTCCATTGTTGCCTAGCATGGGTGATTAGTTGAGATGGGCCCGTATTGTAGGTAAATGCTATAGATGGCTAGGCTACTACCTTTTTTGTTGCCACTAAGGCTAGTGTTGTTGCATATCTAGGGGTCTTGCTTCTGCTTCTTCTTATTCTTCTAACAAGACAATTTCATTCTTCTTTTTTCTTGAGGACTATAGCATAAGGCTAGGATGGGGTGGGCTCAACCATATTGGTCTTCCTTAAGTGCCATCCATTGTAAATTCCCTAGGATTCTCCACCATGTGGCTAAAGTTTTACTTGAATTTCCACCATGTGTCATGCCCACTTGTACACACATATATGAATGGACATAAACATAGTGCAACTAATTTCTTTTTTGGAAACACAACATAATAATAGCAACTATTTCTATTTTTAGAAGAGAATGTTGCACACACAACATCATTGGACATGCAATGAATGAAGGCATGTTGCACAAAGCAAAAGGAAAAGATATGAAAGCAAGTAAGAGAACCCCATTGCAACACCTTGAAATGTTAGTGGAAGGAGCCTAATGTCACACCTCGTTTTTAAACAAATATACTTATCATTTTTATTTTTTGAGAAGATATAGTCAGAGAAAATATTATGATTAAAGTAATGATAGAAAATGCATTTGATTTATATTAGTTTATATGCAAAGAATAATTGTTTATGATATTATTATTAAGCACATGGTTAAATGATGTAATGGACTAACTACCGTTGTGTGACTGAGGTGAATGCAGGGACAATGTTTTCCCCCCTCCAAGAGGAGATAGACTATCACCATGGAGAGGATGCTAGATCATGTGAATACAATGATCCTTATGCCATCTAGAAACACACACACATACATACTTATTAGAGGATAAGCCAATTTTGGATTAAATCTTAATCTCTATGTCTTTGGTCGTCTTAGAAATATTTTTAGCATTGAGATCATTTTATACTTGTTAATTTTTGTCGTCAAGTCGATGGCTAAATCTTCTCCGTCGACAGATAGTAAAGTAGTGTATACTTTTGAATGCTGAGTCGATGTAAGTAATTGACTAGACAAGTCCAATTTTGTCGATTAGGACTAAGTCGACTTTGTGAGTCTCCATCGTCGATAATTGTGCTCGAAAATAAACATAATTAAAGCATTCAAAAGAATGCATTAGTGACATCTATGAAATAGGTGTACTATTGTTTATTTCAAATTATTTTAAGCTTAGTAATGATTAAATATAATGTCTAGTTTGAGAAAGAGGTAAAGTCTTTGGTGGATAGACTCCCATCATGCTTTTGCCCTAGATGCTAGGAGGAATGGGGAGGAGCGGTAGCTCCATACTCCCTTTTTCTAGCATGAGAGGATGCAGATGGTTGAGGGAATAGTGGAGAGTTAGTAAGTATGCAGTTGCATAATTGACGGTAGTGAGAGAAAGGATTTAATATGATTCTTTCTTGCATAAAAGTACATTGAAGAAAGTAAAGAGAGTGTGGAATATCTAGGATTGGAGAAGCAAGAAGGGATATGAAAGCTAAGGAGTATCAATTCTGCTTGTTTTAGCATTATAGGTAAGCATACCATCCTTAATAAATTGTATAGATACTTTGAGTACACAAGTTGATATATGTAAGAAATAAATAGATGGTGGTTATATAGATAAACCCTACTTTGTGTGCCTTAAGAAGCTGATTTACTTGCATGATATTGCAGTGCACTGTATCAAGAATTACTTTACTGTTTTTAAACTTTCGACAAAGGTCTTTGTCTATAGATATATTGTATAATGGTTGTCAAACAAGATTTGTATTATGTATTAATACCTTTTAGAAGTCAAGATTATCGTATAGAGAGATTATGTTATATGTATGTTATTCTTTTTAAATGCTGTGAATAACATACTAGTCTATGGTCTGTGATATAGTCATATGACTGTGTTTGTTAAAGCTGAATGACTATTATGCTTTGCATAATCTATTTAAGGTTTTTCTAAAGCAAACAAACCCTGTGGAAACCATTAAAGTCTGACTGTACGTAATGGCCAAGCATTATATATTAGCTATGCTTTGATTAATTCAACCACTTGAGTAAGGCTGAATGTTGGTGTGTTCAGTCGACCTGAGTAAGGCCAAATGTTGGTGTGTTCAATCGACCCGAGCAAGGCCAATATAGGTATTCCAATCTTACCATTATCTAGTGATGCGAGCTTCTTAGAAAACTGTAGTAGACCGAGAGTTCTTATTTTCTTGTGTAAGACTGAAGTATCGACATTAAGTTATCATAGTATCTATCTAAGAGTTGTAGCTATCTGTTATGGAAGGTATCATCACCTTAGATAATACTAAAAACTTATAGCTTGTTATTACTCGATGTCTTTGTTTAAAGGTATTTGATATATAGACTTCTTATTATGTTAACATGCAGAAGTATTTTATTTTTCTTATTATCTGTAGAGGTAGTTTAATATGGATGTTATCCCTTTATTATCAATAGGTAACCAAGAGTTATCATGATCTATCTTTATTCCAATTTAAAAAGGAATATTATTTATCCTAATCTAGGCTAAGACTAGCCAATAGATTGTCGTGAAATATACTTATCTTACTATGACAATGTAGGTTCAATTTTCTATAGTTTTTCATTGAGAATGAAACTATTTATTATTAGAATTCTCTTTTGAATTATAGGAGGAAATGCATCCAATATGAAAGATTATAAAGTTATTACTTTTCTTCGATAAAGTTGAATATAACTCCTGATAATGGGATAGCACATTAAACAATCATTATTGGAAAAGGTGGCGGGCTATCCGAAGACATGTGTGAACTGAAAGGTGACTGAACTATTATCATTGCAAGTGATGGCGTGGTGTAGAAGGAAACATGCATTTTTGTTTGAAGATTATCCCACTTTCTTCAAAGGTTTATGGATTTGTCTGTGCTTGGTCTTGGTAGCTTCGATGGAGTGGACCAGTTGGTGGCTCGAGCTCAAGGGAGAAAGGAAAATGACCGATAGGCATTACCCCTATGCAGCAGATCCCTCACCCTGGACTGAGTAAATCAATTGGTGGGCGCATGAAAAGGAAGTCTACGCCTCAGAAAAGGTTGAGGAAAATTTCAGCTGAGGAGGCTATGGCAGGTTTCGTAAGACATTGAAAGTGAAATAAAAAATCCCACTTTGCAGGAGTGGCTCTACAGGTTGCTGAAGATAGAGAAGGAGGTGGATGGCAAGGAGGGGGTAAACATGAGAGAATCTATGGCATACTTGCTTTTGGATCCGGGAACCTCGAGAGGAATATGGAATGTCTTTGACACAGCACAGTCTTTGGTGGTGGCTATTATGCTCTCGGTAGCGGTGGCTTCAGTTCTCACACATGAGGACTTAATCGACTCTTCACAACAGGATGCAGAGAACCATGAATCGGCCTTGGGTCATTTGCATTTTTTTCAGAGTGTACTTGATACCAAGAGGATGCTCAAGGGCTTGGCGAAGAAACTAGAGGTCCTTGTTCCGGTGCTGGCTCATCCTCTATATACCCGTGCATGCAACGATGAAGGTGCAGTAGAGTTGGATGGAAAATCAGACAAGTAGGTTTTAGTTAGGTTTTAAGGCTCTTATTTTATGTTGGTCTTTTTGTTACTATTTCTATTTATGGACTGAGAATGGTGTGAGGGCCGCTGTAATTTGCCTTGCTCCATGGTAGTAGTAGGAGGTGTATAGTCTTGTTTTACAGACCCTTTCAGTTTCTGGTCTGATGTTAAAAACTTACAGGCTTGGACCTATATATATATAAATAAAGTTGAATACAGATACATTCCTAGATTAAGATAGATAGTCTTTAATCGTTAAACCAAATGACTTAAATGTCAAAATCTTGTATATTATTATAGACGAATACTGATGAGAATGGAAATAGGTAGACAAGCCATTGAGTAGATGACTGGATGCCATAGACATGTGATTGGAAGGATGCAAAGAGGGACTCAACGTATGTTTCATAAGTCACCTAAGCTCTCACCCTATACTTGTCTAGTTAACTAGTAGATAAGGGAATATTGTATGTCTTTATGACTAATATTGTATAAACAAGTCAAAGAGTGTTGTCATATATATGTTATATACTAAATTATAAGAATGTTGTCTCCAAGTTGAGAAAAGAGTAAGTGAACATACGACTTTATTTATATGAAATTTTGGCCAAAGTAATACAAAAGTTATTGCTTGCATTATCGGTTCACTGTGTACCAGATAGCTAAACAATCAGAATGGGTTATACATATCTAAATCTAGACTAGAGTTGTAAGCTTGATTGTTATTAGCTAGGACACTTCACTAGTTCTCAGATGACATAAAGAATCAGTTGATTATCATTATCTACACCCTCACGAAGAGAAGGGCCTCTTCCAGAAGGAAGGTGTGTAGGGGACCGCTGGTCTATGGTTAGAGGAAAAGCACTAAGGTGATGCTCTCTCTTTCTCTTGTGCAGTTGACTGTTGAAGACTTGTGAACATAAAACATTACTTATTATGTAAATGAAATTGATAAATATTGTGTCACAAGGAATGCAACCATATGTTATATGTTCATGATAAAAATGTGAAATTTTCTAGTCGCATGTGCAACAACCATCTTTTCAAATTATGTATTGTACTTGGAAATTGGAAATGTAATATTATTGGATTTTGTTATATTAAAAAAAGAGAAATGACATTTTTGCATTATTTGTGTTTAATGTTATTTAATATTTTAGTTGGGGTGTTACACCTAATGTGTTTTGATGTTGTTAAATATGATGTCACAAGAGGTTTTTCACATGAGAAAATTCTCTTGAGGATTTCTTAAGGAGTATTGTGACATCATCGCCTTGATGTGACTAGAGAATTATGCTCAAGGGGCCAACTTAAACACCCAATTTAACTATTAAATTAGATCTCATATCTAACAATAGATTTATATATATCCTAGCCCTAATCAACTAATAGAATTAGATGGATAGCATCAATACACTTCATTCATTGATAAATCTCCTAAGGATTGGATTGTCTTTCTAAGGGTCTAACCATTTACGAGTTTAAAATAATTAAACCCTACTTAAATAATTTTGAATAAATTAAATTTATTGAACCATTTCTCTATAGCAATTTAAAATAATAATCTATCTTAATTAAATTATTAATTAGAAATTGCATGAATAAAGAAAACAAAATAAATGTCCCACCTAAATTTAAAATTAAACAAAAACAAGGGATAATTAAAACCACAATTGCTATATCTAACACAGGACTGAAATTTGATGGTCACCCTACTTGTCATATAATTTTTTTATGATGGTTTGGTCATTTAATTACCTTTCAATTGATTTGTCCAAAAAATGTTGACTATGATGATCATGTTTTCATATTATGACATCCTTGAGTTTGGATTGTGGGTGGAATATTTTCTAGTTTTTGGATGAGCAGAGATTACGTAGTATGACCTTTTAATATTTTACAAATTCTTACACTTTCATTACAAAATTGTTTTCTTGTAGCCTGGTTTGACAATGCTTAATTTGGTTTATTAAATGAGAATTATTATTAGTAACTACTGCTCTTGAATGGAAATCAAATCTATAATAATAGAGTTTGGTTTGTTAAATGAGAATTATTATTATTATTAACTACTGCTCTTGAATGGAAATCAAATCTATAATCATAGAGTTTGTAGGAAGCATACATTGATCGATGATTGTGATTTTAAAGAAAACATAGGAAAAAATTAGTTAAACTATAAAAAACCATCTTTAACTATTCAACTAAATATACAATAAGAAAACCCCTAAGAAACCACTAAAAAAAATACTTAATGCAATATAATTTGAAAGAAAATAAATACTTATGCAATATAATTTGAAATATATAGATTGTTGGATACCTGATGAACGATTTGGTGAAATTGAAGCTCTAACGCTTTAAGCTTTAAGCACCTATCCAAGCAAAGAAATCAAACCAGACATTTCAATGGCCTTGATTTCTTCATTCCTAAATGCAAAGTAAGTGTTAGAAAAATTTCTTTCTCCCGTCCACATATATATTTATTAAATCAAGTAATTAAAAGTATCAAAATATGATTGTGTTATAGGTTACTGACAAGTTACACACCAACAATTCTTTTTGATCTTATAATAGACAATTTCTAAATTGATTTTAAATTTTTTTTAAACATTGTAAAAAAATCATTCTAAATTAATATATATTTCTATATCATTTTAAAAAAATGTTCAACATAACATTTTAAAAGATCATTTAAATTAATTTTGAAAATATTCTAAATTAATATATATTTCTATAACAAAATATTATAAAATAATATATTTTTCTATAACAAAATATTATAAAATAATATATATTATAAATAAAAATATTATATTATATTTCCCTATAATAAAATTTTACAATTTATCAATAATTTTAAGTGTTGGTTATGTAAAAATTTAGCAAGTCAAGTTATAATGTGTAATAAATTTTAAAGCTATATCAAATAGACCATCAATGATGTAACATCTAAAATAATTTCATTTGATAAATTTATCCTCTCAATTAAGTTCTAATATTTAAATCAATATAAAATTGGAATGTGTGAATTAAATAAATTAAAATTGAATAAAAATATTATTCTTCTATCACATCTAAGAAATAATTAATTCAAAATTTTGCCTTTTAAGTTTAACTTAAGTATACAATTAAGTTCTAAGAAAGTTCTAAGAAAGTGGGTTTGGATGAAAAATGGGAAAGCCCAAATCAACGAGAAATTTCCACACAAAAAATAGGGATTCAAGGCCCCACAAGAGTATCTTCAGATTGTAAGTTGGAATTGCAGAGGATATCCTTGGAGAAGAGGACCGGGGTTGGGGCCCATAGCAGAGGGAAAAGACTTGATTATTCTCACAGAGACTCATGGACATGATGGTTGTAAAGTACCAAACTTTGAAGGGTACAAAAAAATTTATGTTTGGAATGAAGGGGCTAAAATAGGTAAAGGACATGGGGGCATCACTGTGCTAATTAGTGAATTGTGGAGTGGTATCGTGGAATTTGAGAAAGAGTATCCGAACAAGGAGTACATTTGGATAAAAATAACTGATAAGGAGGTTGCAATCAAGTTGGCTACATGCTACTTTGCCCCAAAAGGGTCAAAGTTCTACAAAAAGAGGAATTTGGACAATGAAGACCCTCATGCTGCACTTATGAAAGACATTTCTACTTTCAGCCCTTTGGGGGAAATTGTCTTACTTGGGGATTTTAACGCTAGGACAACAAATAATTAGTCTCTTCATTTGGGCAGGGAGGAAAAAGGGGACAACAACCCGCTATGGTTAGAGGAAAGCGAAGATCAGTGTTGGGAAATAACCTCATAGGATGGTAATGGTAACGTGAATCATTTTGGGGCAGAGTTGTTAGGTCTTTGTAGCCTTCACGATATGGTTATTTGCAATGGTATGAGTAATTGGCCTAGGTTTGGGGGCATCACTTGTAAAACTTACAACGGTCAAAGTGTAGTGGATTATGCTATATGTTCTTAAAATAGTACTTCCAGGTTGCTAGATTTCGTCATTGGGGACTGCACACACAGACTTAAAATATGATCATAGGCCTCTTCTGGTTAAGTTTGGCCTCCAGAATGCCATGCAAAAAGAGGGGCAGGTCCAAAACAAACATAAGAAAGTTCACACGTAGGGTAGAATCTTGGTGAATAAAAAAAATCAAGAGATTTTTGCTGCTGCTCTCAATCAACACTTTCAAATGATAAAAAATAGTTTAGTGAGCAAAGAAACAAACAAGGAAATAGAGTACAATATTAGTAGCAATATGTTGATACATCTTATTCACTAGGCTCTAAAGTCATGCAAGAGATCTCGGCCTAAAAAGAAGACCTCAAATACTTTCCCAGCCAATCCATGGTACAACGAAGAATGCAAGGCGGCAAAAAGGGCCTTCAAAAAAGAGACAGAGAAAAACAATGAAAGTAGAAAAAATTATGAGCATTTGCTAAAATTCAAAAAAGAAAACTATGTTGTCTCTAGAAGGAAAGAGTTAATATATTTGGGTAAAAATAACCCCAAAGGCTTTTGGAGGGAGTTGCAGCAAGAAAAAGAACATACTGAAAACAATATCACATATGGCCAATGGTTAGAGTATGCGAAGCTCCTATATGAGAGGTCTAAAGAGAAAGATGACCCTCCCATAGTCAACATGTCTATTGAGCTTTTCTCAGTAGAAGATATCGAGCAGGGTATAAAGAAGTTAGCAAGTAGCAAGGAACATGACATAGATGGGCTGCAGGCTGAATTTCTAAAGTGGGGGGTTAAGTACCTGATACCGCACATCAAAAGGATATTTAATGGTATCAGGATAGAAGGTTTCCTGATTGAGTGGACTACTAGCATCGTTATCCCTCTCTACAAGAGCAGGGATATCAGTAATCCCTCTAACTATTGTACTATCATGGTGAATCCTCTTCTTAGAAAGCTGTTCGGGAGCCTGATAGAGCGTAGGATCAACATTTGGGCAGAAAAAGAGGGAAAAAGAGCCAAAGGGCAGGCTAGTTTTAGATCAAGGCATTCTACCATTGATTATTGCATCACTCTTAGACATTTGATCGAAAAAGTGTGGGATACTCAGGGGGGTGAGGCCTTTTGTTGCTTTGTTGATTTTAAAAAGGCTTTTGACATGGTTCCCAGGGACAAACTATGGAAAAGGATGGAGGACCTTGGGATTCCGGATGAGTATAGGGCGGCTGTGCACAAGCTCTATGAGTTGGTTAGAGCTAAAATCATAACTAAAGGGGGTATGTCGGAATGCTTTGGTAGTGACATCAGGGTCAAATAGGGTTGTCCCCTCTCGCCCACTTTATTTGGCATATACATTGATAAGCTTGAAGATTGGTTAAACAATGCCATTGGCAAGGGGATTCAATTGGCGGGTTTTGTGGTGAAGCTCCTTTTGTATGTCGACGATCTTGTGTTGCTTGCCAAAACCACACAGGGTTTGAGAGAGCATTTGAAGGAGTTAAAGCTCTTCTGTCAGGAAGTTGGGATGTAAGTGAACACTAGCAAGACCAAAGTCATGATTTTCTCATTGAAAAAGAAGCAACAACAAGTTAACTTTATTTTTGAGGGAAGCTCTCTAGAAATTGTTGAGTACAAGTACCTTGGTATTGTTTTCAACAACAGGCTCAGTTGGGACACTTGTAGAATGAAAAGAATTCGGGGGGGTTGGAGAGCTTCTTACCTACTTCAAAATAGATGTAGAAAAGCGGAGCTATGGGATTGGAAAACCAAGAGGACTCTCTTTGGTTTGTTAGTCACCTTGGTTGTCTTGTATGGCTGCGAGGTTTGGGGGAGCAGCGTGTCTAATCACAAGTGGAGGCAATTAGAGAGAATTCAAAAACATCTTATCACTTGTAGTCTTAAAGTCAAAGCCACGGTTCTGTATGAGATTCTTTTGGTAGAAGCAGGCTCCTTCCCATTGGAGGCATTTTCTATTATTAGGCTTCTTTGTTACCTAAAGAAAGTGGAAAACATGGAAAATCAACGCTAGCCTAGATTGGTGTTGGAGGAAGAGTTAGTCCGCACAAAAAAGACGTGGATGAAACAGAACAACAAGTGGTTGAACAAGTGGGATATTAATATACAAGTTTGTCCTAATACCAAAGTTGATATTAAATAGTTCGTGTTAGAGAAATTCAGATCTGCCATGTGGACTAAGCAGCTTGGCCGAAAAAGGCTGCATTATGTCAGCGAGTTTAACCCCACGTGGGAGCATGGGGAAAAGGCATACTTGCATGCCAATATTAGAGGTAAGGTTGGACTTTTAATTGCACAGTTGAGGACCGGTTCCCATCATCTAAGGTGCGAAACTGGTATATGGACGGTCCCTAAGGAAGTTTGGGATGACAGGTTATGCACTTTCTGCAGCCAAAGAGTGGTTGAAATTGAGTGGCACTTCATATTTGAGTGCACTGCATATGAGGATATCCGCATTCAGTATGGGGACAACCTGAAAGGTGGAAGTTTAAGCGGGATATTTGAGGAAGTGAATCTCCACAAAATGACCGACTTCTTGGTCAAGTTGCGTAGTAGAAGAGCCAACATCGAGAAGATTCTAAAAGTATCTTAGGACTGCAGCTTTTGATCCCTTAGGCTCTTGGCCTCGTAGACGTCATTAAAATTCATTCTTTCATTCATTCTAACTATAAATTTAAAATTGAATATTTCAATTAAAGAGCAAGAGTGATATTTATTAAGACTTAATAATTTAGAAAGCAATAATAGGCACTCCACATAGAATTAATACAAATTCAAATCATCCATTGCTATAATGAAGCTAAGTCAGCTACATTATAGGAGCTCGATGTACAGTAATAATATGAGGTAATAAAAACTTCCTAATTTTAATAAAGCACATAAAAGCAATTATCTATATCTTCACTCCTAAATTGCTTCCTTTTGCTATATAGTGATTTTTATTTTGGTTGCACAGGTAGGAAGAAGCAAGAAAATATAAAATTTTGGTGAATTCTTGCTAATCATTCACCAAGGAGGAATTTATACCCTGATCCCTGTCAATGAATAGTTGTCTTGTATTTTAATCTATTTTTCTTGAAATTTTAACATGATCTTATTGGTTTTTTATGTACGAGATCTGAGCTTTTGTTTGAGCCATAGAGACTTCTTCATGATCTAGGCTTGCATGCAAGATTTCCAAAATGGTTTCCAGATTAATTGTGCAATGCTTCCATGATGGATCTAAATGGTGGTTGTTTTATTTGCAGGTATGAAGAGTTTGGGCAGTTCTGAAACTACTTTGATTCTTCAACTACAGGGACCTCATGATTTTTAGCATCCAAGGGTTTCCAAGAGCCAAGGGTTTCATCTATATTTATTTGCATGGGTTTCTATTTTAAAACAAACCTAATTTCTCATGCCCCAAAATAGATCCATTTAGAAATTTTACCAGAAGATGTTAATTTTCTGTAGATTCTGTGTCAAATCTGGTAGATAAATATAATTAATTATTCTATTTCCTTCTGTTAAATATCTCCTACTTTATTTTTATAAAAGTCTACATCTACAGTTTTAATTTACAGGTTTAAAAGAGATACATCCAAGGAGGACTATATATATAAACTGCCTCACCGATATTAAGAAATACTGTAGAGTATGATTTAGGTTTTAGGTTTATATGATACATAAACATTTAAGCAGGCAAAAGAAAATAAAATTTAATGCTACAGTTTATTTCAAGACAAATATTTGAATCTGATATACAATGTAATAGGGCCTGCACATAGAAAGCTAAAAACTATTTTTTTTCCTGTTCTTTTTTTTTTTTTGAAGTTTGACGGAATCATCTTAAGCAATTATCTACAGTTATACATGACAACAAAATTCTACAGGTCTTCTTATATATGCACAGAAATTAGTTTTAAAAAAAAAGAGAATGTATCTTATTGTAACAACCTACAGCAAGATGTTCATATAATAATAATAAAATTTCTATTTCTATGTACCAAGCTGAATTAATTAGCCAAATAAAATCTGAGCCTAGATTTTTTCAATTCAACTCTAAAATTTTTAACAAAATCTGAAAGTAATTCTATGAATTTGACTATACTATTACATTTGTTGTTTTGTTCAAGCAACCATGCACAACTTGAGAAATTTTATTGTAAGAATTCCCTTCCAAAAGATAATATAAAAGTCTATAGTTCATAGAGATCTTTCACAAGGTACATATTATTGACAATAAAAATAATAATTTTATTTATTTAATTCCAACACTATATATATATATATATATATATATATATATATATATATATATAATAACAACAGATCTTGCAGAATAGAATAAGTGAACAATACATCTTCTATAAAGGATATCTTCCCAACACAGTCCCACAACAAATTATAATAGAAGCCAACTCACAAAATAAATGGATCTTCACAAGATCCATAATAGAAGGGGGGGAGTCAAGGGGACTCAGTAACCTCTTGAAAAAAAAAATATGAAAACCAAATTTCCAGCACCACTCATTTCACAACTCACCACTCTCAATATAACCAGAACCATCCACACTCAAAATTCCAAGAGAGTGTCCGCACCTCTTTCAACCCCGAATTTGGGTGGATCTTAACAACACCTCAAACAACCCTTACCCCCAAAAAGTCTTAAAAAAAAACCTATTGAAAAATTAAATCAGAAAATCCAGCCAACTAATTTAATTATTTTTATTCTAAAATGACACATCTACTTTCTAGAATGGTACGGGAACCTACCTCTTGCTTCCACCAAGTTAAGGGAAGCCTTGCTATCCAAATTTTCTGCTAACTTTCTCCTTTTTCCTGCTACCACCTACTTCAAACCTTTACCTCCAAACTAGTTTCAAAAAATAAATAAATAGAGATGAATAAAATTAGGGTCAGTTTCACTCCAAAAGTCCCACTCATAAGTTATCACTATAGGAATTTTATTTTATATAAAACATAAGGAAAAAGATATTTTATCGGAGAATTACCACTTAAGCACATAGAGATGTGTTATAACATATACAATAGCATAACAAAAATAAATAAATAGAACTAAATAACTAACAATAATAAATTATAGCGGACATAATTTAAAAAAATACTAATAGAACTATATTAAATGAATTACATAACTATATTAAATGAATTACATAACTAACAATAATAAATTATAGCCGACATAATAAAAAATACTAATAGAACTAAATTAAATGAATTATATAAACTTAAATAAAAATAATTAACTTTAGCGGCAAATGGAAAAAGTATTAATACATTCCATATGATAGCCAAACAATAATTATAATAAAATTAATATACACATCATATTTATTCCTTTATTCATCAAGCTATCATAATTGAATACAAATTTAAACAATGCATATAATCCAATGTGTAATCATTCCAACACAAAATTGTTTGATCACATATTATTTAAACATCTATGAAATGTATTAACATATACAATTATATTTGTTAAGAATCTATTATAAACATGTAACAAAAATTATAAACTCTAATTTTATCAAACACAATTAAAACCATAATTAATAATTAACTATGTCATCATTAATAATCCATAAAATACCAATCTAACATTATATCAGTAACATCATGGTCTAAGTATGCTATGAAGCCCTCTAAGTGGCCTATCCCCCTTCACCAAGGCCTCATCCATGCATTTATAAATTCTATCTCGCCTTGTCCCCGCCGGAACCCATTCAACCACTCACCATTGTTGAAATCCCTGGGAATAACCACTGACCATTGTTGAAATCCCTGGGAATAACCCTTCCACTTCTGAGAAACCCAGTGATTCTACCCCTACCACCCATAAAGAACTGCGAAGGACCTTCATACTCCTACTTCCAAAGGTAGTGTGAAATCGAAGAAATGGAAACTTAAGGAAGTGGGACCTTCATACTCCTACTTCCAAAGGTAGTGTGAAATCGAAGAAACGAAAACTTAAGGAAGTGGAGCCTTCTATGGAGATCCCTGACTCGGGGGGGATATGGGGGCCCATAAGAATAAAAAAAGTGACAGTGAAGGACCGCCAAAAAAGGCTAAAACTAAAATGGCTAAAGATAAGATTGAGGGTAACACTTCGGGTGTTAGAAGATCTGGAAGAATTGTTGGCAAACCAGCCCCTCGGGCTAAATTGAATGAATACTCTAAAAGTGACTTAGATAAGTCTACTCAGGAGGGTGAGCTGTCTAAAGGTGAAGGCATCAAAGTGTAGGAGATCTCAGAGGAGACTGAAGTGGTGGGGATTATGTGCCTAGAGATCATACTCAAGATGGGGAGGGGATGACTGTTGAGAAGGCTGAGGAAGATGCTGAAGAGGAAGGTGCCAATCAGGAACATGAAATGTCTGCTCTCAAAAACCAGGTGGGCAGAAGTTTCTTTCCCTCGGACGCTTTATAAGCAATATGCTTTGTCGCTCGGCTATGGTTAATTTGACTCTTTTGCAGGAGTAGGATACCCTTGCACATGGTGTAGATGAGGAGAAGACTAAAGAGTTTGATAAAATTTATGCATTCCTGTCTGGGAGGATGTTTCTTCCTAGCTTTATTTCTTTGCTTTCTATTTCTTTCTACTGTCAGACTGCTACTACTTTCTTTTTGCTGGTTATCGACTGTCAATGTTGTAATTGCTGTTAGTGGATCATTTTGTTCATGAGCCTTTGTTGTTCCTTTTTTGGGTTGGTTTGTAAGGGTTCGGCCCCTTGTTTTGCCGCCTTATTATATCAAAAACATCATGGTCTATAATCATAATAACATAAAATGTCACATCCATAAGTATCATAAGCCAATAAATCTATTGCACTGAAGTATCGTGAAAAGAAAAGAGAGGTCTTCCAATTATTGTGTAGGTCTACACTATATGATTTTACCTTCTTGTAAAATGCTTCATAGGGCTAGAAGACTCGGGATAGGATTGCAATGTGCCATGCTCCTATGAATTTATTTACCTCCTTTTCTATTGGGCTTCTTTTGTCTTGGTGTAAATGGGGTACACTACCTAAGTAGTTCCACATTAGATCCTATTCATACTTGTCTAGTCAAGTTTACTTAGGGCATACTTAAGTTACACTTATAATACTTATCATTTTGTGTCTCATTTCACATGATTAAGACACTTGTCATAATCATATGTTGCCCTATGTTTCATCTTGGCCTATATAACCAAGGGATTCTCATTGTAATTCTATTATTCAAGTATATTTTGTATTTGAATCCTTTGATAGAATAAAATCATTGTTTCATTTTGGATATCTCTTGTGCTTTCATTGAAACTCCTAGATCTTGGGTGGCTATCTTTATAGCCAAATCTTACATGGTATCAAAGCTAGTATGATTGCTTTATGTTAGTCTTTTCTTTAGAGATCTAGGATGCAAATCTTGGTAGATCTTGAAAAGTTGAGTATGCTCTTCTCTTGCATATCATATGATGACTTGGAGAATAAAAACAACTTGGTAGAAATATTAGATTTGGGAGGGTTTCCTCTTTGTGACCTTGTATTGCAGGTTCATTTGAACTCACTATTGCATTCAGGGTGTCCAAGAAAGTTAGTTCAACCTTTTGGTTGTCCAAATTGGACATTGGAGGCTAGATCTACAAGCATTTGAAGTTGAGAGGTGGTTATAAAATCTTGGAGGTAGCTGCATTTTTTAAGCATTTTGGGTCAAATCTGAACCTGCCATCATGTCTAGAAGACCTAAGAACTTAAAAATCAACTATCAATTCATTAGATTTGGAAACTTTTACCCAGGCATGAAAAAAAATTCTTTCTTAACCCATCATACAGATTGTAGGGAATATTGCCAGCACAAGCAAAACATTCTATAGAATCTTCTACACCCTACTTGTGCAGGTGTCTATATCATTGTACAAATGTAAAAAAAAATATTCTATTTTTTAAATATATTTTTCCAGCACAGTGGATTTGAAGATCTTGTAATGTATGGGCCCACAACAGGGCACCATATGGTGTAGATCCCTGCCACTGCAGCCCACATCACCACCGCCGATAGAGCCTGGCCACCTAATAATTTATTAAAACCTACCACCCACAAAAAACCAATAGAATCCTCCAAGATTTGGTGAATATTCCCCCACAAGCACTACACAATAGGTAGTTTTTGACCTCTACTAAGTAGTTTTGCATTTTACAGGTAATTTTTAGAAAAATCGTTGGTGGTTTTATGCTTAGGGAGGTATATTTCGGTAAGAGGAGGAAGGTTCCATTTGCCAATTTGTTGATGTTAGCATGACATCATTAGTTTTTAACTTCTAATCCAACCGCCTACTCCAGATTGGTTATTGATTTAGCAGTCTAAATTTGTAGGTATGTTTCTTAGTCATATTGGCTCCTTTTTTGGAGCAATTTTTTTAATTTGGGGCATAATTTCATAGGCTTAACAATGGTGTAAATGGTTTTTGATTTTAGTGCTTGGTTTTTTCAAAAATTACAGATTTTCACGCCTGTTGCTAAATAGTTCTCATTTTGGGAACTTTTAGGGCTCATACAGTAACATTTTTAGGTGAATTTTTTTTGAAAGTGCATAATTTTTCATGTGCTTCTTAGATCTATAGTTATTTTGATCTAATTCTACACCAAAATTATACTTTGTGTTCCATCCTTGTTAGCGAATCTCCTTTCCATCTATTAGATTGCTCATAGTGGCACAAGGAAGACTACTGAGTTCACATTTGATTCAGTGATCATTAGGGACTTGGAGAGTACAGAGATCATTACTGTTGGAATGGTTGATCATGCATCTCACTTATACACATTTTCTCATTTTTCCCCTAATGATATTGCAGTTCCATTGATTGATATTCACACTCATGCATCAAGTGTGAATCATATTTTTGAGAAGAAGTTTGGTCACTTGAACCTTGGTGTTCTTGAGACTTGTGTTGAGCTTCCATCTCCTCCACCTCCTACATCTTTAGAGGTCAACATTGCCATGGCTTCATCTACTTTAGTTGAGTAGGATCATTCTAGTCTTCCAAATTCAACTTTGTGGGATGACTTTTTGATAGGTATATCAGATTTGTTTTGTGAGTCTCATATTGCATATTTGGAGGACACACTTGAGGTTATTCATTTCCTTTTTGATGACAGTTACAACATGACTATTATCTTATCTTCTTTTTACTTGGAGATTGTTCTTCATGAGTCTACATAAGTTTTTGGATTGGTTACACCTCAATGCATTGCACCATCCTTTAATTCTAACATATGGACATTTGAGCAGTTTTCAGAGGCAACCATCATGAGACTTATTCTATCATATCTTTTCTTAGAGATGGAGTTTCTTCTACATCGTCCATTGGATTGGTTTCTTCCTAAGGGAAGAAATGTTGTTTGCAGGCAGTGGATTGTTTTTGTCTTCAGGCATTAACCATTGACATAAGAGCTACTTGTTTGTGGGGGTGATCTATCATCTCATTCATTCTCTCCAATAAGGGGATTATTAATTGTATATTGGTGACAGAAGTAATCCTTAGGGGATCATGTTGAGTTCTCCTTCCATCGCAATGCCTTTCATGTTTTCTCTCTTTTGGAGAGGGGTTTCCCTAGGCATTTTTCTCTTTTACTCCATTTGTGGAAAATTGTTTATACATGGATACCTAATATGGACTTGTAGTTAGGACCCATCCATCATTGCATCATTTGCATGTTTTCATATTCTCCCTAAGTTTCACTTAAGGGGCTGTTGGTGTGAACAAGGTACATTATTTAACTGGTTCCACATTAGGTCCTATTCACACTTGTCTAGTTAAGTTTACTTATAGTATACTTAGGTTACATTTATGATACTTATCACTTTGTGTCACATGTCATATGCTTAAGACACTTGTCATAATCCTATGTTGTCCTATGTTTTACCTTGGCCTATATAACCAAGGGCTTCTCATTGTAATTTGATTATTTATGTATATTTTATATTTGCATGCTTTGATAAAAATAGAATCGTTCTTTCATGTTGGATCTCTCTTGTGATTTCATTGAATCTCCTAGATCTTGGGTGGCTACTTTCATAGCCAACTCTTACGCACTAGTCTTCGACTAGATCTAACAACAACTCTCTTAATTTAGCATATATGACCTCAACAATCTTCCTCTTGATCACTACAATTTCATTGCAAGGGTATGGGAGGTGATGGAAGATAACTTTGCCCCTGTCATTACTAAATTACTAATTATTGGTGTCTACTTGGCACATGTTCTCCAAGAAAACACCCTATTGGTGACATGCTTGAGAAACTTGTAAACTCTACCCTAGTAATCATATACCCTTACCACCATGTTGTCTTTATTAAAGTACTAGTCACCATTGTAAAGACTTTAGGATTACAATACAAGACTTGTTAACTCAAGAAGAGTGCTCATTGTTGATAAGGGAGAGAGTGGGGATAAAACATTCCTAAAAATGTATAGTAGGATTTTCAATTGAGGTGCGAAATCTAGACGATAATAGGGTCATACCCCTTTGATGTATGGGCAAGCTTGAAATTAAGGTGGGGGTAGAGGTTGTAAAACTAATGGAGGATCATGTGGAGTAGCAGGGAGGGGTATTTTAAGGTTTTGGAAACGCTAAAATTTGTCAACTAGGTTGAGATTTGTCCTCTAGGTGCTGGGAGGAATCTACCCAAAGGATTTCACTTGATAATGTTCTGCTCAACTTGTATACAATGACCAACTATTCAAGATATACCCTTTTATTGTCCTCTATCCATAGAAGGTAGGCTACCATGTTGCACACTACTTGTGTGTTAGTCTTGAATTGGTTGAGAGTCATCGGGAAATTTAAGGGGGATTGCAACAATTGTTTTGGGTAGAGGCTACTTACAAAAGTAAATTGGTTCTACACATTACCCCATACAACAAAAAAAGATATATGCACTATACCAAAAGGAACCTAAGGGGATACCTAGAATTTTTATAATTTCTATAGTGACAAGGAATTTGAATTGATTTCTCTTACCCTTCCCCTTTATGACTTTAGAGGTTGCATCATATTGTCTAGTACATTTGGTTATATTATCATAGTAGGGGTGGATGGTAGGGACTAGGTATCTGGTCAAGAATGAGGTTTGTTGGTGTTTTTTTTTGCAATCTTTGGTTCTAAGGTATCTGCCTTAAAAGAAAAGCTAGAGGAGAAAACCTATGATCAAATCAAAGACTAGAAAAGGCCAATAAACAAGAGGCACAGAGAACCTCTTTTGCACTTTAGGATCTGTAAAACCTAGGGGGGTATCCCTATCAATACTCATTGAATTCTATATAAAATGTAATGAGTTTATCATAGTGGCAAGCAGATAAAATGTTCATGGAAATACAACAAAGGCTCTTAAGTACTAATAATTCATAGGCATCCCCTATACCCTTAATGTTCAAGCTTGAACAATATAAATTATGAAATAAATTATGTATTTAGGTATTTTCCATTTTGTAGTAAGAGTTTGGTTGGGGAAGCAAGGCTAGATCAATGCTAGTTCCTTTGGAATTCAGAGTCTAAAAACTCTCATACAACCCTATACTAACAAGATTAACTCTAAGGTTTGATTTTAGATGTCATTACCTTACAATGACCTTGCAACAACTTGAACCTACAAATATATTTTGATTACAAAATCATACTTAGTAATCCCTTACCAATATTGTTGATCCCACTTGTTTCTTGGAAAGATTTTTGACTTTCCTTGAAAGTGCACTAACCAAAATAACAAATTTTATAGTAAGTGTGTAAGCAGAGATTTTCACCTTCCTTGAAAGTATACTTCTTTCCAAAAAGAAAGAGTATAACAAAGGAGACAATTAAGTTGTCAAACCCTCATTCATATAAAACAATAGAGTAAAATTATCAACACAACAAATCGACATAGAAATTAGATCTTCACTCCATAACATGGCTTACATTCTATACAATTTCAATAACCCCCTCAATTCTAAATTCCCAACCACCAATAATGACTTAGAAATTACAATATAAAGAGAAGAAGAAAGAAGATTGGAGAGGAAGGTGACACATGTCATGAGCTGAACCTTTGATTAACAACTAAATTAGGCATAAAGGAATATGCCACAAGATCTTTGAACCTCTTCTCCTTTGTTTTGTCCCTTTCAAGCAATTGAAAAAATATTTTCCCCAAATTTTACATTCACGTCCAACTTTAACAATGATTTTAAAGCTCCATTTTCACCCCAGGTAGGTGAAAAATTTTACCCTCAAACCTCTATCCATTTACTGGAAAGTAAAAGCTCACTATATATACCCTTTCTGCTTCTCAGAAATTCCTATTCTCCCTATAACAAACTGAGACATTTCGTCAAACAGTTTGCCTGCTACGATTTTACCTTCATTTTCCTTTCAATTTCATCTGCTCCATTTTTGTTTTGACATTTTTATGGGTATACATGCATTCCAGAGGATGAAAACTTATCTCTATAATTACCCAATCTTTTTGCATTCATTTTATTTAGTAGTGAGAACATCTCTGTTCCAAAGCTCTACTAATTTTTATCCTACAGGCAATACAACAATTAAAATCATTTTGTCAAATAGTTTACAAGCATTGTCTATGATTCATAATTTTTCATATCTATTTGCCCACGTTACAATTCATCTCCGTCTGTCCTTGGAATACTTTTTCTCAATGCCTCTTACTGCAGTTGCATTCTTCTCTGCCTCATAATCAGTTGCCACTCGATGCAAATCATTTGCATACACTTCTGATTTTGTTGAAAAGCCTTCACTTGTTTGTCCATATATTACTTCCTTTCATCATTGGATTTGCAAATCAAAATAGCATAATATATCCCCAAAAGAGGCGCCTCCTCATTATATTTTATTTTGAATGTTGTGGCTGCATTTTAAACTCAGAAAATGGGCCCCCAAGTTGTTCACTACAACACAGAAATCAAGCAATGAGCAACAAAATAGGAAGAATAGAGCTTCATGGGTGCATCAATATTGATTTCTACATTTTATATTGAGTTTGGTGCCCTTCCTTCATTTTTGTTGCTGCATCTTCACAAAATTTATTCATAATACCAATGTCACCTTCCTTAATGCATTTTGCTGCTGTAGTACCTCATCAATGGTGCCAAGATTCCTTCTTCATCCTTTTGCATCTTCTCTGCTACTCACTCCATGGGAAATGATGCTCAGCTTTGCACTTGAAATCTATAATTTTATTTCCTCATAATAATTTCTGTAAAATGACTCATTCCATCCTCATTTCTACTCAAAGCTCCTCTTGTTATTTTATTTTATCTCCACCATTTTGACTACTCCAACAAATATACATGCCTCTTTTTTTTATATATTAAAACTTTAATAATGGACCTTTGATTTTATGCCCATCATGCACAATAATGCTTTTTTTATGAATAAGCAACCATATCTATATTAATAAGAAAATAGAGTACACATATCCACAAAAAAGGGTGGGTGGTTAAAAGGAACACCCCGAAGTCACATGGGTAGCGCCAAGAAAGTCACAATGTCGTGGCCTAAGCCTAGAAATAAGAAAACATAACATAAACAATATTTAAAAAGAAGGCCATTAAGCGACCAAAGCAATGCCAACGGATGGAGGATCCTTGTCATCTGGGTTGCCCCATACAGTAGCGGGGTCCGGGGTGATGTGAGGAGGAGCCCAACCATCGTCCTCCTTTTCTTTTTCTGTAGCATTTTCTTCATGGTGAGGTGAAATTATCAGATCCAAATGTGGGACCCATTTAGAATTACCCCTGGGCCAACCAAAACTGCCGCCAGGAATGGAACCACTAGAAGGCCACCCATAATCTCTGCTTCCTCCCCCCAGAGCTCTGCCAGAAGGCCACCCCAGGGTAGCCTCCAGAGTGGGAGAGGACGCTCGTCATTGGCGAGGGTGAGAGCCGCAACGAGAAGGAGGTTGCAAATGGGGCCAAGAGTCCCTGGCAGAGCCACTTCTCCGCCAGCCTTGTGAAGGCGACTGACCCCTAGAAGAAGTGGGAGAGGGAGGCACACGAGCCACAGTGCAAGGGGCATTGCCCCAATGGTCCAATAGCTCCTGAAGGTGAGAAACTTCAAGTGCAACTTTGTTATCTTGCACTTGAATCTACAGGAGAACATTAGAATAAATAATAGTTTTAGAATATAAAGAAACAACAATATCCATATTACTGTGAGAAAAGATTCATGAATTTCTACCTTTCCACAGAGTGAAGAGGATTTCCAACTTGAAAGTGTGCCAAATCTGGGTATACTTTGTGGGAATCCTGGGAGAGTCTCCCAATAGAGCCATATGCCAAGAAAAAGGCTCTGGCTGAAATGGTTGTAAGAAATCATGGATCCAAGTCCACAGTTGTTGCGCTCTGGCATAATACCAAAAGAGATGTTGGAATGATTTAGCTTGCCCACAAAAAGGACAGTGAGGGTCCTGAATGCCTAAATGAAATAGCTGAGCTCCCACTAGTAAGCCTTGGAAAAGAATACACCAAGCAAAGTGGGCAAGCTTGGGTTCAACAATTGTAGACCAAACAACAGAAATTCTTTTTCGCCAAACAGCTATCAAGGACTAAAGAAGCCATCATTGATTGAGGGCATCAATCATGGGAAAATCAGGTGAAAGCATTGATATCCAAGCCGAGGCTTGTAATTTCTAAAAGGGGTTTCTGGAAACCATTTCTAGTCCTTCCACCATGGTTTATTGGAATAGATACCCACTTTATGAAGCATATCAGCTGGGATGGCACTCACCAGGCCGTTGTAGGTGTCACGGTCATGGTTTTGAAAGCTGAACTGGGCTCAAAAATCTTCCCACAAGAGAATGCACATGCTGGGTCTATGAAAGATATCTTGTAAGGTCTGGATACATTTCTTGTGAAATCTGAGAGCCTTGAGCCAGGGAAGCTTAGCCAATGCCTGACCAGTACTGGCAAAAAGAGGAGACCACCATATGTTCTATTGATTAAGGGAGAGCCCGTCATCAAAACCATTCTCTGACTAGCAGATCCAGGGCTTTATTGCCTCCCAGACACGCCATATGCTTTTGGTGACAAAGGTACCCAAGATCTGAAAAGGATCCTACATAATAAGAAGGGTAGGGAGACCAATTCCCTTCCAAGAGGGTTTGTGAGTGGGAAAACCTGCTTCAATATTATGCCTGAGGAGGATTTTCTAGGCCTCGTTACCAGTAAGAGCACAGATGATCCATTTGACATAGAGAGCAATGCCTTGCCACTGAGTAGAGAGAAGGCCAAGGCCACCAAAATCTCTTGGGAGACAACAAAACTCCCAGGCAATGCGGTGAAATCTACTATGGGTTTTAGAAGATGCCCAAAGAAAATCTCTAAGTAATTTCTCCAACTTAGCATACGAGGCCTTGGAAGGGGCCCAAGAAGAAGAGTAATACACATGAGTCATTGCAAGAACTTTGGAACAAGCCTAAAATTTCCTGACTAGAGAAAGCGGTTTAGTAACACAGAAGGCTAATTTCTACTTAATACGAGAGAGAACTGCCTACCAGAGATCAATAGAAGAAGCCTGAAAGGCAAAGGGAATGCCAAGAAATCAAAAGATTTCACCGGGTGCAATCCATTTCCACCCATACTGCTGAATCCAAAGGGGTTGGGAAGAACCAATTTTTTGTAACATAAGGTTTTGTGCCACTGAATGGCCGAACTAGAGGCCAAGCAAAAGCTCTCAAGACAACCCAAAGTGGATTTGATAGTATTCTCTTCTTCTAGTAAGGTGAGGAAGGAATCATTGACAAAGTGGCCATTGACACGCTGAGTGGATGAATTAGGCAAGGAGATCTCATGAACCAATCCCTGGGAAACAGAGTGAGCAAGAAGATAGCCAAACCCTTCAGTAGCCAACACATGAAGGGAAGGGGCAAGCGGACAGCCTTGACGAATGGAATGGAACAAACCAAAGGATTGGGATTGGCAGCCATTAATGGCGATGCAAGCTGAGGCATTGGAAAACAACATATTAATAGATTGGAGGAAATTGGGGCTGAAACTGAGCTTTGAAAGCATGGCTAAAATGAAAGGCCATTTAATGCGGTCATAAGCTTTGGAAAAAATCAATCTTAAGGAAAATGGCCGGTTGATTAGAGCGCCTTGCCCATTCCATACCCTCCCAGTTAGCAATGATGTTGTCCAAGATGAACCTAGATTTGATGAAACCTGTCTACTCAGGACGTACAACCTGGGGTAAGAGGTGGCAGATTTTGAGAGAAAGGGCTTTGACAATGATTTTGTAGGATACATTGAGGAGCGTGATGGGCTGCGAGTTACAAATATCCTCGAGATCACTAGCCTTAGGTACGAATTTTATACATTACCTTTATTAATAAGATTACCTAGGGATTTAGAATGAAAGGCTTCAAGGTAAAATTTATGCAAATCTTGTCCAACACATGGCCATAGAGCTTTGTAAAATTCACAGGGAAATCCATCAACTCCCAGAGCCTTATCATCTGCCATAGTGTAGACGGCTTCTTTGAGGTCTTCAATAGTGAGAAACTACTCACAGAAGGTTGTCTGGGCTGAGGAAAGCCTATTTGGCACAACAACAAGACAATCCTGGAGCACATTTGACCGCTCAGGAGTATATTCTTGGGCTATAAAACTTGTTCATAGTACTTAACAAAAGCTTGAAGAATATCAAGTAATTCTAAAAGCATAGTGGTACCTCCTTTGATGCGCTTGATGCCAGGTGAGGAATGTCTAGCTTAAAGTGCCATAAAAAAATCTTTCGAGATACGATCCCCGATCTTGAGCCAGTGTAACCTGGCTTTGAGTTGTGCTCCTCTGGCTGCATAGTTGTCAGCAACTTGCTTGTGATGCTGAAGTTCGGCAACCCTAACTTGCAGAGATGGGGAGAAAGGGTTGGTTGCCAAAGCCTCTGTGGCAGCATGGAGGTCAACTGTTGTGGCTACATAAGACCGCCTGTGAAAAATGGCCAACTGGCACCCATAGATGTGGAGAAATCTTGCAGTTTGTGTCATAGCATCATTCCACCATTGGATCCAACCTGTTGACTGAGGTGGATGACATTCAAGATTCCAAATGGTGTGGATGTGGGCCAATGTGGGATGGTGACTCAGCAGAGAGGTATTAAAAAAAATGGGTCCTACTGGCATGGGCTTGTTTGATGTGCCATTCAATGCAAAACATAATGGGAAAGTGGTCTGATAATGTCACGTCCACTAACAACGTTACTGGGAGTGGTGAAGAGTTGGTAAAAGAGAAAAAAGATTGATGCACAATAATGCTTTGAATTTATAGTCATTTCTTCAAAAGACATGTGCGATGAAGACTTAGATTAAATAAAAATTTCTTTTATCCTCCAAAGCCTTTATAACCAATGGTCCATGACACATTGCAACTTTCATATACTTGGGTGCAAACTGCTATGGGTGCAAATCATGTCTAGAGACCATGAAAATTTACAAGGAGCATTTATAAATGTTGAGGTTCATTGTATATCTGCTAGAATTTGAAGAATTGGCCAATTTTTGGGGGTTCCTTTGTAATGGTAGCTAGTTCATGGGCAATTAATAGAATTTTCACTACACCTTCAAAACTTCCCTGACAGACTTAAAACTAGAATTGGAGACTACCCATGAGTTATTGAGACTTGTGTACACTTGTCAAAACAATTTTTTTGTCATTTTAACGATGTTGTTCAGATACACTGCCAACTGCTAGACTGTTAATTTCAGGCTCAAATCTTGTCCACTCGCCATGAAATTAGAACTGGGAGGAGTTTATGAATTATAAAAACTTTCTACCAAATGGATTTCAAATATGAGGTCTGGATTTTGAGATTTTAATGCCAAAATTTTTGGGCCTGGTTGCCATTCTGGAGGCTAAAAAGAAGGTTCTTTGCTAAACTGAAGGTCATTCTGCCTGGGAAATGAGATACAAATTTAAGTGCCAACAAGGTCCACTTCCTATTTGCATAGCTGTCTACATTTTGTAGGGGAATGTTTTGGAATGTGGCCTTATGGTGCTTAAATGCACCTTCCCTAAGTGAAATGAGGCTAGTGGATAAGTGGGTTTCACAGATCAGGTCAACATCACTCTGTAGTATTTCATCCCTAATAGAATGTGAGTAGGGGACAAGAGTACTTGGTTTCACCACTTTAATTTGTGGGTACATGGATGTGAAAGAGGTGTACACTGGATTGAGCTTTGACATGGACACCTTTCCCTTTTTAAATGGTGGAGCAGGAGGAGGCATTTACTTAGCTTTTCCCTTGCCTTTCTTGAATGCCTACTCATTTTTATTTTTTTGTGGTAGATTACTTTTGAAATCTAGTTTTGATGTAAAACATTTAGATACAACAACATGCAATCTTTGAACAAACTTTGCATTTTAAAAATTTGCAATGACTCTCCTCATCCAATTCTCATAGTTACCAAATAGAAGTATTTCCCACATCTCATGTACTTATAATATAAGATGATGCTACAACCATTCCTAATTGGACCTATATTCAATTCTACTATAGAAGTAGTTGGATCATGCCAATTTTTAAATTTGAATTTTCCTTGTATTATTGGTAGTTGGTCATGATGTGGCATGTAGATGTGAGCTCCATCACAAGTGAGCTATGATCGCTTTTGGTAAAAATTTGCATCACTTTTGAACAACAGTATTTAGTTTTTGGTAAAATTCAACTCACTTTTGATCAAAAACTGATTGCCTCTGGTAAACTTGGTCGCTTATGGTTAACATTTGCATTCTGTCATTTGAAACTTTCCATATTGCTTTTGAGCTATTACCCATTGCTTTTGGCCTTTTCTTAGTTGCATATGAGCTATTACCTGCCACTTCCATCCATTTTTACATCGCTTCTGAGCATGCAGTGATCGCCTTTGCCATTTTCTGCGTCACTTTTAAGCTGAACATAATCACTTTTAGATCTCTGAGTCGCTTCTTGCAAATTAGGGCTTTTTCGTTTATACCTACTTTTCACAATTTGTGGTCGCTTTTAAGCTCTAATCATTCGCTTTTGGATTTTACACGTCATTTTTAAGCTGCAGCCATTCGCATCTGGTCTTATCTGGGTCGCATCTGAGCTATAACGAATCACTTGCAGACAAATTCATAACGCTTATAATCAACAGTTGGTTGCATCTGGTAACTATAATTTGTTTTTGGTTACTGTCATTATGCATTTTGGTGTTTCTATCATAACTTTCACATACAAGGTGACTATATCATTTTACCATCTTTTTTATTAGTCAAAGTCAAACTTATTTTTAAACTTCAATTGAGCATATCTTGAGCACAATCAATTGGATTTCAATGAAACTTTTTTTCAAATTGCTTAGAATCTTCTGAACTTTATGCTTATGCAATCCATTTTTCTACATTAGATCATTTTTATTATCAGATTTCATCTTTCTCATATAATCATCTTCTATGCATGTTTACTTGTTTCTTTTTGGAATTGGTGACTTGTAGGGGCATCTAACAAGCTGGAGCAACATTGACATCAACATCTACAATAATTTGGATAGTGAATTAACCAGGTGCAATCATTTCATCTCTTATCTTCTAATCTTGTTTGCAAACACATTTGGATTTTGGGCATAAAATGAACAACTTGTTTGCTATCACATCAAAAATTGGGCTAAAACAAACCATTGTCTTTCATCACATTTGGATTTGGGCTTTAAAACAAATGAGTGCTTACATTGTCTTCCACACATTGAATTTCTAAGGTTAATGAACCCCATGCGAATGTGACCAAGTAAATGTGTATGCTCTCTCCTCGCATCTTAACATGAACTTGGAGATCAAAAACATTTACTTGTGTTTCTTTTGTTAAACCTTAGAGAGGCTTGCCTTGGTGGGAAAAGAGGTACTCACTCCAAGGGAATGACCTCAAGCGGTACTTTCATCTGGTCCTCTATAAAAATCAGAGGATAAGGCGAAAGCCAAGTCTAACCAGTATTAGCGCTCACCATACAGTGCTAACTCGAAACGAGGTGTACCTTTGTGTATGTTAAAACTCCTAGTAGGGTTAGTTAAATTCTTAAGTGGCTTGCTGGATGCTCGTGGGGTGCCAGTCCCCTAGATTTTCACTAGAACCTCCTTGTGATAGTGGCCTTGACTTGACTAGGACTTGCTGAAGTGTCTTCACATGCTTGCTTAACAATCATCACATTCTTCCAAACTAACAACTTGCTTATGTGTCTTGTGTGAGTGATTCATGTGTGTATATGCATAATCATTTGTTTGAATATTGCCACATCAAGCTCTAAACACCAAAACACATAAAGACAAGTTATCCTACACATTCTTCCAATAACATTCAAACCCAATCACTTTCATCCCAAACATAGCCTAGTCATCATCCAACCCTTCATAGCCAAGTCATTGAAACCATCCTAAACTTATCCTAGTCACATCCCTATCCTAGCCAAATCACTTCAGCCACAGCATCATAAATCATAACCAAGCACTTGCTAAAAGGACTTAAGACAAACACTTGGGTGACAACATGTTTACACCAGAAGACCCAAAAATCAAATTCTAAAGATTCCTCCAAAATCTTTATCAAGGATCACAACCCCTCAACCAAGACGCCATTGAAACATTACAATTCTTCATCCAAAAAGCTCAACCCCACGCAAGCCAATCACCTCAACTACAACACTTCATAGCCCAAGTCCAACACCTTTTAGCCACTAGTCAAGCTTGACAAGTACATCAATCCTTAGCCACTCCATATCAACCTAATCCACCTATCCACCAAGTCAATGCCACATCAACCTATCAACCTCCACCTCAACATTATCCAATTACTCATGCCACCATTCCAACACACCACTAAAACCATCCACAAGGCAACCAAGTGCCCTCACAAGAACAACATGCAAGTCCAAGTACACCTTTTCAACAAGACCACCAAGCACCATTGATAGACCTAATTCCACCTTTCCAACAAGAATCATATCCAAATCCAAGTGGCCCCTTGTACATAAATCAAATCCCAAGTTATCCTATGCAAGATTTAATTACCTTTGACAAGGGAGATACCAATCTAGCCAATGCATCCTATGAGTGGCCTTCATCATCCAATTACATGCCAACACATGAGCCTACTAGCCCTATCATAACACAACCATATGATCCTACCCCTAGTCCATCTTCTAGCCCATCAAGTCCTTCATCACCTTCATCCCCATGTTCTACCAATCCTCCACCACAAGATCCCTTGGACATAACCGTACAACAATTGGTTCAAGCAAATTTGATTGAGCTGCCACTGATAGAACCTTTTGAACCAATATTTAAACCCCCTTGGTATAATGAAAACCATTATTGTGCATACCATAGGTATAAGGGCCATACAACAACCAATTGTGTCAAACTTAAGAGCTTGATCACAAACCTCATAAATTGTGTTAAGATTATCCCTTCATCCAATCCAAATCCTAATCCACCCAATCCAATTAGCCCCCAATCTAATCCTAATCCTAATCCAATTCCATCTACCCTTATCATCCATCTATTATATTTCCCATCCACCCATACACTTGCAAAGGATGTGATCCATTGGCTACTAGCTAGGAATAAACTACCTCCATGTCAAACACCCATTCATGAGAATATCAAAGAACTTCCAAAGGTCATGTCTAATCCGACAACTCCTTCACATAGTCCACATATCCTTGAGCCTCTTCAAGAGCCTTCCATTAACACACCTAGCCCTTTGAGCCCATCATGTGACCTACAAGTCAAGTCTATTCAAAAGTCTCCAACCACAAGCCTAAGTCAAGAGCCATCATGCCCTCATGTCGATAACCCTCAAGAGTCTATCAAGTCCACTCAAGAACCTTCCACTTTCATCCAAAGTCAAGAGGTATGTCAAGAGCATAATCTTAAACATGTGGAAATATTGAACCTTAATCTTAATCAAGATCAAAGCCCCTCTAAGTTCCACCTATCTATGACCTACATATGGATTGCCCTCAAGCTATTAGCCATCACCATGACCTCATTCATGAACAAATTTATCTCTTTTATCGCCCACTCAATCCTATTTTTGCTCATAGTTATGATCAAGGTTCTAGCTAAGATCATGAAGATCATGATGACCCTTGTGGCCAAACTTTATCCATCTCATGATCAAGATGATATTTATGATGAAGAACCTATTCAAAATAACCTTGATCCTATTCATAATCCCATAACCATCCATGAGCAAAATATCCCAACTACTCTTATCCATCCTCCATCTAGCCCTATCCATAATGAGCAAACATCCACTTGTCATAATGAGACATGTGCCTCTCAAGAACACATAAGCATAGAAGATCAAACAAATAACTTAGATCTTAGTGAACATAATGCTAATCAAGATCCTAATGATCCTTCATCCCCATCTACCATCGATCCCATTTCAAGTCCACCACCATATCCAATGGGTTTATCCACATTCATCCATGAATGTTCTTCCTTAGGACAACAACAACCTTTGTCCTCCACTTCATCTTCTCCATCCAATAAGGAACTCAAGTCTAGTTCTCAAAACACATATAGTCCCATTGTCCATCACATCCTCCAAAACATGAACTACAAAGGTAAAGGCCTAGGTCTTTATAAACAAGGTATTTTTGAGCCAAACCTTGTCAAGGTCCACCCATGCTCATATGTCAAAATCATGTGATCGTACACCTTCCGCCATCCACTTTTACCAACTCTAAATATCCCTCCATCCACCTTGCCACCATTGCTTCCAACACCTGACATACCTATCATTCATAAGTATCCTTACATCCCTAATCATGGCCAACAAAAGCACACATCACCTAAGCATAAAGCTTCCAATCATTCCATCCACTCCACCCACCCCATGGGATTCAAAAGCAAAAAATTTGATGCCTCTACTTATAAAGTTAACAATCCTACCAAAAATCCTAAAGGTCTTCATACCTTAGGACATAAAGAATCAAACTCAAAGCAAAGTTCATCTAAGCATCCATCTAAACCCTTACCTCCAAATGCAAAGCTCAAAAGAAAAATGGTTTGGGTTCCTAAGCAAATAGCTAGCAAGTCAAATGAGGCATCCTCATCCACATCTCAAGAATCCCAACCACCTATATCCATCCAAGAGCCTATTTCCCTCCAAAACTTCCATTCCCTTAAAAAATCCCACAAGCAAAACAAAAGCACTAAAAATCCTAAGTCCATGTGGGTCCCCAAATGCTTACATCAACCATCCCCTAAGCAAACATCTCCATTGCTTCCTACGCCACCATCCAATCAAAAGCTTCAATGTTTATCACGGTGTGTGCAACCGTTGGTCATGGTTCCCTTCCACTTCGCAGCACCTCCACATAACTACATATCCCCATCTTCCATCCATTATCCTACATATCTCCCCCATGCTATCCCTATGGCCCATGCTTTGGCATAAAATTTTCATCCATCTTCATTACATAAGCCTATATAATCCACATCATAATCTACTCTCCCCATCCATCTATCCTTGCATGAACATTTCATAATCCATTTCATCATCCACTATCTACCTAATCCATCTCCCATCCACGCAATCCCTTATCAACATCTATGAGCATAATGACATGGTCCATGTGAAGACATCATCCATCTCTAATGGGACACTATCACCTCTCATATCACTAGACACTTGAGTCCCTCCTATCCATTACCATGGTGAAAACCTGGCAAACAGGCACCATGTGTAATTGTCATTCCATCCAAAAAAAAAAGTAAAGAGAAATCCCTTCGTCCAATGGTGAAAACCTAGTAAACAGGTGCCTTGGATAAGTACCATGATGAAAACTTGGCAAACATGCGTCATGTGTAGGTTGATCTTCTATGTCACTTACACTTGGGGGCACATTGTCTCATCTAACCTATCCATTTCCAAACTATCTATCCCATTATATCATTTTCCATCCCATCATGTCCTACCATTGCCATACCATCCTACCATCCTTAGCCATTACATAAACATGCCTATCCTATTGAACTCGTTTATCCATCCTTCCTCTTTTTGATTTTGATGAAGACATAGGGGCAAAATGTTGAAACATGTTTGGATATTTCTTGACATACCTTCTTTCCAAACCAAGTCCTATCCATTGACCATTTATCCATCTCATTTAAACCAATCCATCGTGTCATCCTATCGTCATAAGCGCCATGTAAAATCCAATCATGTCATCCCTTGGTCATGAACTTTGTCATGTAAAAATCCTAAGCATTACCACCTAGAATGGGGAAAGTTCTTCCTATGCAACATAGCCTTTGAATATCACATCCTAACTCCTTTATGATCCATCCACTATGGCATATCCTTATCACGAGATTTCCATCTTATAGCTTATCCCCATCTGTTTATCATGAGCTTTCCACTATAGCCTACCTATCCGTTTATCATGAGGCATGCATCCATCCCTTATATGGCCTATCCTTTTTATCCACCCATTTATCATGAGCCTTCCATCCCTTGTTGCCCATCCTTTTATCCATCCAATTCCATTCATCCATCCTTTCATCTAGACTTGGTTTTCCCTTATCATTGGTATCAAGCACAAAGGCTGCCCAAATTGTAAATCCATTGGCATTTTCAAAAACATTTCAAAAAACACAAAAAAATTAGAATATCCCAAAAAAACACAAAAAAATCAAAATATCCCAAAAAATGCAAAAAAATCAAAATATCCCAAAAAAAAAACACAAAAATTAAAATATTCTCAAAAATCCAAAAAAAAATCAAATATTCTCAAAAAATCCAAAAAAAAAATCAATCTAAGTACTGATCTTAAATCCAAGTCACACTAATCCATATTAAGCAAGCTAATCAATCAAGGAACATTATCCAATCAAATCAACAAGTTTTTGATCCTAATCTTGTCATAAATTGAATCAATCATCATTAATGGGATATAACATTCCCACATCCTTGTGTTGATCTAGGGATATAGCTTTCCCCGCAATGACAACACTATCTATCATCATCAATCAAACAATCAATCATTGATTTATGACTTGACAAGGGCAATACCTTGTTTGTTTTACATCCTTTGAGCACACTAAGAACACTTGCTTATGCTTAGATTGAGTGGACATTCTAATCATCACACCATCACTATCATCATTCAAAACAATCCAATCATCAAAACAATCAACCCAACAACAACAAACATCAAAACCAAAGCACATCAAGCCAACCATCAAAACAAATCTAATCACTTCAACAAATCAAAAGCAGCTTAATCCACCACATAACATCCCATCATCAACATTTCATCAATCCATAACTTGATCAATTCAATCCATTTTTCATCATCTCATCAATAAAACAATCAGAACTACATCTCATTTCCATCATTAAGTGCCTTGATCCCATGGATATAGGGTATGTAGGTAGTTTGGAGTACGAAGGAAGTGCCCAGATTTAGGTGCAGCTGATTTTCTTCTTTCTCTTATCATCATTTCTTCTATCATCTATCTTCTACATCATCAATAAACTACTTCTTCTAATCAATCTATCATTCAATCAATCCATTTTCCTTCAATCAAAGCACATCAATCCATTCATATCAATTCAATTTACTCCAATTCATTTTCATCCATCCTTCATCAATCTTCATCCATCATTTCATCATCCTCAAATCATTCCAAACAACGATCCAAATGCATGTCATCCTTACTCCATCCCAATCAAGTTAATTAATCAAGCAAAGTTATCCAAGCGCAATCCATGGTCTTGATCCTAGCCTTGTTGTAAGCCAAATCAATCAACCAACTAGCCAACCAACTCAGCAAACAACCTTGTGTTCATCTAGGGATATAGCTTGCCCTGTAATGACAACACTCTCAACTATCATCAATCAATAAACAATCAATCATTGGTTTACAGCTTGACATGGGCAATACCTTGTTTGTTTTTGTATCATTTGTGCATGCTTGCTTGCTTGTGTGTGTTATCTTTTTATCTTGCATTTGTAACAAATCGGTATCATTCCAACTAATATTCATATCTTGTATCTTGACAAGGTTGTATTATGCTAGGGCATAAGACACATCGTCACCCTGGTCCTTATACCTTGGTGCATAACGTCTAGTGCTATATCCAACATCATGGTTACTCACTTTCATTGCAGTATAACGCATCCTTCATTTCTTCTATCCATTTCCTTATATTTCTTTCTTAGCCAATCCTTTTCATTTCGAGAGCCTACTCGTGTTTGTCCAACCCGCCTATCCTCTCGAGGGGGCATCATCATCCTATCTTTCCATCATCATTTTATTCTTTCCATCATCATCCTATCCTACATCATCATCATCCCTATCAATTATCCATACCTTAGCTTCTTTGAAATGATGTTACTTGACATAAATCTTATCATCTCAAACATCATCTCAAAGAGGGGCAAAATGTAGACACCCAAATTTGTCCCAAAATTGTTCATGTCTAGCAACACCTAGTTAAAAAACATCATTTAGACATCATGTAGCATTTTGTCCTAATCCCACTCTTAATCCCAATAATCTATTAGCCAATTAATTAAATAAATTTTATTTATTTAATTAAAATTCTATCTTAATCCCATCCTTATCCCACTTAGCCAATTAATTAAATACATTTTATTTATTTAATTAATTTCACATTCATAATCCCACTTTCCAATTATTTAATTAATTTCCCAATCATATCCTAATCCCACTATCCAATTAATTAAATAAATCTTATTTATTTAATTAATTTCCCTCACATATCCCAACTAATTCAAATATTTTATTTGAATTAAGTCCTCACCTCTCACCACATTTCGACACTTGTCCATCTCTTAATTGAATCATGTGTGGTAGTACAACTTTCATTTAAAATCCTTCACATGTACAACTAATGGGACCTAATTTTAGTATTTGTGTACACCATCACATATAAACTTATTAAATAAAAGTATTTGTGTACACAATCATGCATGAGACCTATTCTCCTTTGACACTTGTCACATGACTACAACTCCCTTGAAGAGTGGGAATAACTAATCAATCCTAGACGTCCACATCAATTAATTAGCCTTTCAATCTCAACCATCCATTTGAACCAAGCCTTTCCTATAAATCAACCCCCTCACAAGCCATTTGTAAGGAAAGGGGCATGGAGTTGGACTATCCTTATGCTGTTGAAACATCTTTAGAGCCTTTGCATCTATCATCATCATCTTCCATCTATCATCTCAATCCTATGCAAATGTTATGCTGTCGAATTGTGAGCAACCAACATATCAAATCAATCAAACAATTCATCTTGCATCTTTGAGGTATTGAATGATTTGGGTTTAGGTTATGCATTTCATTGTTTGATCATTTCCATTTGCAAATCCAAATTTTTTGATATATAGACTTCATCAATTACTGTCAAAACTTGGTAAAGTGATAAAAAGGAAACAAAAATAGGAAAAAACATATATTATGTACAATAGAGACAAAATGATGGCAATGGATTTATACAAGGGAGGATGAATTATATATATGGATGGACAAATAATAGAGGAAATTATGTATAGGGGAGGGAATATACTTACACATAGGACTTGAGGTGAATCCCATTTATCCTAATTGGTATAGTTCCACTGTGTTGGCACCCTCAAATTTTGCAAATTTGAAGTGTCTATCTCCTCTCGATGTGTCGACAGAGGCTAGGTCAGCATGCTACTCAATCTACCCCAGAGCCCATCTTTGCCGATTAAAATCTTGCAACTGAAAGATCATCTTGAAAATCCGTATGGTAGGAAGTTTTTTGGTACATATGGTAACATGCTTGTTCAATTTCGCGCTTCCAAGATGAGTTTGATGGGCTATTTAATTTTTTTTGATTGTGACCGGGCCAGATTTGGTGTTTTGGAAAGTTCCAAATCTCACAATTCTAAGGGCAACTCGTTTCTCATTTTGGTCCAAAACATCTCCAATTCCAGTTTCATCAAAATCATAGACCATAGGATGCAGTATTTTAATGTATTTTGATTGCGGCGAATATGTCCAACAAGCCAGTTTACCAAGGAGGTCCTAGAAATCTTTCGGTGATGCGAGTTTTGAGGAAATGGGCATGTTTTAAATAATTGATAAGGGCCCTACGCAAATTTTCACAGCCTCCAAATATCTAGTGTGCCTGCAGTGAAAATGCACCATTTGCCCGGGAGGAGGAATTAATTAATCGTCATTTTTCTAAAGTTGAAAAGTGCAAAATTTTGAAATATTTATGGGCAAAAGTAATATTTTAATGGGAAATATTTCAAAATTAGCATTGGTTTATAATGCTAATGCTTTAATAAAGGCATAATGGGGCTTGTCCACGAGCGCACAACCCACTCCTCCTCTCTCTGTGGCTGCGATGGTGCGATAAGCCACTTCTTGCACATTTTTTGGTCAAAATTGCTCATGGACATGTAAATTTAGTGTGCTATCTCGCAAATGGAGGTGTTTATGGAGTTTTTTGGGTAGGATTTGAGCAGAGAGTTTTGGCTGAGTGGTTGTCTTCACATTTTTGGTTTTTCACCGAATTTTTGGGGGTCTTTTTGAGCTTAGAATTGCTGCTCCACAGCCTGAATTCATCCATTGACCATTTACAATGCTTGGATAGAGATTTCTAATTGCTGGCAGCTGCAAAAATGCCCCTACATCAAGAAAAACAACCTAGTAATAATGAAAATTTGATTTGGGAGCTGCTGCAGTGTATTCAGCTGGGTACAATCAATGAGCTTGATATGAGGCTATGTGGCCTCATGTCATTGCGTTGTAGAGGAATGAGGGACCCTCCAGTGTATGGCTACGATAGTGCAAAATAGTGGTTTGGAGGCAGAGTTGTACCTGACAGTTGCAAAGTAGGAGGTGGACAAGTCAAAGGGAAATCAAATTGGGATTTATTTGTATCTTGTCCTCTCCTCTTAAATATAATTTGTAATTAATTTCCCAATGCCTATGAGTGGTGGCTTGTCATGTAAGACTCATGTAACTGACATAGGATAATGAAAGCAAAGTACCACATTCTGGTATCTATAAAAGAATTGGTTGAACTACTTTGTAAGGGATGGTTGTTGAAGGATTGGGAAGCTTTTGAAGAGTGAAATACAAGTGCAATTTTGACTAGTTGCCCTATTTTATGGTGTTGTAAGTTTCATTTTCTGTATGTTGAATGCATTTTTAAGAGTAGTTTATCAATTTCAGATTGTGTTAAATGAATAATGTTGTGGCATGTATTTCTATTTGTTGTCTCCAGTGTTATCTATGTTTCTCTTTTGAACTGAGTTACTAAGGGTATCTAAGTTCTTGAATGCACATTTATTGTATTGCATATTTGGTTTCTTACCTTTGTTTAAGGAATAGATTAAAAGTTTTAAATCAAATATGGAGAGGAATGTTTGATAGCAGGGATGTTTGTAAGAAGAGTCAATGGAAATACTCATTCTTGGGTGTTATCTATAAGGCAAATGCAAGCTAAACTCTCTAAAATCTGTATGTGCGTTCTACTCATGAGAAATACTCTGCATGCTGAAGATTGACTCTAAACCCTAAGATAGGCATTGGTCAATAGTTGGACGAATTTTATGATTCAAACCCTAATCTTACAACCAAAAATATAAAAAATGAAACCAATACATCATTTGAAAACTTTAGGATTTTAGGAGTAGGATTTTAGATATCATGTTCTTGTTGGTAAGAGACACTACTCTAATGAATGATTGATTGTTGTCATTAATGGTGTTAGGGATTGCATACAGAAGATATCAATCAAATGCAAATAAAGATTAAATAGAGGAATGGAAATACATAGAAATAATAACAGCGAGAGACAAGTTTTAACGTGGTTCACCCAAACCCAGGCTACATCCACCAAACTGAATACAACTAGCAATCCTTGCAACTCAATACTGTTGCAAATGCTACAATACAATATCAATGAAAACCCTAACCCTTAGTCACTTTTATCAAGCCTTATGTTGGTTACAAAAATAGGGTTTTTTATGTCGGCCAATAGAAAAAATAACTTTCGACGCCTTTGCTACCCCTTGACCCCGTCTTGGGGCGTTACCCCCAAAACCCTGTAAGGGGCGCTACCCCTTGACCCCGTTAAATGAATTGGGGGGAAACCGTGGTGATAAAAAATGGGGTAAATTTAACCTCTAAGTTTGATTAGGCTCCATCTAACAACAATCTCCCACTTGGAGACTGATCAAACTCCACACCATATCATATCCCACTTGGAGACTGATCATAACACTGCTGACCTTGTAGCTCCCACTGAAAATAAGCACCCTGGACTCTGCTGTTCTATTTTTTTTGTTTTCAGTCTTGAAGACCAATTGAACCTGAAGAGGATCTCAGCTTCTCCCTTGTCATTGCATTCATAAACATATCCACTGGATTTTCATCTATATGTATCTTTTCTAGCCATAACTGTCCATCATCCAACACCGATCGAATGAAGTGATACCTCAACTGTATGTGTTTGGTCTTTGAATGCAAGGCATAATTATTTGCAAGATGTATGGTACTCTAGCTGTTTGTAAACAAATAACTATTAGCCTGTTGTTTTCCCAATTCTTCCATGAAAGATTGCAACCATATCATCTCCTTGCTTGCCTCTATTACAGCTACATACTCTGCCTCCATGGTGGATAAAACAACCACCTTTTGCAACCGTGAGATCCAACTCATTGCTGTCCCACCTACAGTAAAGACAAAACCTGTAGTACTCCACCTGGTATCAATATCCCCTGCCAAATCTAAGTCTACATTGTTGGAAAGAGACACTATGTGGCTTCATGAGTGTTGTCATTGATGGCAACAAAGTCTATCCCACACATCTGCAGCATATAGTATGTCTATACCGGAAGATAGATTTAAGAGTGTTTTGGTCTGGTAAACAAGAACAGAGCATGCAACAAGGTCTGACAATCAGGTCCGAATCTCTCAGATGGTGTAACTCAACAAGTTGTGGACTTGGATAAGTCAAGAGGAGTACCATGACTACTACATTCCAGAGATTGAGCCTCCGGTGATGAATCAGTGAAAAGATATGAGCATCTAAGTGTTGGGTTCCTGATAGGCAGAGTTGACTGAGGAAGAACTGACTGATAGAGCATCAGACTTTAATCCAGATGAGCAATTGATGGTGATCAATCTATTTGAGAGATCATACATGGTTGGCTGACATGAATGATGACTTCTATGTCTATGTCTTTGATACACATCACATAATAAGCATGGATTCAGCTGACACATCAGTGTTTTGTAAATATCTTAAGTATTCCAATTGCAGACTAGAAAGATGTTGAAATCCTTGATGCGGATATATATACCAAATGGATTTTGATATGAAGTGGTGTGTGTGTGGAAAAAGTGTGCGAGGAAAGGCAAAGAGAAGTGTGGAAGCAGCAATACAAGTCTGGTATGTGACAGAACAACATTAGTGCAGAGGAAGAATGAAGTGCATTAGATCAATATATTGAGCCTAACTGGAACTAAACCTCAGCATATGTGGATGCCTCTAATCAGTTCAAACACTTGGTTACTTTCTATATACCTTGTAGATAGTGAGTCTCTTGTAGGTAGTGTGCCTCTTGTGAGCAGTGTGCTCAGGCAGTGAGCCCTAATTGGTAAGTGCCATTTTGTACTTCTTATTCTTTTAACAGAGAATACAATCTTGGGTTAGTTACCCTATAGTTTTTCCCTTAACAGGGTTTTCCACGTAAAAATCCTTGTGTTATGTGTGTTGATTTTATTTCTTCTCTCATGGTTAAATATGCTTATATGTTTTGATGCTGCACTAATTGTTAAAGGAGAAAAAAAAGTAAAGACATTTAAGATAACTAATTCACCCCCCCTCTCAGTTATCTACCTTGTTTCCAACAATTGGTATCAGAGCCAAGTTCCTCCAAACAGAGCCTAACAACTTGAGGAAGATCTGGGAATCTCAATGGATATGTATGGTATGAAGGAACAACTTCAGTCTGCCCTAGATGATCTTGAGCAATCTCACTCTGAAGTCAATAACTTGAGAGAAAGACTCAAACAAGCTGATGATTTCATAAATGAGCTAAAAAAAACTAAGTATCTTTGTGAAAAAGAGAAAGGAACTACTTCAACAATTAGCAAGTGAAAGCGAAGCCAATGATACTAATGAATATCTGAATGAGAAAAACAAGCTATGTGAGAAGCTATCAAAAGAGGTCATTATGGTAAGACATGAAATGGAATCAGGGGTTATGAGATTCACCCAAGAAATTGAAGAGAAAAGAAAAATTGAAGATAATCTAAAACAATCTCTCAAGGAGAAGTCAGAGGACTACCACAAAATGGATAGAATAATTAGGCATCTGGAATCTGATCTTGAAGAAGCTAGAGATAATGAAGAACAACTTGAGAATCAAATAGACACTCTCAAACAAGATCTTCAAACAAAAAATGAATACAAAGAAAAATTCAAGATAAGCTCTGCTCAACTTGAAGTTCTTCTTGAAAGCCAAAACAGGGTAGATGACAAGTGTGGCTTGGGATATGAAAGCTTTGGATCTGGTCAGAAGAACTTTGGATCAGGAAATCCAAGGAATAGGACTAGAAGACCTTCGGTAAGGCAACAAAATGCCCAAAGATATCCATCCTTCAATGGATACTGCGACAGTTGCAACAACTTCGGCCATAAAGCAACTTAGTGTAGAAGAAGGAATCAGACTAATTCATCCCTCTCTGGACAGTGTTTCAGTTGCAAAAGGTATGGTCACAAATCTCATGAATGCAGAAATATGCAAATAAACAATTCATTCAATGGTAGATGCTTTGCATGCAATAGAATGGGGCATATGGCTAATCTATGCAAATCAAGAGGATATCAGTCAAATATGCAAAGAAATATTGTTTGCTACAATTGCAATAGATACGGTCATATTGCCAAATTCTGCAGAAGTAAGAATCAGGATAAAAAGGGTCTGGTGCATCATAATCAAAATCAAGATAAAGGAAAAGGCAAAGTGAATGCAGATGAAGTTCAAAGGGTGATGAACAAGATTTGGGTGAAGAAGAGTACAGAAAATGTTGGGGATGGATCCGCACCAGAATCTGGTGTTGATATTCCTTCCAGAAACTAAACATATGAGCTCTAGCTCAGGGGGAGTCACAAAGAAAAATAAATTCCCCCAGCCAGTCAATTGGTGCCTAAATTTGGCACATGGAATGTTGTAGATTAAAGGGCTCTCAGAGAAATATCCAAATAACCCTCAATAAAAATATGAAAGATCCACAAGGAGTTTTGAAGAGTTTGATTAGCCAAGATTGATCCTGTTTGATAGCTATCTGGTAAAGCAGGATCTTCATAGACAGATCTGGTATGATTCAAAAGTGAAATATCTTGATCTGTGGACTCATGGCATGATTGGAGGAAAGAAGATACATTGTCAATTATCATTAAAAATGATTCTAAGTGCATTTCAGTGGTTTGGAAAGATCTCTCTCAGAATAAGGTAATCGGATGACTTAAGTTGTGCATTTATTGCAATAGGAAATTAGGGTTTGTGCAGAGATAAAAGGGTTCTTTTATTCATCACTTGCACATTTGCATTCGAGAAGAGGAAAGGAAGAGCTCTACAGCAAGATTGTCACAACTGTCTCAAAGATCAACTACAGAATCTGATTCAACCAGTGATCTTTTCTAGCTAATATTGTGAACCCTAGAAGTGTAAAAAGGTATTTCCATTTCCAAATATCTCTCTTTGAATCTTTTACAAAGATGGCTACTCCAATGGTTGTTAAGATCACTGATAGGCCGTGCCCAAAGTTTAAGAAACATCCCTACAAATCCCTAGAAGTTGATCCCTTAGGCACCTTTTCTAGCAGTCTGCATGGGGTTCTGCATGTAGAAGATGTTAGGGTATACATCCATGCCAATATTGAGGAATTTGGAGAATCAAAGATGATGGATATCTACCATAAACAACTAATTGATGAAACTTTCGAACTCAAACCTCAATACAAGGCCATCTGGGATAAGCATTTTGGACATTGCATCCACTTTCCCTGTTTTGCAGAAGATGAATGGGTCCGATATGTTCTTAGCAGAATACATGACAATTCATGTGGTTGTTGAAGCCCTTCAAGATAACAAAAGATGCAATTAGGGCAGTAACTGGATTACACTCATCCGGTGGGTTGCCTGCACTCAAATCTGTCAAGAACCAGACAGTAAGTGAGGCTACCAGATCAAAGTTTGACAAAAGAGAAATGACAATAGAAGATATCATAGATTCAGATATCAAATTTGCCTCTATGATATTTGGCTATAAAATATATCATTCTAGTAGGGAGAACTCTATGTCTGAAACTGTAATATATACTACATATCAGATGCTAAGGAAAAATGCAGATTATGATCTATGCGAGCTTCTCCTGAACCAACTGTTAGAAAACTTGCAAAAGATCAAGAAGGACAAAAAGAATTCATTCAAGTATGGTGGTTTAATACTGTGTTTATTCTTTTACTATATGAATGAGCTACCCGGATCAAGTGGTTGGGTATGGAAAAATGGCAGACCAGTTGCCATACAAATTAGAGACTATATGTATGGGCTTGTTGATGCCAAGGCTCAAAGTACAACTCTCTGGGGATACTTTAAAAACTTCTAAAGTTTGATGCAAGCCAGAGAAAGAATTCCTGAAACAATAGTTGAAAAATATAAGGATACAATATGCTTCATGGTAGACACTGATCAATGCCTAATGGAGGCAGTTAAGCCCAGAACAGTTTGGATTATGCCAATGGGATATGAGGTAGATGAGAAAATCTTGGAGCTGCATGTCCAACGCTTGCTAAGTTAGCCTAAGGACCCTGAGGCAGAAAGGTTTGGAACCTTTCAAGAATTAAATGTGAAAATACATGTTAAACTGAGACAACTAGAGATGAAAAGAAAAGTGAGAAGGGAAGTAGATGAAGTTGCCAAAAGATATGGCATATCAAAGGAGGTAGTTGATGCAAATAGAGAGAAAATAGAAAGAGTTGAGAAAGAGAAACAAGAAGCAGAAAAAGAAAGTGTTCCGGTACAAGCCTCCTCCTGTACTAGATCCTCCAAGAGCTTTGTACCTGCCACTTATAAGAGCTCAAGAGCCTCAAAACTGGAAGCCAAGACATCTAGAAAGGGAGAGAAGAGAATGAAGACAAAGACCACAAGGTCATACATACGCCAAAAGGATGATGAAGAAACAAAGTTTGACGATGAAGTTAAAAAAATGAGGAAGAAGAAGAAAACATCAGGGGAATCCTCCACCAATACAAACAAAGAAGAAGAGGTAGAAGAATTTGTTGAAAGGCCTACTCTCTCTATTGATGATATCATCAAGGCAGTCACAGTGGATGGGAACCTACAACTAGTCACTGAAGTTTATGATGATTATAGTGATACTGACAAAAGAATTTTGGAGGAAGCTACAGTTAAGTACCTAAACATTTATAATAAAGCATTCATTGAAATCATTTCTCTAATTCCCAAAAGTTTAGAGAAGGTACTTGAACTCATAAAAGAGAATTCCAAGGAAAAGGATTTAGAGATCTGGGAACAGATTGCAATTTAGCTCTATCCTTCCATTACTCCAAAACAAATGACCATGATCCTTAAGGACTGCAAGGATGAGTTCCGGAGAAAAGATTAAATCAACAAACTCATGCTTGGAGAGACTGATCAGGTGGCAAAAGAAATAGAAGACATCCTCTGGAATGCCTTCAAGAAATTCAATCTTCCTATTATAGAGGACATAGATGAAGAACCTTCTAGCATGGATGTCAAAGGATTAAGTGCATCAAAGGAAGAATCTACTAAGAAAATTATAGAAGGGCCAAAAGAGATGGATGAGGAGAAGACTAAGGACTTGGATTCCTCTGTTCCAAAAGAGGAAGTCTATGAAGAAGTTAACATCTCTTTCAGATCCCCCTGCAGACACCGAAACTGAAGGAGATGGAAGAAAAGAGGAGAAATTTAGTCAAGAAGAAGAGGTAAAGGGAAGAGAAGAAGATCAAACAGTGAAGATCCCAGATGACAGTTTTGAGGTGGCAAAAGGAAAGAAGACTTAGTCTTCAGCAAGAGACAATACTGAGGCAGTAAAGAGCTTCTTGAACAAAGAAATGTTAGAGATAGATAAACTAGAATTATTTCAAGTACCACTAAATTTTGATTCCCTCTCTCCGGTCTAGATAGTGAAGATAACATCTTTTTCCCAAGCTAAAGAAAAAGAGAAGCTTCTGAAGTCTCACATGGAAGGCTCTGAGCTGATAGAGATTACATCCGTGATGATAGAGAAGATCATGCCATCCTTCCAAAAGGATCTTTCGGCCTCTCCATCCGGTAACTTGAAATCTCTGGTTAATTCTATTAGCACCCATTTTGATTCTTTGAAGAAATCGACATAAGAGAAAGTTTGGAAAGAATTTTTGGGAAAGAGATTCACTGAAGTGTAGGGACTCATAACTAATGATAGGAGGACCCTGGATATTGGCATAAAGAGCCTAGAAAATTCTCTTAAAGATGGTGGAGAAATATATAAATTTTGTCTATCCTGGTCTATAGTGATAGAGGATATTGAAAAGAAGGTAAAAGAACAAGAAGATAAACTATCAAGTTTATCTTAGAATTTTGATCCCCTCACCACATCTATAATGAATCAAGAGTGCCAGGCCATCACCATTATACATGAAATAAAGAGGCTTGAAAAGGAAAGGAAGAATATAATAAGTAGGATGAGTGAATTAAGAGGGATAATTATCCCCAAGTTAGAGGCCATGCATGAGGCCTTAACTGATGCTCAGACCACAACCCAGACCAGTGATCCGGTAGAATTAAGAAGGGGAGAAGCTTTTGCATTTTTGTTGAGTGGCCACATTTCAATTTTGGATAGGATGAAGTAGAGTTGGGTGATAGAAGTTGTACAGTTAAAGACCACTTTTGTGGATATACTTAGGTATATGTAAGTATAACATGTATACATACTTATGCGGCTATGTATAAGTTAATTTTTGCAAATTTTGGTGTATGAATTTCAGCCTTTGCCATTGATGTCAAAGAGGGAGTGAGGAGTAGTGAAAAATGTGGAATCTAGCTAAGGGGGAGCTCCGGTAAAATAATGCACATGATAGAGCATCAACCAAAGGGGAGTTTGCTACGACACTTAGTCATTTTTCACTAAGTGTTACCATCAATGCCAAAGGGGGAGATTGTTGGCAAAAGAAACTATGTGGCTTCATGAGTGTTGTCATTGATGGCAACAAAGTCTATCCCACACATCTACAGCATACAGTATGTCTATACCGGAAGACAGATTGAAGAGTGTTTTGGTCCAATGAATAAGAACAGAGCATGCAGCAAGGTCTGACAATCAGGTCTGGATCTCTCAGATGGTGTAACTGGGAAAGTTGCGGACTTGGATAAGTCAAGAGGAGTACCATGACTACTACATTCTAGAGATTGAGCCTTTGGTGATGAATGAGTGAAAATATATGAGCATCTAAGTGTTGGGTTCCTGATAGGTATAGTTGACTGAGCAAGAATTGATTGACAGAGCATCAAACTTTAATCCGGATGAGAAATTAATGGTGATCAAGATGTTTGAGAGATCATACATGGTTGGCTGACATGAATGATGAATTCTATGTCTATGTCTTTGATACGCATCACATATTAAGCATGGATTCAACCGATAGATGAATGTTTTGTAAATATCTTAAGTATTCCAATTGCCAACTAGAAAGATGTTGAAATCCTTGATGCGGATATATATACCAGATGGATTTCGGTATGAAGTGGTGTGTGTGTGGAAAAAGTGTGTGAGGAAAGGCAGAGAGAAGTGTGGAAGCATCAATACAAGTCCAGTATGTGACAGAACAGTAGCATTAGTGCAAAGGAAGAATGAAGTGCATTAGATCAGTATATTGAGCCTAACCAGAACTAAACCTCAGCATATGTGGATGCCTCTCATTAGTTCAAACACCTGGTTACTTTCTATATACCTTGTAGATAGTGAGTCTCTTGTAGGCAGTGTGCCACTTGTGAGCAGTGTGCTTGGGCAGTGAGCCCTAATTGGCAAGTGCCATTTTGTACTTCTTATTCTTTTAATAGAGAATACAATCTTGGGTTAGTCACCTCGTGGTTTTTCCCTTAACAGGGTTTTCCATGTAAAAATCCTTGTGTTATGTGTGTTGATTTTATTTTTGCTCTCATGGTTATATATGCTTATATGTTTTGATGCTGCACTAATTGTTAAAGGAGAAAAGAAAGTAAATAAATTTAAGATAACTAATTCACCTTCCTCTTAGTTATCTGCCTTGTTTCCAACATACATAACCTGCTAAATTAGTATTAGAGCCCCCAAAACATAAGTGTTTATTGGATGTACCTCTCAAATATCTGAGAATTTATTTTACCGCATTCCAATGCTCCAATCTGGGATGACTCATATACCTGCTTACGACTCCTACAACATGTGTAATATCTAGTCTCGTGCATACCATGGTGAACATTAAACTTCCTACATCTGAAGCATATGGTACCTTGGACATTTTTTCTTCCTCCTCTTGTGTCTTAGGACACATCTCCTTAGTCAATTTCAAATGACTAGGCAAAGGTGTGTTGACAACTTTTGCATTCTCCATATGGAATCTCTGCAATTCCTTTTCAACATAATCAGCCTGAGATAGAGTCAAATTTCTATTCTTCCTATCTCTTAAAATTTTTATACCAAGGATTTGTTTTTCTGTCCCCAAATCCTTCATAGAAAAGGATTGTGCTAACTTTTGTTTTAACTCTCTTATGTGATCCATGTTAGACCTTGCTACAAGCATGTCATCAACATATAAACATAAAATAATGTAGTTGTCATTATCCAACCTCTTAAAATAAACACATTGGTTAGAATTACATCGGCTGTAGCCTTGCTTAACCACAAAACTATCAAATTTCAAATACCATTGCCGAGGTGCTTGTTTCAGGCCATACAAACTCTTCTTCAATCTACACACCTGTTTCTCCTTACCTTTGACCTCAAATCCTTGGGGTTGTTCCATATATATCTCCTCCTCCAAATCACCATGAAGAAAGGTAGTTTTCACATCTAGCTATTCCAAATGCAAATCTTCAGCAGCCACAATACTTAAAACAATATGAATAGAAGTCATCTTAACAACCAGAGAAAAAATCTCATCAAAATCAATGCCCTTTTTCTGTGCAAATCCTTTTACAACTAACCTAGCTTTAAATCTTTTCTTACCTCCATCTTCCTCTTTCAGCCTATAAACCCATTTGTTTGGTAAAGCCTTTTTACCTACAAGCAACTTACATAATTCCCAAGTCTGATTTTTCAGCAAGGAGTCCATTTCTTCTTTCATTACAAGCTCCCACTGAACCTTTGTATCCACCTGCATAGATTCATCATACCCTTTCAATTCACTCGCATCGATTAACAAAATAGAATACAAAGAGGGAGAAAACTTTTTAGGAGGTCTACTTAACCTTGTTGATTGTCTAACATTCACTAAAGTTTGTGGTATTTCTTGTTGTTGTTGTCGAGCATGAGGAACCACTGGAACATCACTATCTGGAGTATCATCCAACACCACATAATCTTTTTCTTTCTTCTCATGCTGCTACAACTGATCTTTGTACACCACCTTCTCATTGAATACAACATCTCTGCTTCTCACAATTTTCTAATTTTTAAAATCTCAAAGCCTATAACCAAATTTATCAATGCTATATCCAATGAAGGTACATTGTTTTTTATTTTGCATTGAGTTTGGTTCTATTTTCATAATATACATGTACAAATTCTTCACATCTAAAGGTTTTGACAAAAGAATCACCTTCTTACCTGTCCATCCTTCCTCTGGAATACCACAGCCCAAAGAAACTGAAGGACCTCTATTAATTAAATATACAACGGTGTTGACAACCTCTATCCACATGTTTAAAGGCAGCCCAACATGTAATCTCATGGTCCTTGCATGCTCCATTATTGTCCTATTCATGCGTTCAACCACTCCATTCTCCCATGGAGTCCCTAGAACCATTTTCTGCCTATGAATTCCATCAAAGGAACAATAATCCTCAAATTCTTTGCTGCAATACTCACCACCATTATCAAATCTGAGACATTTTAATCTTTTACCCGTCTCATTCTCAACCAAGCTTCTCCATTTCTTAAATGTTTCAAATACATCAGATTTCTACCTAAGGAAACAAATCCAAACCTTCCTAGTTGCATCATCTATGAATGTAACATAATACTGAAAGCCACCGAGAGAAGATACCTGAGCTAGTCCCCATACATCTGTATGCACAAGCTCCAACTTTTCATCTTTCTTTTGCTTCACATCCTTGAGAAAACTGACTCTCTTTTGTTTGCCATACACACAAATTTCACAGAAATCCATAGTAATACATTCTAGACTTGGTAAAACTTTCTTAGAATGAAGTACCTTCATACCTTTTTCACTCATATGCCCAAGTCTATTATGCCACAATGTTGTCTCAAAACCTGCAACAACTATTTTAGTCTCTTCCTGTGAACCTGCAACAATTGTTCCTAAACCTATTTATTTTTTCTCTACAAAAGCTAAAGTAGAAGCAATAGTATGACCTGTACAAAGATATAAGGTGCCTACTTTCACACCTTTTTCTACTATTAAGGCACCTCTTGAAAGCTTCTAATTTTTATCAGTAAATGTAACAATGCAACCTTCATCAACTAGCTGCCCTACTGAAATTAAATTCCTACTCAGCCTTGGAACGTGCCTTACCTCTTGTAGTAGCCAATGATTTCCATTCTACAACTTAATCTTGATTCTTCCCTTTCCAACAATCTGACAGGGTTCGTTATCTCCCAAATAAACTAGCCCAAAATCCCCTTGGACATATTCAAGAAAATAACTTCTATGGGATGTAGCATGAAATGAGGCCCCTGAATCTAAAACCCATGAATCATCAACATTATCTAGGGAAAGAATCAAAGCATCATCTTCATATTTATTACTTACCACATTTACCTCCTTATTGACTTCTTGTTTGTCTCCTTTATTCTTCCGAGACCAGCAATCTTTCTTCAGATGACCTAGTTTCCCACAGTACCAACAATCCTTCTATCCTCTGGATTAGGATCTCTTGTCCTTTAATTTTCTTCGTGACTTCCCATGACCTCCATAACCTTTTCCTCTCTCCTTTGATCTACCCCTGCTTTCTGCATTCAAAACACTACCTGATGTGGACCCTCCTGAGCTTTTCCATCACATTTCCTCCCTAAGGATAACACCAACATCATCAAATTTTAAAGTATTTGAACTAGAGATAGAGTTATAGCCATTACCAAGCTATTCTAGCTTTTTGGTAAAGAACATAAAACTAAGAGAGCCCTCACCTCTTCATCAAATTTTACTTTTATAGAAGTTAATTGAATGGTAATCGTATTAAACTAATTTAAATAATCTGTCATGTAGATCCACCTTCAATCATTTTTAGATTAAACAATTTCTTCATGAGAAATACCTTATTTTAGGCTGAGGGTTTTTCCTACAATTTAGCCAAAGCTTTTATCAATTCACTTGTTGTCATCGCTTCTGTTATATCGAATGCCACAGATGGTGCCAAGCACAACTGAATGGTTCCCAGTGCCTTTTTGTCTAGAAGATTCCAATCCTTATCATTCATTGCTGCCAGTTTCTTGGCTATTCCTTCCAATGGCCTCCATAAATCCTTCTGATAGAGATAATCCTCCATCTACATCTTCAATAATTGATAGTTTTGCCCATTGAATTTATCTACCTTCAATTTACCCTTGTCCGACATTGCTCCCACTCAACCGTGAGACTCCCACTCAACCATGAGACCTTCCTGTAGATGATAATCAAACACAATCTGCTCTGATACCACTTGTTAGGGATTACATGTAGAAGATATCAATTAAATGCAAATAAAGATTAAATAGAGGAATGAAAATACATAGAAATAATAACAACAAGAGACAAGTTTTAACGTGGTTCACCCAAACCCAGCTTACATCCACCCACAGAGAGTCCAATATTATTATCCAATAAATCAAACTGATTACAACCAGCAATCCTTGCAACTCAATACCGCTGCAAATGCTACAATACAATATCAACGAAAACCCTAACCCTTAGCTGCCCCTTGACCCTGTTAAATGATTTGGGGGGAAACTGCGTTGATAAAAAGTGGGGTAAATTTAACCTCCATATAACAACAAATGGCAACAAGGCAAATAGATTCCACCAACAAGGCATAAAAGGATTCTGGTCCGGAAGCCTAAAATGACTAAGTATGGGTAGTATATAGAATAAGTGATAGAGATTGTGTCAGTATGCCTTTGCAGTTGAATATCATTACATGTGGTTTAGATATGTTAATTATAGCTATTTGGTGATGATATGTTCCAGTGTTGAAGTCCCGACTTCCTCCGAAAGTCATACTATGAAATGGTTAAGTCCGAGTGAGAAGAGTTAAGATAGGATCAATGCATAGTACCAAATAAAAAGGGTCCGTATTCCTCCACTGTTACATATTTTGTCTTGCAATTCTAAGGCAACAAAGATACTCAATATGACTACCTAAATCTAGAGTTATAGCTTCTAAAGTTTTTTTGATCACTATCTACAAGTTGTTCTTTGTCAGCTTTCAATCTGACAGTATTTCTCTATGATAGAACAACAGTTATGAGATCCACATTTCTCTATGAAAGAATATTATGCTTCATGGTTCTGAAGGTATGCTAAGATATCCATAATGAATTTTGTCTATGATTTTTAGAGTCTCATATTATCCGCATTGGAAGTTTTGGCATGACAGTTGAATTGGTCAAGTGTGTACTTAAGGGATAAGAAAAGGCAAGATAAATCTATATACGGTAACGATATATTGTTTGAAGAATTAATCCAAGTGGTTGAATGATTGATACCGACCTATATAAAGACTATTGTATGTTTGTTTGGGTCCACATTCCTATTTGTGCATAAGATCAAACTGACAAGGTATAACACTTGTATACACATTTCATGTGTGGCTTGCTCACCTGATTGTGAGATGAATCTTGTTATGGATATATATATAATCGATGGATTTCAATGTTTGGTGTGTGGAAGTGTGTGAATAGAATGTAAATTCCATAATTGTACGACCTAAGGTAGTTCTATGATTGGTAAAATGATAGTAAAGGTAGAAGGACATAAGTATATGTGAAGCAGAGTAGAAATGCAGGGAAAATAATATGAAGTCCTTTGAATATGTATATTTAGAAAATTGGTATTGCACCACAACATTCTATAGATGCACCTATAACAGTCCTCTCCTGGCAGTGAGCCACTTCTTTCTATATTCTTTTCTCTTCTATTTGGCAGTGATCCTATTGTAGTGAGCACTTCTTTATATAGTGAGTCCTTGGGTAGTGAGCCTTCATGTAATTTGGTATTGCTATCATAATATATTGTGAGATAACACTCACCATGGTTTTTCCATTTTTTGGGTTTTCCACATAAAATCCTGGTGTCTATGTGTTATGAATTTGTGGATGCTCTTCTTGTGTTTACTTTTCTTTCCTGTTATTGAATTTGGTAAATGGATTAATAAATTTGTGTATGAAAAGGTTATCAGAATACTAATTCACCCCCCCTCTCAGTATTCTTTGTATTCAAAAATTGGTATCAAAGCAAGGTTCCTTGGAAGAAGTCTAATAACTTGTGGAAGATCTGGGAAAGAATACTCTTGGCAGCCAGAAGGTACCCTGCTGCAGGCAGTGTCATAATTGATCAAGAACTAGAGGCTGCTCTTGAAGATCTTGAAAAGTCTGAAGCAAAAGTCAGGGATCTAAAGGTGAATGTCCAAGAAGCTGATGAATGCATTTTGAAGCTAAGGGAGAAAGTAAAAAAGTTTAAAGAAAAGAGCAAGGAATTAAGTGAACAATTGAATGGAGCAAATGAAACCCTAAACAACTTAACATTGGAAATTAAAGAGAAAGAGGAAATTGAAAAGCATCTAAATCAAGTTGTAAAAGATAAGTCTAAGGAATGTGAAAAATTGGTTAAAGATGCTTTACTTCTGAAATACAATCTGGAAACAACAAATAGCTATAAAGAAAAATTTAAAATAAGCTCTGCAAAGCTTGAGGAGTTGATTGAAAGTTAGAAAAGTTCATATGACAAGAAGGACTTGGGATTTGAAAAAGGAGAAACTTTTAAATCAGATCAAGAAAACATTGAGATGAAGAAAAACAAAGGCAATAAGTTCCAGAATCAAAGAAGAAGACCTAGAAGACCTCCAGTGAGGCAACCAAATGCTCAAAGGTACCCATCTTTCGATGGCCATTGTTTTGATTGCAACAAGTTTGGCCATAAGGCTACTTAGTGTAGGAATAGAATGAATTAAAATATTCCATCATTCTTTGGTCAATGTTTCAATTGTAAGAAAATTGGTCATAGATCAAATGAATGCAGAAGTCTAGTAAGGAATGGTTTTAACAATGCAAGGAATACTCAATTCTTCAATGGAAAATGTTTTGCATGCAATAGATTTGGGCATATGGCTAACCAATGCAGAACAAGAATGAATCCAATCAACAGAAGTAATCAAGGACAGAGGAATGTGGTATGCTACAATTGTAACAAGTTCAAACATGTTGCAAGATTTTGTAGATACAAGAATGAGAAAAGAGACTATTCTACAGAGAAGAGGAAAATAGAGTAAGGAAATGATAAAGGTAAGAACAAGATTGATTTAGTGGAAATCAAGAAGGAAATGAGCAAGGTCTAGATTAAGAAGGATGTTAATGAGGTCAGGGATGGATTTGCACCACCCTCTGGTGTAGATACTTCCTCTGAGAAGTAAATTGGGAGCTCTAGCTTAGGGGGAGCTGTATTGAAAATCCAAATTCCCTAGCCAAATAATTAGTGCTCGGATCTACCATGAAGATATGATGTGAAGCTTCATATGATAGATCTTTTAAAAGTAATTCAGGAAGAAAATAATCAAATGCGGAACATTGCATAGCAATCTTGATTGACTGAGCTTAATAGAGAAGTATTTAACAACTTTTTGAAGAACCACATTTATGACGACTTAGGTTTTCATATCAAGGGTTAAAAAGGAACTCATTCGATATACAATTCACTTTGCATTCAAGCTATCAAGTTGAAAAGGAATCCTAAGTGATATCAAATATTTCTAGAGATTCAAAACAACTCAAAGCGATTTCACAAGAAGGAAACCCTAATTCAGCAAAAGAGGTATTTACAACTTGAAAACCCTACTGTAAAGTTTGAATTATTTCAAGAAAATGTTTACTCCTCAAGTAATCGAGATAACTGAAAAGCCTTTCCCCAAGTTTGAGAAACATTTCTTCAAATCACTAGAAAATGATCCTGTAGGGGCATTCTCTATTACGCCACATGTAGTTATACATATGGAAGATGTTAGGGCATATATTCATACCAATCTAGAGGAATACGATCACATGAATCTAGGAAAACTATACTTGGATGAACTGATTACTGTTGATGTTGTGTTGAAAGATGAATATAAAGTTCTAGGAGAAAATAAATTAGACACCTGGTTGGATTTTCCTACGATCCTGAATGATACATGGGTTACGTTTATTCTAAGAAGGATTCATGATGAGTTTTTGTGGCTTGATGAACCATATATTATAACTAAAGAAGCTATCAAAGTTGTAACTGGTATGAGTTCCTCTGGGAGGGTTCCAGGTATAAAGAAAATAAAGGACAATGTGGTAATGTAGCTAACAAGAGCCAAATTTGATAAGAAAGCCCTCACAGTAAATGATATTAAAGATCTGGCTGTCAGATTTGCATCAATGATTATTGGATTAAAATATACTTTTCCAACAGGGAAAATTCTGTGTCTGCACTAGCTATATACACAACATATGACATGATAAAAAATAATACAGATTATGACCTATGTGAATTGCTTTAGAATCAACTATGGAGAACTTGAAAAAAACAAAAGAGACTAATCATCCTTTCAAATATGGAACATTGATCACTTGTCTACTCTTCTACTTCCTGAGAGAGCTACCCGGCTTGGGAAACATTGTCTGGATCGATCACACACCAATAGCCACTCAAAAAAGAAATCACTTGCAGAGTCTAGAAAATGCAGACAAGCAGAACGAAATCTTATAGGGATACTTCAAGAACTTTCAAATGAAAATGTTATATAGAGTCTGGATACCTGAAAATGTAGTGATGAAGTATGAGGGCATTGTATTCATGGTAGACAAAGACAAATGCTTCATGGATGCTATGGAACTAAGAATTGTATGGGTCCCTACATTAGGGTATGAAGTTTTAGAAGATGTTTTGACTGAATTAACTGATGTACTACTGAGAAAACTGAAAGATCTCAAAGAAGACAGATTTGGGACATTCAAATAATTATCCTCCAAAATGTCTATGGAAAATGAGCAAATAGAGAAAACATCAGATGAACAAATAAGTGAGGCAAAAACCAAAGTAGAAGGATCCAAGCCCATAAGTGCTCCAGTAGAATGGACATTAAATACTCCAGAAATGAAATATGAGAGATCTGAAAAGGAAAAACCTACATCTAGCCCTAGAAAAAGAACAAGGACCTCATCCATTGTAGGAGCCACCACTGAAGTAGAGAAAGAAAATCCAATAGAAGAGAAGAAAAGAAAGAAAGTTACACTTAGTGAAGAACAAGTGGCAAGAGACACTGATGCAAATCAAGTTCTGATTGACTATGCTAGAATTTTTTTGGAAAAGCAACAAAGAACACAGATCTTAAATTTACCCAAGTTTCTACAAGGACCAATAAATCTAGATTCTATGTCTCCTGTGCTGAAATTCAAACTGGTATCAATTGTGCAAGCTAAGGCTTAGGAAGAAATGTTGAAAACACATATACATGACAATGAACTCATTGATGAAGAATCCCGTATTCTAAAGAAACTGATGCCCTCATATTAGAAAGATACATCAGTGCCATCAATTGATCAGCTCAAAGTTCTAATAAATTCTGTAAGTACTCATTTTGAATCCTTTGAAAAGTTTGCTGACATTAAGGTTAGAAAGGAATTTGAAGATAAAAGATTAGCAGAGTTAAAAACCAAGTTAGATAGTGACAAACATTTGTTAGAAAGTAGCATCAAGAATATGGAGAATGCAATAAAGGAAGCTAGTGATATATACAAATTTTCTTTGTCATGGCCTAAGACCACTAAGGAAATATAAGAGAAGGTCATAAGTAGGGAGCTTCAACTAGCAAATATTTCCAAGACCTTTGAGCCAGCAGTTGACTCTATCAGTAGCATGGAAATACAAGTTGTAAGTACTCAAAACAACATAAGTACTAGTATGCTTAGTAGACAGGAAGAAATGAAAAACAAAATGTGCTAGCTAAGAGGGATGATAAGCCCTAAAATTGAGTTCATGACAAATCTAGTTGTAGAAGCCTTAAAGGTTCAGGGAATAACTGATATGCCTATCAGTGTACAAAAGGCAGAAGATCTGGTATTCCAAGTAAATGCGAACATCCAAATTTTGAACAGTACTAAGAATAGGTGGGTTGGAGAGTTAACACAATTAAAGATTGTGTACAATGATATGCTTTCACATGCAACTAATTGATTTGACAAATTTTACCTATACATATGCGGAAGAATTTGACAATCTTGAAACTTTGATTCAATTTTGATATTTGCACATACACCTTTTCCATTGATGTCAAAGGAGGAGAAGAGAACTAGTGAAAAATGGGTAAACACCCAAGGGGGAGAAGAAAAACAAAGTGTATATAGAAAAGTGAAGTAGATAAGCATTTTTCACTAAGTGTTGCTATCAATGCCAAGAGAAGAAAGAATACAGGAGAAAATCAGTCAAGAAGAAGAGGTGAAGGGAAAAGAAGAAGATCAAACATAGAAGACCCCAGGAGATGGTTCTGAGACTGCAGAAGGAAAGAAGACTCTGTCTCCGGCAAGAGACACTGCAGAAACTATTAAAGATTTCTTGAACAAAGAAATGATGGAGATTGATGAACCAAAACTACTTCAAGGACCATTCAATTTTGACTCCCTCTCCTTGGTTCAAACAATGAAGATAGCTTCCTTTGCCCAAGCAAAGGCAAAAGAAAAACTTCTAAAATCTCACATGGAAGACTGTGAGATGATAGAGATTGCATCTGGTGTGTTGGAAAAAATCATGCCATCCTTTCAGAAGGATCCTTCAGCCTCTTCATCTGGTAATCTCAAATCTCTTGTTAATTCTGTCAGCACACATTTTGATTCCTTGGAGAAATCAGCTGAAGAAAAAGTCTGGAAAGAATTTTTGGGTAAAAGATTCTCTAAAGGACAGGGGTACATATCAAATGATAGGAGAAATCTAAATATTGGAGTAAAGAGCTTAGAAAATGCTCTTAAAGATGGCAGATATATATATAAATTTTGTTTATCCTGGTCTATAGTTACAATGGATATTGAGAAGAAAGTGAAAGAACAAGAGGGTAAACTTTCAAGTTTATCTCAGAATTTTGATCCTCTCACCACATCCATAATAAACCAAGAATGTCATACTATTGCCATTCTAAATGAACTAAAGAAACTTGAAAAGGAAAGGAAGAATATAATAAGTAGGATGGGTGAACTTAGAGGGATAATTATCCCTAAGTTAGAGGCCATGCATGAGGCCCTAATCGATGCTCAGACCACAACCCAAACCAGTGATCCGATAGATCTAAAGAAGGCAGAAGCTTTTGTATTCCTATTGAGTGGTCACATCTCAATTTTGGACAGGATGAAACAAAGTTGGGCAATAGAATTTGTCCAGTTGAAGACAACTTTTGCAGATATACTTCAATATATGTAAGTATAACATGTATATATATTTATGCGGCCAAGTATATATTGTTTTTTTTGGAAATTTTGGTGTGTGGATCCTACCCTTTTCCATTGATGTCAAAGGGGGAGTGAGGAGTAGTGAAAAATGTGGAATCTAGCTAAGGGGGAGCTCTGGAAAAGTGTACATAAGAATAGAGCATCAGCTAATGGGGAGTAAGATATAACACTTAGTCATTTTTCACTAAGTGTTGCCATCAATGCCAAAGGGGGAGATTGTTGGCAAGAGACACTATGTGGCTTCATGAGTGTTGTCATTGATGGCAACAAATTCCATCCCACACATCCACAGGACATGGTATGTCTATACCAGAAGACAGATAGAAGAGTATTTTGGTCCGGTGAGCAGGAACAGAGCATGCAGCAAGGTCCAACAATTAGGTCCAGATCTCTCATAGGAAGTATCTTAGTAAAGTACAGACTTTGGGAAGTCAAGAGGAGTACCATGACTGATACATTCCAGAGATTGAGCCTCTGGTGATGAAAGAGTGAAAAGATATGAGCATCTAAGTGTTGGGTTCCTGTTTGGCAGAGTAGACTGAGGAAGAACTAACCGGTAGAGCATCATACCTTAATCCGGATGAGATATTGATGATGATCAAGCTTCTTAAGAGATCATTCATGATTGGCTGACATGATTGATGAATCCTATAAGTATCTCTTTGATACGCATCACTTGGTAAGCAAGGATTCAGCCGACAGACCAGAGTTTGGAAAAATATTGAGTATTCTGGATGCCGACTAGAAAGATGTTGAAATCCTTGGTGCGGATATATATACCTGATGGATTTCGATGAGAAGGTGTGTGTGGTGTGCTACGAAGTGTGAAGAAAAGGAGAGAGCATAGTGGAAATAGAAATACAGGTCCGATATGTGATAGAACAGCAGCACTAAGGCAGAGGAAGAATGAAGTGCAGTAGATCAGTATACTAAGCTTAACCAGAACTGAACCTCAGCATATGTGTATGCTTCTCATTAGTTCAAATACCTAGTTTCCTTCTATAAACTATTGTAGGTAGTGAGCCTCTTGTGAGCAGTGTGCTAGGGCAGTGAGCCCTAATTGGCAAGTGCCATTTTGTACTACCTTATTCTTTTAACAGAGAATACAATCTTGGGTTAATCACCCCGTGGTTTTTTCCTTTAACAAGGTTTTCCATGTCAAAAATATTGTGTCATATGTGTTGAGTTTATTTTTGCTTCCATGGTTATATATGCTTATATGATTTGATATTGCAGTAATTGTTAAAGAAGAAAAGAAAGTTAATTAATTAAGATAACTGATTCACCCACCCCTCTCAGTTATCAACAATAAGAAGGCAAAGAAATGCCTTATCAGTGATTTTCCCAAATGGTGAACTCAAAGAAGTGGTTTAGAAATTCTGAGGTTCACCGATCGGGCGAAGTCCTGACAAAAGGAAAGCAAAGGGAATGATTTGTGAGAATCGGCTAAGGCATTGTTGGTTCAGCAAAATAGTTTTTTATCGACAAAGAGGAAAAGCTGGCCAAAGGCTAAGTTCATAAGGTTGATATTTTTCTGATAAGGTAAAGAAGACAAGATCAGTTAGAAAATGATGAACTTCGCCAACAATGAAGAAAAGGCAAGCCCAAATGGTTCAAAAAAGGAATATTTTGCTGACAAAGGCAAAATGTGATGAATGAAGAACAGTTCAGCAAAATAGAGTTTTTCTGATAAGGCAAAAAAGGAAGAAAAATGCAAAGTTTGAAGATTGAACATTTTGTTGATAAGGCAAAACATGAACCAGAAAGCTTTCAAGAAAAGATGGTTTTGCTGATAAGGCCAAAGTAATATAAAAGAGACAAAGCAAGGATAGTTCAGAGAAATGGATTTTTTTTATAAGGGCAAAAATGAAGAAACAAGCCATAGTTCAAAAAAAGACAAAGTTACCGACTAAAGATAGAAATATGCAGAAGGAAAAGACATAATGGTTCATAAAATGCAAATTTTGCTGATAAGGCAAAATTTAGTCCAGAATCTTAAGATAAGACAGAAATCAGTAAAAATAGAGTTTATAATGTATTGTAAGCTTTAAACATTGAATTTGAATATTTAAAGTGTTGTAAAAGCTCTGTAAGAGGAGGTTTTGGCAGGAAAATATTTGAATATCTTCAACAACCATTAATGCAGAATCAGATCTTTCAGCTACTCCATTTCTAGATATTTTGTATTAATTGTTGCAAGTGATGAATCAACTGTTTACTTTGAAGACCAAAATATCTCCTAGCTACTACATGATCCAAGAGAATGTCTGCATTGAATTCTTGCAGACATACATTCCTTTTGTGGGGATATTTTCTGACAGGCCCATGGGGGTGAATTTATTGAGAAATGACTGAGGTTAATGTATTTCAAATGCTATATATGCATGTTTGTAAGATGTAAAGAGGGTTGGAAAATAGTTGGTTACTTTTCATTCTTCTGTATTCCAAATAGAGCACTTCTCTACTATAACTGTGCCTTTTGTTGAAATACACATTGCGTTTTTAACTTTTTTGTTGTTCTAGCTTTGTGTGATTTAGGACTGATTGTCTGTGAATTTTTATTTCCTCTCAAAATTGTTATTTTATTTACCTCTATTAGAATTTGCTAGATTTGTGAGTTATCAGTTGTATTTCCTTATTTTGTGCATTCTCATTTCTATGAGAGCTTTATATTCAAACCTGGTGTATCACTCCCTTTTAATTTTAGTTTTATCCTTCTCTCCCTTTCCCCAAATGGTGGATAGATTAGATTTAGTCTTAGCAATAGCTAGATTTCCCATTCAGCGAAGGAACCAACCTGTCTCTAGAGATCAGATCTCTCTACAGGGTCCCACACCTGGAGATCATCTCAATGTTTCACTTGATTGTTGGAGCCTTAAATCCCTCCAACACAGGGTACAAATCCATGTGATAACATTTTCTGGCACACCTGATGGGACCATTTTGATGATCCTTATCATCCATTGAAGAGTTCTGGTGTGCTCTTCAGTGCATCTTGTTGGCAAGAGACAATGCTCTGGTATGGATCTATATGTTGTCATTGATGGAAACAAGGTTCTGAGATCCTATCACCTTGACAGGAAAAGATATCTCTAGAAGAATATATGAGATTCCAGGTCCGGTTGACAGAAAATGGCTTAAGTATGGAAAGCATGCAGAGTAGAGGATAGTAAGCAAGCTAGTATGCCTCCACAATTGAAGACTTACAGATGTGGTTTAGGTATGATGTTCTTAGTTGTCTGATAGTGTTATACTTCAAAGGTTAAGTCCTGATCCTCTCTGAAAGACACCTTGAAGAAATGCCTAAGTCTGGGTAAGCAAAGGTATAATAGGAACAATGAACAGGGTCTAGTGCAGTGGTCCGCATTCCTCCGCAGAAAAGTATTTTGTTATGTAGTTGTAAGGTGTTGTAAACATATATGTGAAGTGTCTTATTCCATATTTAGGAGATCTAAAGTTCACTGGAAGGTTAGCTACAAGCTGCTAAGTATTGGCATAGTGTTTGACAGAGTTTGACAAAGACAGAGTCTGAATTCTGATGGTCCATTTTTCTCTGCAAGATGATATCATGCCTTGTGGTTCTAAGGGTAAGATTGGGAATGTGTAGAGAGTCCTTGACATGATTTTGGAAGTGTTTTCTAATCAGCAGTAGAAGTTGTAAGTCAGCAGATGAAGTTGGCAAGCATGTTCTTAAGGAACAAGTTGACTAGTGAGATAAATCATTATGCAGTAAAGAGTAAATGTTTGGAGGACTTATGTAAGCAGTTGAAAGATTAGAGATGACCTATATGAATAGGCTTGGGAGAAGATTTCGGTCCGTGCGACCCATAATGCATTGGATTGAGTGACAAGGTACATCTTTTTATGTACACATTTTACTTCTTGGATGCTGACCTAATTATGGAGTAAATCATGATACAGATATATAAAGGTGATGAAATTTGGTTGAGTTTAGAGTGGGAAAAAGGTGTGTGATACGAGCATACAAATAGAAGAGCATAGTTAAAAGAGAAGCAATGATGAAGACTTGGGATTCAGAATATAGTTATTAAATGACTGCGCGATGCTTAAGTAGTATTCAGATATCATGTGTGATCTGTTTGGAAGCAAGTTTTTGTCATCAAGGTAGTAAGCCAGTAGTGAGCCTTCAGTAGGGTTTAACATCCCTTGTTGTAATCTTGCTAGGTTTAGGGTTGAGGCAGTAAGCTTGCTAAACTTAGTTATACTTCGTGGATGTAAGCCAGCATGTTCCAGGCCCATGGAGTGACCAAGCCTGAACATCATTTTTGTAAAGATTACAATATATATTTGAGAGCTAATCCTCTCTGTGGTTTTTCCCTTTTTGTGTTTTCCACATAAAATCTTGGTGTTATGTGTCATTCTTTTGTGGATGTTGTTCAGTTGTATATTTTGCTTCTGTTGGATTATTCTTTTGAAATGGTTAAAAGTAAAAGTACATGAAAAGATTTATAGAACACTTATTCACCCCCCCTCTCAGTGTTCCCGACTATCAACAATTGGTATCAGAGCAAGGTCACGATGGCTTCCCATATATCTAGAACTAGAACAATTGGTATCAAATCACTTTACGCCCTTAATATTAGTGTACATAGGGTTATGAATAGTCAGCTTGTGGCTATCTTAACTCCTAATTAAGTCATATTATCATTATTATATTGTTATTTAGTTGTTTAGGTTGGCCTAAGGCTTCTATAGGTCTATCTAAGTCAGCCTGGGTGATATCCTAGGCATAAATAGGTATATATAGGAGGTAGTGAGTCTCATTTCATATCATATTCAGTATTGTGTTCTTATTGAAGACTATTGGAGGTATCCCCCTTGAAGTGGATTAGGAGGTTGCCCCCTCAAAGTGGCATATTATTATCAAGTATTTGCAGCATATTTTCTATTATATTCAGATATTGTAAGTTGTTTCATTACAAGTGGTATCAGAGCATGATCTTGGCACCGTAGAGGCAAGATTTTTTCTCAACATTGGAGGTGATTTTGGGAAGAGCATAACTTTCAGATTTTAGCGAATTTTTTAAATATGTTTAAAGGGTTTTTGAAGACCATATTAAAGAATATACAGTCCAGATTTCAGAGGAATTGAAGTAAAAATAAGCAAGTTATTGCAAAATTAGGGTTTCCAACAAATTCACTCTCAAGGCAGCAAATTTGCTAAGTTTTTGGATTTTTTTCTGGGTAAGTGGTATCTTGGCATTAGTAAGTTACAGTAAAAATTTCAAAAAATTTACATTTCATTTGTGTGATTTATTTCAAAAATATTGGTTTCCATCATGACGGGGCCTGCAACAAGAGGCAAAAAGAATGCTGCCACACCGGGGAAATCCTCTGATAAGGATGAGGAAATAATAGAGGATAGTAATCCCAATGAGGAAATAAGTAAGGTCAAAGAAGAGGTGTCCTCAATTAAGAGGGATATGTGTGACCTAAGAGGAGATATATCAGATCTACGAAGCATGTTCAGCGCCTATATGAATGAACCAAGAAAAGAGTTCTCAAGCAACCAAGGTGAAACCTTCAAGTCGGCTAATAATGACACAAATTTTAATACTCCTGTGGGATCTAGGAATTTCTTTCCAAAGGTGGATATGCGCAAGTTCGATGGTAAGGATCCTCTAACATGGATTAACCAAATGGAGAATTTTTTTGAAGTACATCAAATCCCATATGGACAAAAGGTCATGATGGCTTCCCTATATCTAGAACCAGATCAATTCATTTGGTATCGTTGGCTTTGTACTCATCAGAGAAAAAAGGGTCTCACCGTCTCATGGTCAATTTTTACAGAAGAACTCCAAGCACAATGTAGCAATAGTGTGACAGACAACTTCTTCAGCCAGCTTGCTAAACTTTAACAAATAGGATCAGTTAAGGATTATATTCAAAAATTCCAAAATCTATCATTAAGAGTGGATACAATTACAGAGGAGAACTTGAATGATTTATTCTTGGGTGGTCTCAAGGATTACATTCAACATGAGGTACGTATGTTTAGTCCTAGCTCAGTAAATGAGTCTTTTATCTTGGCACGCAGGGTAGAGGAGAAATATTTGATTCCTAGAAAGCAAGGGGCTAATATGACAAAAGAGAAAGGATATTCAACACCTTCTCTTCCTCAACCTACTAGGTTGACTCCACAGCAAATTGAGGAGAAAAGAGCAAAAGGGTTGTGTTTCAATTGTGATAGCAAATACAGTCGAGGACATAAATGTAGTGAAAAGAAATTGTTCTATATTGAAGGTCCAAGTGAGGAAGAAGAGGAGGAACCCATATTAGAGGAGGATAGGGAGTCAAGTGAGGAATCACATGATTCTCAACCAATCATTTCTTGTCATGCACTCTCAGGTTTTAGTGCACCACAAACTCTCAAGGTAGTGGGTTTCTTAAAGAAGCAGAAAGTAACAGTGTTGATCGACTCAGGTAGTACTCATAATTTCATCAACAAAAAGTTGGCAACTCGTCTAAATTGTTTTATATATCCAGCCCCAGAGTTTCAGGTTTTGATTGCAGATGGGGGTACAGTTAGTTGTTTAGGGAAGTTTCATAGCATTAAATTATCCATGGGAGATTATCAACTTGATACCCCAATGTATGCAATATCCATGGGTGCAGCAGATATTGTTTTGGGAGTACAATGGCTTACTACATTGGGAACAATTGAGATGAACTTCCAAGAACTATTCATGAGATTTCAATTAGAAGGAAAGGTAGTGGAGCTAAGGGGGTTGAAGGCAAAATCCCCACAGATGGTAAGCTCTCATCAAATGCAAAAGTTGCTTAAGAAAGGAGCAGATGGATTTGTGGCCCAGCTATGTTCATTAGAAGTCTCTCAATCTAATGCTCCTACTCATCCAGATTTACAAGCAATAATTGATCGTCACTCAGTGGTTCTTGGAGATATGCCTAAAGGACTTCCTCCTAAGAGGGATCATGACCATGCCATACAACTAGTTCCAGGGAGCCAACCACCAAACATCAGGCCTTACAGGTACCCACACATACAAAAAAGTGAGAAAAAATTGTTGAGGAGATGCTAGAGGCAGGAATTATCAGGCATAGCCAAAGTGCTTACTCCTCGCCTGTGGTGATGGTGCATAAGAAGGATGAAACTTGGCGCATGTGTCTAGATTATAGAGTGCTCAACATGTACACCATTAAAGATAAGTTTCCTATTCCAGTCATTGATGATTTGCTAGATGAATTGAATGGAGCTATGTATTTTACCAAGTTAGATCTTAGATCTGGTTATCACCAAATTTGGATTAAGGAGGAAGATATTTGTAAGATAGCATTCTGAACTCATGAGGGTCATTATAAATTTTTGGTGATGCCATTCGGCCTTACCAATGCACCATTCCAAAGTTTGATGAATTCCATTTTTAAGAAGTTCTTGAGAAAGTTTGTGTTAGTGTTCTTTGATGATATATTGATTTATAGCAAGACTTGGGAAGAACATTTGCAACATGTAGATCAAGCATTACAATTACTCAAAGATCATCAACTCTATGCTAAGCCATCCAAGTGTGCTTTTGGTCTTAAGGAGGTGGAGTATTTGGGACACATAGTTTCACATGAAGGAGTAAAGGTGGACCCTAACAAAATTAAGGCTATCATGGAATGGCCTATTCCAAAAACCATTAAGAAATTGAGGGGTTTCTTGGGATTGACAGGGTACTATAGAAGATTTGTGAAGAATTATGGTCGTATAGCAGCACCACTCACCACTCTCTTGAAGAAGGATTCTTTTCATTGGAATGAGTCTGCTAATGTAGCATTTGAGCAATTGAAGGAGGCTATGTGTACAACTCCAGTGTTTGCCACTCCAGACTTCACCAAGGAATTCATTGTGGAATGTGATGCTTCTGGAAATGGGATAGGAGCAGTTCTCATGCAAGAAGGTCGACCAATTGCTTTTGAGAGTCGTCAATTAAAGGGTAAAAATCAGCTCAAACCTATTAATGAGAAGGAAATGCTAGCAATCCTTCATGCAGTTAAACAATGGAGGCCTTATTTAATGGGTCGACACTTCAAAGTGAAGACAGATCATGATAGCCTAAAATATTTTTTGGAACAAAGACTATCCTCTAAAGAGCAACAAAAATGGGTCACTAAGATGTTGGGATATGACTTTGAGATTGTCTATAAGAAAGGGAAGGAAAATATTGTGGCTGATGCACTTTCTAGGAAGGATGAGAAAGATGAAGCCTTATTGTGTGCCCTTTCAATATTACAAGCAAATTGGGTGGAAGAAGCCAAAGTAGAATGGCAAAATGATGTTGCAACAAGTAATCTCATCCAACAATTAAAAAGTGATCCTAGTAGTTCAGATAAGTTTTGTTTGAAGGGAGATATTCTTTGGTATAAAGAGCGTTTGTATCTCTGCAAGAATTCCACTCTTAAACACAAGATTCTCACAGAGCTACATGAGTCCCCAGTTGGTGGTCATTCAAGATTTTTGAAGACATATCATCGAGTCAAGTAAGATTTTTTTTTGGGAAGGGTTAAAAGGTGATGTTCAAAAATTTGTGACTGAATGTTTGGTTTGTCAAAGAAATAAGGGGGAGACAATTAAGACACTAGGTCTCTTGCAGCCCTTATCTATTCCTAGCCAGCATTGGGAAGAGGTATCCATGGACTTCATCACAGGGCTTCCCAAATCTAAAGGTCATAATGTCATCATGGTAGTAGTTGATTGCCTCACTAAATATGCACATTTCATTGCATTATCACATCATTTTACAGCAAGTGCAGTGGCAAAAGTTTTCTTGGAGAATATCCAAAAGCTACATGGTACACCTAAGGTTATTGTCAGTGATCGTGATCCTATCTTTACTAGTCACTTTTGGAAAGATTTATTCTCATGTTTGGGTACTCAATTGGCTCATAGTTCTTCATACCATCCTCAATCAGATGGGCAAAGTGAGGTTGTTAATAAATGTTTGGAAGGATATCTACATTGTTTCACTTTAGAGAAGCAATCTCAATGGGTAGATTGGCTACCACTGGTAGAATGGTGATATAACACTTCTTTTCATAGCTCATAAAAAATGTCTCCATTTTTGGCACTTTATGGATATCATCCTCCTTCCATCACATCATCATTAAAGGTGTCACCAAGAGTTCAGGCAGTAGAGGACCACTTGCATAATCAACAATAGGTACTTTCAGGACTTAAGGAGAATTTAGCTATGGCACAAAATCGAATGAAACAACAGGCGGACCAACATCGTAGTGAAAGAAATTTTGAAGTTGGGGATTGGGTCTTCTTGAGATTGCAGCCTTATAAACAAATCTCAATGAAGCAACACAAAAAGAATAATAAATTGTCTCCAAGATATTATGGGCCATACCAAATCATGCAAAAGATTGGTAGTGTTGCCTACAAGCTAGAGTTGCCACCAACAACAAAGATACATCCAGTTTTTCATGTTTCTTGTTTGAAGAAGGTAATTGGGCAGAATATTCCTACTCAAACAGTACTACCAAAACTTGATGAAGAAGGAAGAATAATTTTGGAACCAGAGGGCATTCTTCAAACTCGCACAAAGAAGCTGAGGAATAGAACCCTCACTCAGTATCTCATCCAATGGAAGAATTTACTAGTTGAAGAGGCCACATGGGAGGATGAGGAGTTCATTCAAAAGAATCCACACTTGGTTCGCATTGAGGACAATGCTTCTTTGAAGAGGGGGGGCATGCTACGCCCTTAATATTGGTGTACATAGGGTTATGAATAGTCGGCTTGTGGCTATCTTAACTCCTAATTAAGTCATATTATCATTATTATATTGTTATTTAGTTGTTTAGGTCAGCCTAAGGCTTCTATAGGTCTATCTAAGTTAGCCTGGGTGATATCCTAGGCATAAATAGGTATATATAGGAGGTAGTGAGTCTCATTTCATATCATATTCAGTATTGTGTTCTTATTGAAGACTATTGGAGGTATCCCCCTCGAAGTGGATTAGGAGGTTGCCCCCTCGAAGTGGCATATTATTATCAAGTATTTGCAGCATATTTTTTATTATATTCAGATATTGTAAGTTGTTTCATTACAACTATGTTCTCTAGTGAAAGGGTTCGACAGCTTTTTGGAAATAAGCATTTAATGACATCTAGGTCACATCATGTAGAGGATAAAAGGGAACTTGTTTAATCTCAAATCACTTTACACTCGAAGCTATCAAGTATTCGAAGAGATCATAATAGAATTTGAGCCACAACAACCAAGATTTGAAGGGTTTGGAGAATTTCAGAAAAAGGAAACCCTAATTCGGTAGTACAAGGTAATCTCGTTCAAAACCTTGTGAATCCGTTAAAGTTTCTAAAATGGCATCACCACAAGTTGTTGATATCACTGAGTGAGCGCGACCAAAGTTCAAAAAACATCCATTCAAATCAACCAAGGTCAATCAATTGGGTGCATTCTCAAATGTTCCCCACGGAGTCATGCCTACAGAGGATGTTAGGGCATATGTTCATGTTACCCTAGAAGAATTTGGTGATAGCAGGTTTACTGATCTCTACATAAAACATTTGAGCAATGAGAATCGTGAACTGAAGAATGAATATTTAGATTTGGAAGAAAATAAATTTATTCAGTATTTGAATTTCTCAACATTTATGGAAGATGAGTGGGTCCGGTATGTGTTAAGCAGGGTTCATGATGAGTTCATATGGATTGAGAGACCTTTCAAGATTACAAAAGATGCTATTAGAGCAGTCACTGGATTGTGCTCTACTAGATCAATACCTCTATTAAAAGATGTGAAGAATGATACAATAATTACGGCTACCAGAGCAAAGTTTGATAAGAGAGCGTTGATGATAAATGACATTGAGGATCATGTCGTGAGATTTGCTTTAATGGTATTGGGATACAAAGTTTACTTTACCAATCGAGAGAACTCTGTTTCAGGCACAACCATTTACACAGCCTATCAAATGATTAAGGAAAATGCTGATTATGACATCTGTGAATTACTCTGACAACAAGTAATGGAAAATCTGAAGAAGAGAAAAGAAGGTAAATACCCCTTTAAATTTCGCACACTAATTATGTGTTTATTTTTCTATTTTATGCAAGAGTTGCTTGGTATGAAGAACCTATTCTGGACTAGTGATAAACCTGTCGCAGTTCAAATTAGAAATTTGTTGAGTAGCATAGGCACCATTGATGCACAGAATGTAGCCCTATGGGGATATTTTAATAATTTCCAAAGATTAATGCAAGCCAGAGAAAGAATTCCCAAAGCAGTTATTGAAAAGTACAAGGATACAATTTGCTTCATTGTGACAAAAGATTAGTGTTTGATGAAGGCTGTTGAGCCCAAAATAGTCTAGATTATGCCTATGGATATGAGGTAGATAGAGCTATACTAGAAAACTATGCTGAATATATGCTGAGCAAACCCAGAGATCCCAAGGAAGAAAGATTTGGGACTTATGATGAATTGCATGCCAAAATTCATGTTGAAGTCATAAAACATGAAATCTCTAGGAAAATGAGGAAAGTAGCAGAAGAAATCACCATAAAAGTTGGCTTTACAAAAGAAGAAATGGCAAACACAAGGGAAAAGGCACAAGACATCAAGGAAGCAGAAGAAAGGAGAAAAGGTGAATCGACTGGGGTTTCGAAAGAACACAAAGATAAGATAGAAAAGCCAGAGAAGGCAAAAAGAAAAACCAGAGCTTCCACTGCTACTGAAGCCTTATCCACTCTCTCTAGTTCCACACCATCTGTAAATGTGGAAACTCCTGCCACTAGCTCCAAAAGAATGAAGTCTACAGCCAAGAGAATGCATGCAAGCATAACTGTTGCTGAAGAAGAGACAGAATCAGATAAGGAGGTAAAGATAATGGAAGTTGATACTACTAAAGCATCCAAAAGTAGCAATGAGAAGTCATTAGAAAGGAATATATCCAGCAAAAGATAGGAAGAAGATGAGTCTCATGCAACACTAAAGAATGAAGATGTATTAAAGTCTATTACTGTTGATGGTAACTTGAAACCTATGGCTGAGTTTTATGATGATTACAATGATGCTAACAAGAGGATTTTGGAAGAAGCTATTGTAGAGTATCTGAACATAGACAACAGATCCATCATTGAGATCATTGGTGGTCTCCCAGATACCTTGGGTAGTATTCTATCAGTCAGAAAGGAAACTGTTATCGCTAAAGATGTTGAGCTCAGAGAACACACACTGATAACCTTATGTCCAGACATCACTCCAATAGAGAAAAGAAAAATCTCCAAGGCACTCAACAATGAGTTCAGGTCAAAGAAAAGAATGAATTCATTGATGATAGGAGAAGTTGACAAGGTTATCAAGGAAACAGAGGAAATTATTTTAGACATACTAAAGAAACATAATATTTCCACCATCTACGATAGTAATGAAACAAAAGTTGAAGACATGTCTCCACCGGAGATAAGCCAAAATCAAGGACCTAAACAGAGTTATCAACTCCCCAACACTAATACAGTGGATGTGACAGATCAAGGAAAAATTGAAACTGATCTTCCTTCTGAATAACAAGATGAAGGAGAAGAATTTAAGGAAGATAGGAAGAGCCCTACTCCGGAGCAAAATATAGATCAACAAGAAATTATGGACATAGACCCTCTGGATCAAAGTCACAGAGAAATATCAGAAAGGGCAAGAGACACTACATATGTCTTTGACAGGCAACAAATTGTAGAAGAATTTGAACTCCCTCAAGGTCCAATCAACTTGGCCTCATTGTCACCTTTCCAAAAGTTCAAGCTAGTAAATGTGGTTTAGGCCAAGGCACAGGAAGAACTATTACAATCACATGGTCAAGATAACAAACTGATCAATGAAGCATCCACTGTCTTGGAAAACTTGTTGCCATCATTTCAAAGGGATATCTCATTATCTCCTACTGACCATCTTAAGAAGCTATTAAATTTTGTAAGTATACATTTTGAATCTTTTGAAAAATCTACAGAAGTAAAAGTAAGGAAAGAAATTGATCATAGAAGATTGGTTGAGTTGAAGAGCATGATTGATCGAGACAAAGTTTTGTTAGATAATGGAATTAAGAACATACCAAGTACCATTGAAGAAGCTGGAAAAATATACAATTTTTTTTTATCCTGGCCAAAGATCACAAAGGAACTAGAAGATAAAATCAAAGACTTGGAACTCAAACTGTTGAATATCTCTGAGACATATAATCCAGCAGCCGAGTCAATAAATGCCAAAGAAACACAAGTTGCAAATATCCATAATGATCTAAATACTCTGATGAAGAAAAGGGGAGAAATCAAAGACAAATTGTGCCACCTGAAAGGACTGATAAGTCCAAAGATTGATTCCATGACCAATTTGGTAGATGAGGCCGTGAAATCTCAAGCACTAATTGACACACCATCAAATCTCCATAAGGCAGAAAAGATAGTGTTTTTGATGAATGGTCACATCTAATTTCTAGGAAGTACAAGAATAGATGGAATGGAGAGATAGAGCTAATAAAGAATATCTATAATGACATTTTTCCTTCAAACACAAACTAAGATAAAGATTGCACTTGTAAATATGTGGTTGGATACGTCATTTTTTAAATTTTGACAAATTTTTGAAGTCTAGATCACACCCTTTACCATTGATGTCAAAGGGGGAGAAGTAGATCAGTGAAAAATGGATAATCATCTTAGGGGGAGAAAGAAAATATAGTGTATATAGTAAGGGGGAGCAGTCAGGCATTTTTCACTAAGTGTTGCCATCAATGCCAAAGGGGGAGATTGTTGGCAAGAGACACTGCTCCGGTATGGATTTGTATGTTGTCATTGATGGCAAAAAGGCTCTAAGATCCTATCACCTTGATAGGAAAATATATCTTCGGAAGAACATATGAGATTCTAGGTCCGGTTGACAGAAAATGGCTAAGTATGGAAAGCATGGAGAGTAGAGGACAGTAAGCAAGCTAGTATGCCTCCACAATTGAAGACTTGTAGATACGGTTCAAGTATGATGTTCTTTGTTTTCTAATAGTGTTATACTTCAAAGTTTAAGTCTTGATCCTCTCTGGAAGACACCTTGAAGAAATGCCTAAGTTCGGGTAAGCAAAGGTATAGTAGGAATAGTGAACAGGGTCTAGTGCAGTGGTCCGCATTCCTCCGTAGATAAGTATTTTGCTATGCGGTTGTAAGGTGTTGTAAAAACATATATGAAGTGTCTTATTCCAGATTTAGGAGATTTTAAGTTTACCGAAAAGTTAGCTACAAGCTGTTAAGTATTGGCATAGTGTTTGACAGAGTCTGAATTCTGATGGTCTGCATTTCTCCACAAGATGATATCATGCCTTACAGTTCTAAGGGTAAGATTGGGAATGTGTAAAGAGTCCTTGACATTATTTTGGAAGTGTTTTGTGATCAGCAGTAGAAGTTGTAAGTCAGCAGATGAAGTTGGCAAGCATGTTCTTAAGGAACAAGCCGACTAGTGAGATAAATCATTATGTGGTAAAGAGTAAATGTTTAGAGGACTTATGTAAGCAATTGAAAGTTTAGAGCCAACCTATATGAACACACTTGGAAGAAGATTTGGGTCCATGTGACCCATAATGCATTGGATTGAGTGACAAGGTACATCTTTTTATGTACACGTTTTACTTCTTGGATGCTGACCTGATTATGGAGTAAATCATGATACAGATATATAAAGGAGATGAAATTTAGTTGAGTTTAGAGTGGGAAAAAGGTGTGTGATGCGAGCATGAGAATAGAAGAGTAGAATTAAAAGAGAAGCAGCGATGAAGACTTGAGATTCAGAATACAGTTGTTAAATGACTGCAGCCTGGCATAGTGGTAGATGCTTAAGGAGTATTCAGATATCATGTGTGATCTATTTAGAAGCACATTTTTGTCATCAAGGTAGTAAGCCAACAGTGAGCCTTTAGTAGGGTTTAACAGCCCTTGTTGTAATCTTGCTAGGTTTAGGGTTGAGGTAATGAGCCTACTAAACTTAGTTGTACTTCATGGCTGTAAGTTAGCATGTTCCAGGCTTGTGGAGTGACCAAGCCTGAACATCATTTTTGTAAAGATTGCAATATATATTTGAGAGCTAATCCTCTTCGTGGTTTTTCCCTTTTTGGGTTTTCCACATAAAATCTTGGTGTTATGTGTCATGATTTTGTGGATACTGTTCAATTGTATATTTTGCTTCTGTTGGATTATTCTTTTGAAATGGTTAAAAGTAAAATTACATGAAAAGATTTATAGAACACTGATTCACCCCCCCTCTCAGTGTTCCCGACTATCAACAATGGGAGATCACCTGGAGATCATCTCAATGTTTCACTTGATTGTTGGAGCCTTAAACCCCTCCAACACAGGGTACAAATCCATGTGATAACAGTTTCTGACATGCCTAGTGGGACCATTTTGATGATCCTTATCATCCATTGAAGAGTTCTGGTGTGCTCTTTAGTGCATCTTGCCATTCAGCGTAGTCTCTCCAACACCATGGTGACTCTACTGATCAAATCTACTGGTGAAAGTAGCCCAAGTTCCTAAAGAACTTCAATGATCAGGATTTGGTGATACTCCTGGTCTAAATTGCTTTCAGAAGCATTTCAATCACCTGGCGACTCTACTGGTATAAGCCCATTTCTCAAAAGGGTAGATCTGTTTGCTCTTTTTCTCATATTATTTGAATGATTTATATTTCTCTTCATGCTATATTATGTCAAACTATTATGGAAGCTTTGAATATCAGCACCCTCATGATGCTTATTCCCTTCCATCTTGTCAAAATACACATCGTTGGCCTCCATATCAGCCATTTCAGGCCCAATATACTTCTAGTTTTATGTTGTATTGTCCCGTTTGAGCAGAATATCAACATCCTTAATATGCTTTCCTCCCACCCGCCCCTTCTTAGTCTTCTTGGTAGTCTAATGATTCTTATTTTCAACCCCAAGAAAACCACTTCGTCCCTAATCAATATGATTTACCTCCTAACCTGCCTCAAGTGGACTATGATTTTGATAACATGAGTTCCATAGACATAATGATGGACCTGCAAAGGAGGTTGGAGGAAATTCAAGGGGTGATATATTATAACCAGCAGCAAGAGGAGCTTGCTTATTAGGCCCATCAATGGCAACAAGAGGTACAAGAAAGGGTTTTTCAAGAAAACCTTGCTATGTAGATTGCAGCTCAAGAAGAATAGATGAGGCAAGTGACTCATTTTGTGCCCTCTTTTCGCAATTTCAAAACCCCCTCGTCTACCACTATAAATCAGCTTACAACAGAGCAACCTCGATGTCACAAATCCCAAGTTTCAGAGACTCTCTCCCTCCACAAGACCCTATTCCTGTGTAAACCCAATTTATCACTCCCCAGGAACATTCTTCCCAAGAACTCTCTCCCATCCAGGAAATTCAAGAAAACATTCAAGCCTCTTGCCCTGGCACCATTTCGATTTTCAAAGGTGGACATGTCGTCCACTGATCTAGTTGGGGTGATGAGCCAAAGGTAGAGGTGGGAGAGACAGAAACTAATGAAGAATAGTCTGTTGTCCCTATGCTCATAGAGGTGGAATTGTTTGAACCTCTTACACCTGTGAGTAATGTTAATTCAAATAAGGGTTTAAGTCCTTTGGATTTTAGTTTTTTGGGGGGCTTTTTCACATGCATCTGATCAAGCGAACAAAGATGAAATGCAAAGATTACATGGGGAAAACCTTCAGTTGTAGAGACAACTTGAGCAGAATCTGGTGGAGTTACAGTCGATTGAGGACAAAGAGGAGGAGATTGCTGCAGTGGCTTCAGAAGTTGATGACGCCACCCTATTTCTTGAACTGCCCAGTTATATTAAAGATACAAATGGCATGCAAATGCCAACATCAGCTACGGTTCTGCAACAACATGAAGATGTTGAAGTCCATGGTAAGTTGATGGTATGTAAGGTCGAGTGTGGCAATGAGGTTCCAACTAATAAAGAGGAGCAAGTAGGTAGCCCTATATTAAAAAGTGCAGAGGTTGATAATACATACCTATTTGAGGAGCTCCTATATTTTATTGAAAATGACGATGTGGAGATTGAACATGGGAAAGAACAAATTGAAGATTTGTTCTTGATTATCAAACATGGATATTACCTCCTTGATGGAGGAGATTTCTCCATCGAGCTTGTGTAGGGCTTATTCCTTGAGCCTAATTCAAAACATCATGAGCATCCCATTCATAAGGTGGAAGTAGCCATCTTTCAAAACCATGTGCAGCAACTAGAGCATTCAAGCTAGCCAAAGGTTGCAGAATCAGAGCATGAACATGAATGCAGTAGTGATGGCTTGCATACCATTTCAAGGGGATGCCCTATAAGGCATTTGGCCTAGCTAGGGACAGATCATGAGGAGTCCCTACCTGTCATTCTTACTTCAAAGCATGAAGTTGAGTATCCAGATCAGAGGAATAAACCCACTTATGCACCTCCCAACAACTGCATCAACAATTAGTTCATGTGGGTAAGTGAGTTTGTTTTTATTCTTAGAGTGGCATTTCATCAATTTGTTTCATTCCCACTCTTTTTCCACATCTTGTTAGTTGTCTACAATCTGGGAAAGCATAGTAAATTGGTAAGAAAAGGCAGCTACTTTCAAGAACTAGTTAATGAATTTGTTTAAGTTGGTTTTCTGGTTGGCTAGTTTAGGGTTAGGAATGTTGGCAAGAGACACTATATGGATTCATGATTGTTGTCATTGATGGCAACAAAGTTCATCCCACACATCCGCAGGACATGATATGTCTCTACCGGAAGTTAGAGTGAAGAATGTTGTGGTCCGGTAAACAAGAATAGAGCATGTGGCGAGGTCTGACAAACAAGTTCGGATCTCTCAGAGGAAGTATCTCAGTGAAGTACAAATTTGGTGAAGTCAAAAGGAGTATCTTGACTGATAGATTCCAAGGTTTGAGCCTCCGGTGTGGAAACGATAAAGAGATATGAATGCTTGAGTGTCGGGTTCCCAAGTGACAGTGTGAATAGAGGAAGAACTGACTAGCAGAACATCAGACATTATTCCGAATGTGTTACTGATGTTGGTAAAGGTTATGAAGGCATGAATTATGTTTGGCCAACATGATTAATGATTTCCACAAGTATATCCTTGATCCACATTACTTGGTGTGCAAGGATTTAGTCGACAGATCAGAGTTTGTGAAAAGATTGACTATTCCAGGTGCTGACTAGAAAGGTGATGAAATCACTTGTGCGGATATATATACAAGATGGATTTAGTTATGAGAGGTGTTGTGGTTGCAAGTGATGTGTGAAGAAAAGCAGTAGAGCTGAATAAAAGCAGAAAGGAAGATCCGGTATGCGAAAGAAGAGCAGCATAAAGAAGAGGAAAGATGAAGTGCAGCAGATCAGTATACAGAGCCTAACCGAAACTAAACTCCAGCATATGTTGATGCTCCTTATTAGTTCAAGTATTGTATTACATTATTTATAAATTGTAGACAGTGTGTCTCTTGTAGGCAGTGTGCCTCTTGTGAGCAGTGTGCTCAGGCAATGAGCCCTAATTGGCAAGTGCCATTTTTGTACTTCCATTCTTCTAATAGAGAATACAATCTTGGGTTAATCACCCCGTGGTTTTTCCCTTAATAGGGTTTCCACATCAAAAATATTGTGTCATGTGTATTTCTATTTCATGGTTATGTTTGCTTGTTTGATTTGATGTTGCACTAATTGTCAAGAAAGTTTAGAAAGCTGAAATAATTAAGATAACTAATTCACCCACCCCCTCTTAGTTATCAACAATTGGTATCAGAGCCAAGTTCCTCCTAAACAGAGTCTAACAGCTTGAGGAAGATCTAGGAATCCAAATGGATGCATATGGTTTAAGGGAGAAACTCAAGACTACCCTTGATGATCTTGAGCAGTCAAATTCTGAAGTCAATGAATTAAAGGAAAGACTCAAACAGGCTGATGATTTCATGAGAGAACTAAAAGACAAATTAAGTCTCTCTATGAAAAAGAGAAAGGAGCTACTTCAGCAATTGGCAAGTCAAGGTGAAGCAGATGATGCAAATGAAGATCTGAAGGAGAAAACCAAGTTATGTGAAAAGTTATCAAAAGAAATCATTATGGTAAGACATGAAATGGAATCAGGAGTTATAAAGTTTACCCAAGAGATTGAAGAGAAAAGAAAAACTAAAGATAATCTAAGATAATCTTTCAAGGAGAAATCAGAAGATTGCAACAAGATGGATAGAATTATCAGACATCTTGAATCTGATCTTGAAGATGCTAAAGATAATGAAGAAAAACTTGAGGATCAAATTGTCTCTCTCAAAAGAGATCTTCAAACAACAAATGAATATAAAGAGAAATTCAAGATAAGTTCTGCTCAACTTGAAGTTCTTCTTGGAAGTCAAAAGAGGGTAGATGACAAGTGTGGTTTGGGTTATGAGAAAGGAGAAAGCTCCAGGTCCGGTCAGAAGAATTTTGGATCAGAAAATCCAAGAAACAGGCCTAGAAGACCTCTGGTAAGGCAGCCTAATGCTCAAAGATATCCATCCTTCAATGGATACTGCCACAACTGCAATAACTTTGGTCATAAAGCTAATCAATGCAGAAGGAGAATGAATCAGACTAATACATCCTTCTCCGAACAGTGCTTCAACTGCAAAAGGTATGGTCACAAATCTCATGAATGCAGAAATATGCAAATGAACAATTCATTCAATGGTAGATGCTTTGCATGCAATAGAATGGGTCATATGGCTAATCAATGTATATCAAGAGGATATCAATCAAATATGCAAAGAAATGTTGTTTGCCAAATTTACAATAGATTTGGTCATGTAGCAAAATTCTGTAGAAGCAAGAATCAGAATAAAAGAGGTCCGGTATATTATAATCAGAATCAAGATAAGGGAAAAAAAAAGTAAATGCGGATGAAGTTAGAAGTGAGATGAACAAGATTTGGGTGAAGAAAAGTACAGAGAATGTAGGAGATGGATCCGCACCAGACTCTGGTGCTGATATTCCTTCTAGAAATTAAAAAAATGAGCTCTGGCTCAGGGGGAGACACAAAGAAAACCTTGTTCCCCTAGCTAGTCAATTGGTGCTGGAACTGGCACAAGAAGAGTTGCGGATTGAAAGGTTCATAAAGGAAACATCCAAACAAACTATGGTTAAGATTTGGAAGATCCAGAAGAAGATTTGAAGAATCTAATCCTACCAGAATTGATCCGGTAAAATAGTCTTCCGGTAAAAATAGATTCCTTACAAGTATGGTCTAGTATGATTTAAACTATGGTGTCTTGATCTGCAAATAGATCAAATGACTAATGAATGGATGATAGATTATCACTACTCTCCTAGAATAACTTCAAAATCTGTCTCAGTGATCTGGAAAGGTTTTGTCTCTGAATAAGACAAACAAAGTAAACTGAAATGAATTAGGTTGCGCATTTATTACAGAATGAAAATTAGGGCTTCTCAGAAATAAAAGAGTTCATTCGCTCATCATTTGTACATTCACATTTGAAGAAAAGAGAAAAGGAGCTCTGCAACTACTTCTCCCAAAAATCAAGACGATTCTTCATACAGCTCAATCCGGATTTCATCGTGTGTGCCCTAAACAGTGTAAAAGGTATTCTTCATTCTTAATATCTCTCAGTAAGATTCCTTCATGATGGGTACTCTAAATATAGTAAAGATTTCTGATAGACCTCACCCCATATTTAAAAAGCATCCATAAAAATCCTTGGAGGTAGATCCCCTAGGAGCCTTCTCTAGTGTTTCGCATGGTGTTTTACACACCGAAGATATTAGGGTTTACATACATGCAAATGTTGAAGATTTTGGTGAATTCAAACTAAGAGATATCTATCACAAACAACTGTTAGATGATTCATTTGAGCTCAAACCCCAATACAAGGGCTTCCGGAATAAGTACTTTGCACAATACATACATTTCCCCTATTTTACTGAGGATGAATGGGTCAGGTATATTTTGAGTAGAATACATGACAACTTCATGTGGTTAAATGGACCATTCAAAATAACAAAAGATGCCATCAGGGAAGTTACTGGATTACACTCATCCGGTGGGATTCCTGTTCTTAAATCTGTGAAGAATCAAATTGTGAGTGAGGCTACCGGATCCAAGTTTGACAAAAGAGCAATGACAGTAGATGACATCTCTGATTCGGATGTCAAGTTTGCCTCCATGATCATTGGATATAAAATATATCATTCTAGCAGGGAAAATTTAGTACCTGGAACAACCATCTACACCACTTATGAAATGCTAAGAAAGGATGCAGACTACGATCTTTGTCAGCTTCTCTTGAACCAACTCTTGGAGAATTTGCAGAAAATAAAGAAAGATAAAAAGAATTCATTCAAGTATGATGGATTATGATTGTGCTTATTCTTCTACTTTATGAATGAGCTTCCCAGATCTAGTGGCTGGGTGTGGGAAAATGATAGACCAGTTTCTATCCAAATCAGAGATTATCTGCATGGACTTGGTGATGTCAAAGCACAAAATACAGCCTTGTGGGGATACTTCAAGAATTTCCAGAACATGATGCAAGCAAGAGAAAGGATTCCCTAGTCTCTTGTTGAGAAATACAAAGACACAGTATATTTTATGGTTGAGACTGATCAGTGCCTAATGGAGGCAGTAGAACCAAGAACTGTGTGGATCATGCCCATGGGGTATGAAGTTGATGAACAAATTGTGGAGCTGCATGTTCAACACATGCTAAGTTAGCCTAAGGATCCAAAGGTAGAAAAGTTTGGAACCTTTGAGGAGCTGAGTGTAAAAATTCATGTCAAACTCAGATAACTAGAGATCAAGAGGAAGGTGAGAAAAGAAGTAGAAAATGTTACCCAAGGTCTTGGCATCTCAAAGAAGGCACTCGATGCCCAAAGGAAAAAGATGGAAAGGGCTAAGGAAGAGAAGAAGAAGGAAGAAAAGAAAAGTAAGGAAAGTGTTCCGGTAGAATCTTCCACCCGGATAAGATCATCAAAGAGATCAGCACCTGTCCCTGCTAAAAGCTCAAAATTGGAAGTCTAGGCATCTAAAAAAGGAGAAAAGAGAACAAAGAAAAAGGCAACAAGGTCCTATGTTAGCCTAAAGGATGATGAGGAAACTGAATGGTGCAGGGCACCTAAGAGTAGTCTAACACCTCAAGCATTTTTATGCATTTTGATAAGCTATGTTTTGTTTTGATTGTATGTGTGGTAATAAGGCTTTAGCCATGTTTATATGGTCCCTTTTGTGTGGTCAAGATGATTGAGGTGACCCTATAAACCTCAATCATGCTTAGTCCACTTGGATCCTTGTTGTGCCAATTAGGCCTAGAAGGTCTAAGGATTGGTTTTTGAGTTTTTTTTGGTTGTTTTAATGTTTTAGTATGTTGGAAGGAGTTTGTTGATCATTTGGACTCCATTGGACGAGCCAAACAAATCAACCTCCTTGTGTTAATGCAAAACACCATAGTTGTCAAAGGTGTTATGTGTTGGGTCGGTTCAAAAACCACTTTGGGCAGTTAAATGCTGTTGTAGAAGTTGGAAACCAACTTGGATGGGTTAATATGGTGGATATCTGACTCCAGTATGGAGGAGGAAGTTTTTGTACGGAATTTGGGCACAAAAATAAAAAAACTGACTATTTTTTGCTATTTTTCTTGCTGTGTACGGACTGTACGGACTTTTCACATGTGCAAATGATATTTTTTTGAAATCTCTTGGAGTCAGGGTTCCAATGCAACTAGTTTGAGGTCCTGAAGTGGTCGAGATCAAAAGTTATAGATTTTTCTTTCAAAACAGGTCCAGAAACCCTGTTTTCTAGGGCAGCCATAGAAATCCGGCCCTAGAATGCATTCCCACTGTTGAAAATTTGCAAAAACTGGTGAAATGTAGGCTAGGGGTATGTACTATAAGATTCCAAAAGATTTTTGTCGGAAAATGCAGTCTTCTATTTTTAAGGTGATGCCCCCTAGGTCAAGTATTTCATTGTATTTGGCCAATTTCATGCTATTTGAGGTTGTAGATGATAGAATCCTGTTAGGGTGAGAAAATAAATGATGGATTTGTGTTGTAGGGACATGGTAGAAGCATTCCAAATTCCTGCTCCTGACCTATGCACCCAATTTTGAGCACTTGCTTTGTAACCTAGCCTAAATTGATCAATTAGGCCTAGAGACCTAGTAGGCGTTCTGGATTGCTGAAGTAGAGTTGGAGCAGGAGATTTGGAGGTTTGTTAGGGTCCCCCGAAAGGTGTTCAATTCCATCATTTTTTTGCCTAGACCTTTGGGATTTTGTCAAGTTTTGTTGAGAAAACCTAGTTTGGAGGGCTAGTAGCCTTACTAGTCAAGGTATAGGTTGAAGAGTTTTGGGAAGTTGGAGATCAAACCAACTGCATAGAAGGTGTTTGTTGATCTGTCTTAAGGTGTTGGAGAAGCCTTAGGGGTTGGACAATAGTCTGGACATCAAATCCTTCATATGCCTTGTATGTGCCTTTGGTTGGTTGGTTGGTTGAAGGCTAGTTGAAGTGGGTGAGTGGGCAAAGGACAATAGAGTAAACCTTTGTGTGTTGCTTCCCTTGTGCCACTCTGCATCACTGAAGAAGAAGAAGAAATCATCTGGTGAACACTCTACCGGTCAAGGAGAAGAAGAGAAGGAAGAGGAATTTGCTGAAAAACCCACTCTATCCTTAGATGTTGTAGTGAAAGCAGTCACTGTGGATGGGAACCTGCAACCCTTAATAGAATTCTATGATGAATACAATGAAGCAGATAAAAAGATTTTGGAGGAAGCCATAGTTCAGTTTTTGAACACTTACAACAAAGATTTTATTGAAATTATCTCTCTAATTCCCAAAAGCTTAGAGAAAAGGCTTGAAATGAGGAAGAATAATGCTCGAGCAAAAGATCTTGAGATTTGGGAACAGGTCACCATTCAGCTCTTACCTTCAATCACTCCGCAACAAATGAACATGATCTTTAAAGATTGCAAGGATGAGTTCCGAAGAAAAGCTAGGATGAATCAGCTAATGCTTAGTGAAACTAACAAAGTGGCAAAAGAGACTGAAGAGATCCTCTGAAATGCTTTTAAGAAATTCAACATTCCAGTTATAGAGGACTTGGGTACTGACCCCTCGGCCACAAGTGTTGCAGAAGAGTCTACTGAGAAAATGACATAAGAGGTAATGGACTTCGATGCAGAAATAGCTAAGGACTTGGAATCCTCTGCTCTGGAAGAAGTGGCCCATGAACAGACCAACATCACTCCTCTGGGTTCCCCTGCTGACTCTGGATCTAAAGGAGAAGAAAGAATAAAAGAGAAAGAAGTAGAGGTGAAGGGAAAAGAGGATACCAGTACAAAGGTTGTGGAAGGGGAGAAAGCTCCAAAAGATAGTTCTGTGTCTGCAGAAGAAAATAAAAATCTGTCTCCGGCAAGAGACACTGCAAAAACTATCCAAGAATTCCTGAACAAAGAAATAATGGAGATTGATGAACTAGAGCTTCTACAAGGACCATTTAATTTTGATTCTCTTTCTTTGGTACAGACAATGAAGATAGCCTCATTTGCTAATGCAAAGGTTAAAGAAAAACTCCTGAAGTCTCACATGGAAGACTGTGAGTTGATAGAAGCTGCTTCCGGAGTGCTTGAAAAGATTATGCCATCGTTTCAGAAAGATCCCACAGCCTCCACATCTGGTAATCTCAAAACTCTAGTCAATAGTGTTAGCACACATTTTGGTTCTCCAGAGAAGTCAGCTGAAGAAAAGGTCTAGAAGGAGTTTTTGGATAAAAGATTCTCTGAAGTACAGGGTCTGATAACAAATTATAGGAGAGTTATGGATATTGGGATAAAGAGCTTGGAAAATGCTCTTAAAGATGCCAGAAATATGTACAAATTTTGCTTATCTTGGCCCACAGTGATCAAAGACATTGAGAAGAAAGTAAAAGAACAAGAGGATAAAGTCCTAATTCTGTCTCAAAGTTTTGATCCTCTCTCATCCTCCATAGTAAATCAAGAGTGTCAGTCTATTGCAATCACAAATGTAATAAAGAATTTTGAGAAGGAAAGGAAGAACATAAGTAGCCGGATGGGTGAACTCAGAAGGATTATTACCCCTAAGTTAGAGGCCATGCATGAGGCTCAAACTACCACCCGAACCAATGATCTGACAGATCTTAAGAGGGTAGAAGCTTTTGCATTTTTGTTGAGTGGTCACATCTCAATTTTGGATAGAATGAAGCAAAGTTGGGCTACAGAACTCTTTCAATTGAAAACAACTTTTGCAGACATTCTTCAATTTATGTGAGTATGGTATATGCAGCTAAGTATAGTTAAATTTTTTGAAATTTTGGTATGCGGACCCTACCCTTTGCCATTGATGTCAAAGGAGGAGTGAGGAGCAGTGAAAAATGAGGAATCCAACTAAGGGGGAGTTCCAGAAAATGTATATAAAAATAGAGCATCAGCCAAGGGGGAGCATAGTGTAAACACTTAGTCATTTTTCACTAAGTGTTGCCATCAATGCCAAAGGGGGAGATTGTTGGCAAGAGACACTATATGGATTCATGATTGTTGTCATTGATGGCAACAAAGTTCATCCCACACATTTGCAGGACATGATATGTCTCTACCGGAAGTCAGAGTGAAGAATGTTGTGGTCCGATAAAAAAGAACAGAGCATGTGGCGAGGTCTGACAGACAGGTCCGGATCTCTCAGAGGAAGTATCTCAGTGAAGTACAGATTTGGGGAAGTCAAGAGGAGTATCTTGACTGATAGATTCCAAGGTTTGAGCCTCCGGTGTGGAAAGGATAAAGAGATATGAATACTTGAGTGTCGGGTTCCCAAGTGATAGTGTGAACAGAGGAAGAACTGACTGGTAGAACATCAGACATTATTTCGGATGTGTTACTGATGTTGGTATAGGTTATGAAGACATGAATTATGTTTGGCCGACATGATTAATGATTTCCACAAGTATATCCTTAATCCGCATTACTTGGTGTGCAAGGATTCAGCCGACAGATCAGAGTTTGTGAAAAGATTGACTATTTGGGGTGCCGATTAGAAAGGTGATGAAATCACTTGTGTGGATATATTTACAAGATGGATTTAGTTATGAGAGGTGTCGTGGTTGCAAGTGATGTGTGAAGAAAAGCAGTAGAGCCGAATAAAAGCAGAAAGGAAGATCCGGTATGCGAAAGAAGAGTAGCATAAAGAAGAGGAAAGATGAAGTGCAACAGATCAGTATACAGAGCCTAACCAGAATTGAACTCCAGCATATGTTGATGCTCCTTATCAATTCAAGTATTGTATTACATTATTTATAAATTGTAGATAGTGTGTCTCTTGTAGGCAGTGTGCCTCTTGTGAGTAGTGTGCTCGGGCAGTGAGCCCTAATTGGCAAGTGCCATTTTTGTACTTCCATTCTTCTAACACAGAATACAATCTTGGCTTAATCACCCCATGGTTTTTCCCTTAACAGGGTTTCCACGTCAAAAATATTGTGTCATGTGTATTTCTATTTCATGGTTATGTTTGCTTGTTTGATTTGATGCTGCACTAATTATCAAGAAAGTTCAGAAAGCTAAAATAATTAAGATAACTGATTCACCCCCCCTCTCAGTTATCAACAAGGATAGGTTTGTTTCTATTTTAGTTTTTTCCTTTTCCCTAAGTGTTGTTGCATAGGTTGCACTCTCATTATGAGAATGTAGGCCTCATTTCCCTTTTTGGTGTTGTTTTGAAGGTAGGGTTTCAGTTGTTTTGACCTACTGCGGTCCCTTTTTGACTCCATGCCCAATGGATGCTTAAGGCCACTGGTCCATTTGTTTAGCAGGGAAACATCCTTGAGAGGTAACCAAAATATTGACCTATTTTCCCCTTCCTAGAGTCAAATAGCTCAGCTTGAAAGCCATGTTGAAATCTAACTCTACAAGCCTAAAATCCTTCAAATTTTAGTGTTTTATCTTGTAAAAATTCCTAAAAATTCATCAGGAGAATCCTTACGAAAAACCTAGAAAACCCCAGAAAATTCAAAGATTTTGCCTTAGTTTTGACCCCCTTTTGGGCCTTAGTCAACAAAGTTTCATGTTCACGAACTAAGGTGAAAAAATGACTAAGGCATGAAAATCCTCTTTCCCTTTGTCCGAAAACTTCAAAAAGTTTGAACTCTTCTAAAGTTCAAAAATTCACAACTTTGCCAACTCAGCGATTTTCTGACCAAGGGGAAGTGAGCCAACTTCTTCAAAAAAATTGGTCTAAGAGATAAGAAGGCAAAGAAACACCTTATCGATGATTTTCCCAAATGGTGAACTCAAATAAGTGGTTTAAAAATTCTGAGGTTCGCTAATCAAGAGAAGTCCTGACAAAAGGAAAGAAAAGAAAAGGATTTGCGAGAATCAGCTAAGGAATTGTTGGTTTGTTAAAATAGATTTTTGTTGACAAAGAGGAAAAGATGGCCAAAGGCTAAGTTCGTAAGGTTGATATTTTGTCGATAAGGCAAAGAAGACAAGCTCAATTAGAAAATGACGAACTTCACCAACAATGAAGAAAAGGAAAGCCCATATGGTTCAAAAAAGGAAGATTTTTGCCAACAAAGGAAAAATGTGATGAATGTAGAACAGTTCGGCAAAATAGAGTTTTGCTGATAAGGAAAAAAAGGAAGAAAAATGCAAAGTTCAAAGAATGAACATTTTGCTGATAAGGCAAAACATGAGCTAGAAAGAGTTCAAGAAAAGATGGTTTTGCCGATAAGGCCAAAGTGATATAAAAGAGACAAAGCAAGGATAGTTTAGAGAAATGGATTTTTGCCAATAAGGGTAAAAATGAAGAAACAAGCCATAGTTTAGAAAAAGACAAAGTTACTGACTAAAGAGAGAAATATGCAGAAGGAAAAGACAGAATGGTTCATAAAATGTAGATTTTGCCGATAAGGCAAAATTTAGGCCAGAATCTTAAGATAAGATAGAAATTAGTAAAAACAGAGTTTATAATGTATTGTAAGCTTTAAATATTGAATTTGAATATTTAAAGTATTGTAAAAGCTCTGTAAGAGGAGGTTTTGGCAGGAAAAATATTTGAATATCTTCAACAACCATTAATGCAGAATTAGATCTTTTAGCTACTTCATTTCTAGATATTTTGCATTAATTATTGTAGGTGATGAATCAACTATTTGCATTGAAGACCAAAATATCTCCCAACTACTCCATGATCCAAGAGATTGTCTGCATTGAATTCTTGCAGACAGACATTCCTTTTACAGGGATATTTTCTAATAGGCCCGTGGGGGCAAATTTATTGAGAAATGGCTGAGGTAATTCAAATGCTATATATGCATGTTTGTAAGATGTAAAGAGGGTTGGAAAATAGTTGGATACTTTTCATTCTTCTGTATTCCAAATAGAGCCCTCCTTTGCTGTAACCGTGCCTTTTGTTGAAATACACACTGTGTTTTTACCTTTTATGTTGTTCTAGCTCTGTGTAATTTAGGACTGATTGTTTGTGAATGTTTATTTCCTCTCAATCTTGTTCTTTTCTTTACCTCTATTAGAATTTGCTAGATTTATGTGAGTTATCAGTTGTATTTCCTTATTTTGTGCATTCTCAGTTCTATGAGAGCTTTATATTCAAACCTGGTGTATCACCCCTTTTTAATTTTAGTTTTATCCTTCTCTCCCTTTTCCCAAATGGTGGATATATTAGGTTTAGTCTTAGCAATAGCTTGATTTCCCATTCAGTGAAGGAACTAGCCTCTCTCTAGAGATTTGATCTCCCTGCAGGGTCCCACACCTGGAGATCATCTCAATGTTTCACTGGATTGTAGGAGCCTTAAACCCCTCCAACATAAGGTGCAAATCCATGTGACAACAAGTCCCTAGGTACCTTTTTGGTCTAGACTTAAGCATTAAATGGGCCCCTAGTTCCCATTTGACATGGGTTTTGGGGGATTTCTCATCAGGATGAATATTGTGCATGTATCATGTTAACACGGGGACCTAGGAGCTAAACTAGGAGGTAAAAAGGCATCTGCCCACTTTTCACTCCATAACATTTAGCCCCCACTTTAATGTGTGTGCAATCTTATGATTTAGCACATGCTTTAAAGTATGGTTGAAGCATATTAAAACATATCAAACACAAGAATGAAGACACACCCTAAGCTTGAAGGACCATTTCTATCCCCCAGACTTAGGCAAACATAAGAAAACACTTAACAATCACATAAGACATAGTGAATATAGTCAGGAAGCACACAATACATGGAGAAGACATTGAAAGCACACAATACACGGAGAAGACATGAATATAGTCACGTAAGTCACAGAGCTGACATGAAGAGAAGACATGATTAAATGATTACACATGTATATATGATTCTAACTAAGCAAACACACAGAATGGGGGAGCTCATTGCTACACATCTTTAGACCATGCCAAAACATGTAAAACACACAAAGTGTGTGGGGATCATCGCCACACGTCTTTAGACCACACCAAAAACATGCAAGACATGCAAGGTGAAAGGAAGCTAGGTGTGCGGAAATCACTTCCTACACTAATCTAAAGAGGAGAGAAGAGTGTAAATTCATTTTTATCCTTACAATTATAGAATGTTAACAATAAAAATGAAGATATTGCAGCAGTACACATACACACAGAAATGAGATAGAAGAGAGAGACATAAGATATACGTGGGGAAAACCCTTATCAGATGAAAAACCCCACACTCCAAAACCTGCACAATGTATTATCAAAACTGAAATGGTTTACAATACACTTGCAAGGCAAGATCTCAAGAGTCTTCGACACTCGTATCTGGAGACAAACTGGTAGCATAACAGTTTCTATCAATCACATAGTACATCTCCTCTCCAAAGCACCTGTTTATATAGAAAATACAAGGCAAAACTAGCTCTATCTTGAGATGGACGTCCAACATGGCCTCATGGCCCAAAAACCATGCCTATCGACACTTGTCCAACACTATAGGATGTTCCTAACACTTGTCAAGTCATCCCATCCTAAAGAGGTCACCTATTCCCAAGTTGGGCAATGACAGATGCTCTTACGACTCTTACAACCGTCATAAAATCTGTCATACTGACATATCTTACAGTTGTAAGAGAATCTATCATAAACAGGCTATAAATAGCATATTCTATTACATGTCATAACCCTCCTTGGGGCACCCAAAGATGCCTTCTTCCAAGATGCTTTGTGACACATGTCTTCACCTATCATAGAACCTTCTATTTCTGACTCTTACATGTCATAGATTTTGTCATAGGAATCTATCATAACCGTTTGGGTCAAGATTCACTTACACACTAGTCAAGATGCCAACACATGGTAGAAAACCTCTACCACACAAAAGGGATGCCTATCTCCACATGGAGTGTGTTGACATCCTAGTCATCTTACAAGTGGAGTGACAACTCATCATGCCACTTCACACTAGATGACAAAACAAGATGTGCAACAAAATTACAACATAGGCTAAGTAAATAAATTACATTACATTAATAAATGCAAGGAATTACCAAGGTTGAGACACCTTAATTCCCAAAATTCTCCCACTTGTCGAACACCTTGTAAGAGCCAATAGAAATAATAGGATTTAATTGCTATAGGTCGAGAGGCCCATAGACTTCGAACACCATCTGAACTTCTCTGTGCCCACTAGTTTTGTTAATGCATCTGCAACATTCTTCAAAGTATCTACCTTCTCCAAATTCACCTTCCCATCCTCTACCATGTCTCACATGAAGTGAAACTGTACATCAATATGCTTTGTTCTGGCATGGAAAGTTGGATTCTTTGCTAGGCAAATCGTAATCTATCCTACATCAACACCAATATCTGAACACAATCTCTTAAGCCAAATGGACTCCTTACAAGCATGTGTTACTACCATATACTTAGCTTCTATCATGGACAAAGCAACCACAGGTTGTCACTTACTCATCCAACTAATTGCACCACCAAACATAGTGAACACATAGGCACTGGTGGATCTCCTACTGTCAATGTCACCTGCCCAATCAGAATCCACGAATACAAACTAAATGTGGAGGTCCTGTAGCATTACCATGATAACATATGGAATACTTGGAAGTACCCCTCAAATATCTGAACACCCACTTAACTGCATCCCAATGTACCCGTCTAGGATTAGCGATAAATCGACTAAGGACTCCCACTGCTTGGGCAATACATGGTCTTGTGCAGACCATGGCATACATCAAACTACCAACAACACTAGCATAAGGTACTCTTCTCATGTTCTCCACCTCACTAGGAGATTTTGGACAATCATTAATAGAAAACTTTGTCCCCAATGAAACAGGAACAAACAATGGTCTACAATCTATCATGTTGTACCTATCCAACACGGTCTTCACATCCTTACTTTAGCTTAACCAAAGTTTTCTATTAGCTCTGTCTCTTCTGATTTCCATTCCCAGAATGTACCTAGCTACCCCAAGATTTTTCATCTCAAACTGTGCTGACAACTAAGACTTCAAATCAGAAATCATATTCTTATCATTCCCAATCAATAACATATCGTCAACATACAATACAATAATGAGAATGCAATCATTGTCAAATTTGTAATAAACACAATGATTTGATTTCAATCTCAGAAATCCAATTGACAACACAAAGGCATAAAATTTCATATACCACATCCTAGGAGACTGCTTCAAACCATACAAAGACTTCTTTAGCTTGCAAACCAAATTTTCTTTACCTTTCTCTATGTAATGCTCTGGCTGTGACATGTAAATCTCTTCCTCCAAATCACCATGAAGGAAAGTTGTCTTCACATCCATCTGCTCCACCTCTAATTCATAAGCAAATGAAAGAGATAACAAGAACCGAATGGATGTCATCTTTGTAACGTGAGAGAAAATTTCACCATAATCAATTCCCTCCACTTGTGAGTACCCCTTCGCAACCAATCTAGCCTTGTACTTTTCAACACTGCCATCTGCACCAAATTTCTTCTTGAACACCCATTTGCATCCAATGGGTTTCCATCCTTCAAGCAAAGGCACCAAGTCCCATGTTTTATTTTTTTCCGAAGAAGCCATCTCATCTTCCATGGCCTCCTTCCAAGAACTTGCAACTTTTATGCCCATAGCCTCTGTCACAGTTCTAGGCTCATCAGTGTTAGTAAGGCAAAAGTACAACTAGAATCAAGTAATGAATAACCAAACCTATCAGGTTGCTTTCTTGTTCATGTAGACCTCCTCAATGGATGAGGTTGGGGTTCTTCTTCTTCTGAGATTTCAGAGCTGCTAGAGCTCTCCTCATCATTAGGTCTCATAGGGTTTGTCAATTCAGTCTTCTTAGGGGTAGAAGGAAACTAAACCACATCTTCTTTCTTTTATGTCTATTCTAGCTTTAGAACAACGGAAGAAGGTGTTAGCTCTCTGAAGATAACACTTCTGCTATACAATACTTTTTTAGCCATAGGATCCCAAAGCTTGTATCCTTTCACACCGACACCATAGCCAATGAAAATACACTTAACAACCTTGTTCTCCAATTTAGACCATTTCTCCCTAGGCACATGTGCATATGTCTCACAACCAAAAACAAGAAGATGTCTAAATGAAGGCTTCTTACTAGACCATGCCTCCATAGGTGTCTTACCAATAAGAGTTGATGTAGGAGACTTGTTTACCAGGTAGCAAGCAGTGGCTATAGCTTCAGCCCAAAACTGTTGTTCAAGACTTGCTCCACTAACCATACTTCTAGCCTTCTCCATCAATGTCATGTTCATCCTCTCTACAACTCCATTTTCCTGTGGGGTGTATGGAGTTGTCTTATGTCTTTCAATCCCTTTCTATTTACAAAACTTATCAAACTCTATCGAACAAAACTCACCACCATTATTAGTTCTCAAACACTTAATCTTTTTACTAGTCTGATTTTTAGCAAAAGATTTAAACTCTTTAAACTGACTAAAAACTTTAAATTTACTTCTGAGAAAATAAATCCATGTCCTTCTACTATAGTCATCAATGAAAGATACAAAATATATAGATTTGGAAATTGAAGGGCCACTAAGAGGACCAAACACATCAGAATGAATAAGATACAATACACCAGAAGACTTGTGAGAACTAGAGTAAAAATGAACACAATTTTGCTTTCCATATACACAATGTTCGCAAAAGTCAAACTCGATATTACAATCATTTAACCCCTCAACAAGGTTTTTATTTTTTAGGGTTCTAAGATCCTTCTCACTAATGTGGCCATATCTCAAATGCCATAACATAGTCTTTTCAGCAGGAAGTTGAACTTCTAAAGCATGTGTACTACCATCAGAATGTGTTACAACAGATTTCTTCACTACTCATTCAGATGGTGGGGATGAAGTGATTGCAGCTCTTTTCTTCAAGTCAGAAGAATTATTACACTATGAAGTGCATGCCTCCAACTGAAATAGAGTACCTCTCCAAGTACCCTTCGCAAGCACCATAGATCCTCTAGTCATCTTGCATCCATCCTTTGAAAAGACAACCTACACACCTGCATCATTCAACATACTTACATAAAGCAGGTTTCGTGCCAAGCCTGGGATGTGCATAACCCCAGTGATCCCCCTCACTCATCCATTAGGGAATCAGATTGAGACTCTTCCATGACCAACAATCTTTAGATGAGAATCGTCACCCAGGTACACTCTTCCACCATCAAACTCTTCATACTTCATGAACCAGCTTCGATGCGAGGTTATGTGGAATGATGCACTAGAATCTATCAACCACACATCATCAGATGCATGGGTGCCCAGGGCTGCGATGAAGGCATCACCATCATCCTGTGACTTATCAGAGTCTGAATCTGGGGCATTCTTCTTCTTTTTTCTCTTTTCCTCTTTGCATTCCTTTCAGAAATGCCTAGTTTTGCCACAGTTCCAACAGACAGCCTTGGACTTTCCAGGAGATTTGGATCTCCCACGGGATTTGGATCTACCCTTTCCACCTTTCTTGTCCTTTTTCTTCCCTTTCTCTTTAGGTCTTCCATGAACCGCAAGAGCTTCTTTAGCTGACTCAGATGTATTTCTCTGCATTTCTTCAGATACCAGTGAAGACACCACATCTTCAATCATGAAGGTGGTTGTAGTGCTTCCGATGGCCATGACAAGATGATCCCACAAATCTGGAAAAGAACAAAGCAGGGTCATACACTGATCCTCCTCCTCCATTTTCACACCCACGAATGTCAATTGTGCAACAATCATGTTGAAAGCATTCATATGGTCCACAAAAGATCCTCTGTTTTCCATCTTCAGAGTAAACAACTTCTATTTCAGAAAAAAGCTTGTTCACCAAGGACTTGGCCTGATAAACATCTCCCAACTTCTTCGAAAGTTCTTTCGTGGTCTTCTCTTCATGGACATTCAATAGGATAGAGTCATCTAGACAGAGTCTTATGAGACCCTTAGCCTTTCGATCTTTGAGGTCCCAATTAGCTTGTGACATTGTCATAGGTTTTGTTCCATCAACAGTTTCCCATATGTCACAATCAACAAGTAGATCTTCCATCTTGAGTTTCCACAACTTGAAATTTGTGCCATTGAACTTCTCCACCTCTACTCTTCCAGATGTGGTTGCCATCTCCTTCCTACAACAAGATACAGAATACTCTACATAGACTCCCACTCAACCTAAGATTAGCTCAAAAAACCCCTACCCAGCAACTAGAATCAAAACTGGCTAGGCTCTGATACCAACTGAAAGGAAGCTACGTGTGCGGAAATCGCTTCCTACACAAATCTAAAGAGGAGAGAAGAGTGCAAATTTATTTTAATCCTTACAATTACAGAATGTTAACAACAACAATGGAGATATTGTAGCAATACACATACACACATAAATGAGACAGAAGAGAGAGAGAGACAAGATATACGTGGGGAAGACCCTTATCGGGTGAAAAACTCCACACTCCAAAACCTACACAATGTATTATCAAAACTGAAATGGTTTACAATACACTTGCAATGCAAGCTCTCAGGAGTCTTTGACACTCATATCTGGAGATAAACTAGTAGTATAACAGTACCTATCAATCACATAGTACATCTCCTCTCTAAAGCACCTGTTTATATAGAAAATACAAGGCAAAAATGGCTCTATCTTGAGATGGGCGTCCAACATGGCCTCATGGCCCAAAACCCATGCCTATGGACACTTGTCCAATACTGTAGGATGTTCCTAACACTTGTCAAGTCACCCCATCCGAAAGAGGTCACCTATTCCCAAGTTGGGCAATGACAGATGCTCTTACAACTCTTACAACTGTCATAAAATCTGTCATACTGACATATCTTACAACTGTAAGAGAATATGTCATAAACAGGCTATAAATATCATATTCTCTTACAACATGTCATAACCCTCCTTGGGGCACCCAAAGATGTCTTCTTCCAAGATGCCTTGTGACACATGTCTTCACCTGTCATAGAACCTTCTATTTCTGACTCTTACATGTCATAGATTCTGTCATAGGAATCTATCATAACCGTTTTAGTCAAGATTCACTTACACACTAGTCAAGATGCTGACACATGGTATAAAACCTCTACCACACAAAAGGGATGCATATCTCCACATGGAGTGTGTTGACCATCCTAGTCATCTTACAAGTGGAGTCACAACTCATCATGCCACTTCACACTAGATGACAAAATAGGATGTGCAACAAAATTAAAACATAGGCTAAGTAAATAAATTACATTACAATAATAAATGCAAGGAATTACCAAGGTTGAGACAACTTAATTCCCAACACAAGGAAGACACATAAAACACATGGAAGACACACATAATACACGAGTGCTGTATAGTATGTCATTAAAACACTATATGTCTTATACACAACAAACATAGGCAATAGGGAGGAGCTCATCGCGCACTCCACTATCTAAAACATGCCAAACACACCTGATGGTTGAGATACACTACCACAACCACCAAAGAAATGCTGAAGGGTGAATGACTCAAGATCCAACCCCATCTCACGATGAGGACTTTCTTAAAAGGATGTGCACTAGCTCAAGAGATACACCATTCCACCTTCTCCAGAAGAGCTTTTAAAATGCAACCCCACCTGCATCATGTAGATGCCTTACAATGAAAAGAAAACATGTACTCAAGGTATACAACCCCACCCACATCACAGAGATGCCTTACAGTGAAAAGGAGGTATACATAATAGATCAATGCATGCAAACACGCTTTGTCAATGTAAAAAGTAATCAAGCAGTTACCATGATATATGCCCCCACCTTAAAGTGGTTGATCTCGCTTTCTGATATCAAGCACATTTAAGATAAAGTGAAAACACGTGAGGGAAAAAGAGCTTTAAAGTGAAAACACATGAGGGAAAAAGAGCTTTCGCAAAGTCCATGCCCCAAAGTGACATGTGCCACGATCACCGAATGATCCCACAAACACATCATTATCATTTGCCAACATAATCAACAACATATAAGCTTTGGTTAGAAAATCTTACTCTAAGATAACAACCAAATCAATTCATGAATGTTTAACACATCACATCATAGACCAAGGCTACACTAGCGGGTTTAGAACTGAGTATAGCCATGGGGTTATACTACAGGTATCTCAAAACTGAGTGTAGCAACAAGATGAGATACAAAACAATCTAAAGTGCATAGAAACATATTTAGAGTATTGTAAAGGTTTTTTCACAACAAATTTCACAATACGAATCACAACACGGAGTGATTTTACTAGTGAAGCGTCAGTAATATATATCAACCCCATCTTCATATATGGACTAGGTCCATTTTTGTTTTCTTGCTGAAGGGACACATGGTCCTTATCAGTATTTATTTGTTTTCATCGTCCCCTGATTAGTAGAGTCACTGAAGAATAGAAGTACTAAAAATGAGAGAGGAGATAAGAGTGATTAGGGTTTACAACATGGGAAGATGCCCCCAAGACATCCTCCACAACATTATACCCCCAATGCACAACACAACAATAAAATAAAGGAGAGGATAAGAGGAATAGAGAAACAAATAGAAGAATGGTCACAATAGAGGCGGTCCCCTTGTATCCTTGACCTTACAAGAGTATCAAGGGTCATCCAAAGAGACCTAAACAACCTATAATAGAACACGGGGGATCACAACACATAAGAGGGGGCCACATAAGTGAGCAACTCAAAGAGATGCTACATCAAACATGGCTAAAAGGGTGAGAAATACTTACCTATTATACAACCAAACTAGCAGTTGTTGTCAAGCAGATCATCTTCCTCCCAATCTTGAATGCAAGAGGAAATAGGTACATAAGGTACTATTGCCCAACTTGAATCATTGTCATTTAACTCTTCAACTTTTAGCTCTCCCTTGTTTGATTCAATATTAGTTGGTGGAATGTTTTCTTGTTGAGGTGTTACTTGTCGAGCTAAGGCTTGTCTCTTCTTTCTCTTGCTTGCCTATTCCTTCATGTTTTATTGGTGATGTTTGCAAAAGGATTTTCATGATTTTCCATAGTCTTTGACATCTTAGAAGAAGAATCTTGTACAAAATTTATTTTTTGTGATAAATGACTTCACTCTTTACAATTATCTCTTGATCCCTGTAAGGATGGAAGAAGAGGAACCTCGACAAAAACTCCTTTACCTTGTGGTCGTGGGGGTTCTTTCTGCTCGGGCTGGATTTCATTCTCTATTTGTTCAATAGGAGGTCCAACTAATTTTTTTATTAACTTTGCCTTGTATCTTTGGTATGCTAGGAAGAATTGATCTTCTCTTGGTTGAGTAGGCTTAGTAGGCTATGGCCAGAAGTAGTCTAGGCTAAAGTTTCCATGAGTAACCATAGGTTTCCATCCACTATGGTGGACAACATGAAGTCTACATTGATGAGGAAATTTTAAACATTTATGAATTGTAGAGGGGACCGCTTTCATGGACTTGAGCCATGGATGTCCTAGTTTTACATGAAATAGATCAGAGGTAGGAATGATATCAAATGATTTTTCTAGGGCTTTCTCAACTACTTTAATCAACAGTGTAATATTCCCCATAGCCAGGAGGAAATCTCCATTATGTGTCTTAGCCATCATATGTGTAAGTTCATAAGTTTCTTGTATCAAATCATGCATGTAGAGGAACTCTTGAGTTATCACATTCATTATATAATTAGGATCTATAAGGACTCCTCTTGTAGGATATCCACTTATACGTGTGGTAATGTAAAGAGGTCCCTCAATATATCTAATTGTAGTGTCATGTGGTGTAAAGGTTATTTCAGGTTCAGGAGTCTTTCTCTTCCTATAAACTCGAGGAGGGACCATACCACCCTTATTGTGATGAGAGGCCATGTATGTGAGACTGATACACACCAAGGCACTAGTTTGAGGAAATTGGGGTTTTGAAAATAAAAACACACTAATTTCACTACAAACAAAGTATATATGATGTAAATAGTGCTAAACAACAAGGCAATATGAATGATTTAAAAGTGTGCTCAAATAAGAGAGTGTTTAAAACCCTTAATGTTGAAATACACACTGTTTAATTGCAAAATTTGAAATTTTAATGCAAGAATGTGCAATGAAGAAAAACTACAATTTAAAATCAGATTTGAATGAGTTTTTTATGAGAGCAGAAAAATCTGAAACAAGATTTTGACTACCAACCCTAGCTTTTGCAAAAACTAGGTTATATGAAAAATGTAGGTTTTCAACAAAACCCTTACAAATGAGATATGCAAATGCAAGATGTGATATTGTGAAATAATTAATTTCTGTAATTTGTTTTAGATCTGATGTAAAAATTAGAAAATCAAATGTTTCCAATGACATGCAATGAAAATAATGCAGAACTATGCCTTTATGCAAGCCTAGAATGCTTATTTTTTTTCAAAATTTTCAAATGTATGCAAGATTTTTCAATGTAGAATGATAAGTATGATATGAATTAATGCAAGATCTAATTTCAACATTCAGAAAGATGAAAATGCTCAATGTTATGGGTTCACCAAAATGTTTAGTGGGAAAAAAGGGGGTTGAATGCAAGCATGTAAGTACACTAGATCAAACCCTCTTTCACTATAACATTCAAGGACAAAACTGAGTTAAGTCACTACAAGATGAAAGAGGACTCATATACTAATTTTGTGCTTCTATTTGTTAAGGAAAGATGTGATTCAACCAAGTTTTTTTATCAAACCCTAGGTCAAGGATGAGTAAAACCCTAGATATGAGATAAACAACTTATAATAGACAAACAACAATGGAAACTCAGGATCTAAAAGTACCAAAATGATAGGTGAGAGGTTGTAACCTATTTCACGGAAGCTAAAATCTTGGGGGACTCCGGGGCAAGCACCCAAGTCCTGGAAGTTAGAATCTTTGGGAACTCATAACTTGAGAATTGTTGTAGATGATGTCCTGATGTTGTATCCAATGTCTGACTTAATAGGAGGACGCTGGAGTGGGCACCCAAGTCTTCTGCAGAGGAATTTCTACAATATGTTTTTGGATCTTGAAACTCTATCCCTTGGACAACCTCCCTATACCTTCACTTATTCAATCCTCACACCTGTAACCTGCACACAAGAAGAAAATGGGTTTGGGGGTTGTGGTGTTTAGGGATTTGCCTCAGTCAAATCCTAGATTAGCATTCAAGCTTTCCCAACACCATTGTTAGAGAGAGAGCATGTTCTTGTAAGACAGAGGCTAAAGATAATCCAATTGATGATGAAATGATTCAAACAAAGATGATGTCACCTCGGAGGTGAAGTCCTTAGGAGGATGAAGATTCTTTAACTCATAAGGATGTTGATGATGATTTCAAATCTGTAACAAACATGTACAACACAAACACAAATCTGCAATAATAACATAATGAATATAGATTGAATACTCTTTTTCTCCATATCATAACCTTGATATCATCCACTTGTCTCAAAAAGAGTTCAAACACTCACTTATATATGCTTTCCCATTAAACATTCACAAGTTAATTGAAAGAACCGACAAGGATAGACCCATTTAAAGGTCCTATGCTGACATGATTTAAATTTTACCCTGACCAATCAGGGAGGACCTGGGTGTAGGTACCCAAGTCCCTAGGTACCTTTCTAGTCTAGACTTAAGCATTAAATGGGCCCCTAGTTCCCATTTGACATGGGTTTTGGGGGTTGTTAGTCTAATTGCAACCTATCCAACTATTTGAAGGATTGTTACTATTTCAGGGCGAGTCATATAAAACATAGTGACAAATCTGTTTACCAACAATATATATATATACTGTTAGATATGTTTTGTTTATATATTTAAAAACCCTTTTACAAATTGATTTATATAGAGGTAACTGTGTGTATGTGTGTGTATAACTCTGTGTGTGTGTGTGTCTATATATAGGTCTTCAAACTCCATTATAATAAAATAATTAAAACCATGGAATAAAAATATTTAAAACCCAGTTTGAAATTGATTAAAATAAACATAATTGTTATATATACTAGATAAGTCTATATGTTAAGGGTTTATGTTAATCCATTTGGAAAAGGGTTTTAAATATTTTTATTATAATGGGGTTTCAAGTTATATATATAATCCTTAATGTAAACATAACACACACACACATAATGTGGCCATCCCCATAAACTTAAGTTCTTCATTTCTTAGGAAATTTTCTTCTGCTAATTGCTCTTCCTACCACATACATACATACATACATACATACATACATATGTCTATGCGTGTATGTATGCACAATACATATATCCATTTATGTGTGTGTGTGTGTGTAAACATGTCTAGTGTCAGACAATGCCATGAAAATTCCTCCACGTGAGCCCTCCACGAAAATCATGCCTCCATCCTATGAAAACATGTTGGGTAGAGGTGGAAAGGAGGTTGCTGAGTAGGCAGAATGTCAACAATTTAACATTCATATATTGGAGCCCTTAAATCCCCATTGCAAATGAAATGTTTAAATTACATTTCCAAACCTCATGTTTAAAAGGTTAGAGCTCACCATTTTGGACATTGATTTTATCCTTGTCAAAAAACTTTCAAAATTTGAATTTAGTTTCATTGTATATTTAATTATGCTAATACTATTATAGTGTAATTTGGATGAAGATATCCATAAAAAATTTCAGTTCAAGTTAAATTCATTGTAGACTTGGCCATATTATGATTTCACTTGGTCTTCATGCTCAAACACACTTCATAAGATGTATATTTAACATACCAAACATACTTATCACCATACTTAAAAACTCTATCTAAAAGGTGATCTAACACTCTATTGTGTACGTTGAGTTGGCAATATAAGAGGTGGCAACACTTAGGCTTGCAAAACAAATCTTGTACATAAGTAAAATCAACACCTATAACTTTTCAAACTCTCCCAACTTACTTCTCATGACTTTTCTCTTTAACACAAGCACAAACTTAGAGAAACTACAATATAATTCTAATTAGGAAAGAAAGGAGACTTGTATTCATACTATTCTACTGTAAATTTTAGAAAGATAGTCAAAAACAATTTTATCTCAAGTTATATTCATTGTAGATTCACCTATATATATTAGGATCTCATTTGGTCTTAGTGCTCAAACATACTTATAAACATGTGCATTTAAAACCAATTCCAGGCCAATTAACATAAAATAAATTTCCCACTAATAAGGATATATAAATCTAAAACTTGTATTTGATATCATTGTATATGGATATATAAATTTGGAACTTGAATTTTCTTTCATTATATATTTCAAATTACAAAAGAAAACATATTTGTGTTGAAAGTATTCTATTGTAAATTTGAGGAAGATATTGAAAAAAATTTCATTTCAAGTATATATAAACTTCTATTTAATTTCATTGTATATGGATATATAAATCTAGAACTTGAATTTTGTTTCATTGTATATTTCAAATTATGAAAGAAATGATACTTGTGTTGATAGTATTCTACTCTAAATTTGAGGAAGATATTGAAAAAAAAATCATTTCATATATATATAGACTAACATTAGGATGTATAAATCAGAAATATGAACAAAATAGTATAGACAACAACAATTCACTCAATCACATAACAGAATGGTATAGACAAGAAAAAAGTAATGTGACAAAATCGGTTCATTGTATATAAAGGATGACCTTCAAAATGATGATAAAACTTCAACATTTATGTTTCTAAAAAATCATATGGTATTAAATGTTATCCTATTTTTTGCCCAGGCCAAAATAGTCTAAGAGTCCCTCAAAATCCCACTCTTCTTCCATCAAATATAACTGATCTGAGAAAGCCTAAATGGAAAAAGTCTCCCTTAGGGGATCCCAAAAAATTTCTAAGTCCTTTGCCTTGTTTTCTCTTTAGTCGACAAAGTTTGAGGTTCGTGAACCTCTCAGTTTTCCGATCGGCGAATTCACTGACTAAGAGAGAAGGCGACAAAAGGGGACGACTCATTAGCTAAGGAAAGAACTGGTGAACCAAGTGGTTCACCGATCGGTGAACTCGCTGACTAAAGAACACAAATAGAAAAAAGAATGAAAAAGATAAGGCAAGAGGAGCTTTGTTGGGAAATTGGAAAAAAGATCAAACTCACCAAATAGTTCATGATTTCCAAAAATCGCCAAAAAAGGCAAAGAAAAAAGGACAAAGCAAGCCTTAATCGGTGAAATTCAGAGTTTGCGAACTAAAAGGTTTGCTGAATAAGTGAAAAGGGGGGCCAAAAAATGAGTAAGGAAGGAAAGGGAAAGACAAGGAGTGGCCTTTGTTGGGAAAAGTTTGAGCTAGCGAACCGGCAAGTTCGCCGATCAGTGAATTAGTCGATAAAGGAACCAAAATAAAAGAGAAAGGAAGAAAGAGGTGGTTCGCAAAATGAAAATTTCACTGACAACGGGAGAAACAAGCTAAGTGTGCAAAGAGATTTTGCCAATAAGGAAAAATAAAGGCCACAAAAGTGAAAATCAATGAAAATTAAAGCATGTAATAAAATGTAATGCTTTAAAATATTTTAAAGTAAGTTTAAAATGTTTTGAAGTATTGTAAAAGCTAAAAGAGGCACAAATTTTTTGAGTGCCGTAAATGCACTTCCATGGTGATGCTATTGTTGTAGGTCGAGGTCACGAAGGTAGTTGAAACAGTGCAGGCCTTCAATGTGCATGTACTTGAATATTAATGGTGAGGATGAGGTGTTTCAATGGCCCATACTTCTACAGGTCCTTTCAAGGTCAAAATCATAGCACAGGACATGGGCATCCTCAAAATTTGCATATCTTCTGACAGGGCCTCTGGGTAGGCTTTAATGCAGCGTGGGTGCATGGACAAGGTAGTTTGACTAATTTTTAGTGCCTATTGCTGCACCAGTGATTTGTAAAAGCTATATATACATGTAAAAAATATGTAATTGGTTGTCTAGCTGTTCTTCTGGGCTTTTATACTAGTTAGATATTTTGTTATCATAGACCTTGTAACACATCTGTAAGAACCAGTCAAATCTGATGCAATGTGCTCGAAACAAATCCTTTGGCGTCTTTGATAGTGGTTCACCAATGAATGTGGATGGTTATTTTGTGTCTACTTCTCTGTAACAAGTATCTTTCTTTTGTAATGGCTATTTAGCCTCTATGATCAATATAAACTAAATCCTGCCTCTCTCATTGTTCTTGCACTGTGTTTATTTGATAGGTGCAAGCTGTGTATTGTGGATAAAATGGTCCCTTTCATACTTTCATCTCTCTTCCTTAACCTTTGTTTGAACCTGCATGAGTCTAGCTATGTTTCCCCTTTAGCGTTTGAGATCATTACTGTGTTATGTCAATATGAGCTAACATTCCTAAATCTTGGTGTATCACCTCCCTTTCCACTTTGTATTCCTTCTTCTCCTTTCCCTTGGTGATCATTAGTATATTTTTAGTTAACTTCTCTAAGCCTTAAGCTTAGAAAGAGGAACCAACCTTCTTTGGAGGTCTGATCTCATTTACAATGTCCCACACCTTGAGATCATTCCCATGTTCACTGAATTTGTTGAAACTATCAAAGCTTCAACAACAGGGTGCAAATTCATGTGATAATAGTTTCTGGCACACTCGGTGGGAAAAAGTTTGAAGCTAAGAAGTGTGGTGTTGTTCTTAGCTTGTTGCAGTCTTGAAAAAATCTTTCAAGCGCCTGGTAAATTGGCCCCACCTTAGCATAACAGTTTCTAGCACGCCCAGGGGAACAAAGTTTGAAGCTAAGAAGTTTGGTGTTGTTCTTAGCCTATTGCAGTCTTGAAAACATCTTTTAAGCACCTGTTAAATCAGCTCCACTTTAGCATAACAGTTCTGGCATGCTCGGTGGGACCAGTTTGATGAGCTTTATCATCCATTGAAGGATTTGGTGTGTTCTTCAGTGTATTTTTCCATTTGGGGTAGTCTTCTTCAACACCATGGTGACTCTGCTAATCAATTTCTTAGTTTGAGCAGTCCACACATTCAAAGATTCATCAAAGATTGAAGTTTGGTGATGCTTTTGGTCTTTTCTAGCCTTCAGGGCTCCCAAATCACCTAGCGACTCTTCTTGGTATGTATCTAATTTTCTCTAGATGCAGACCTATTTTGCTCTATTTCATACATTTTATATGATTATCTAGCATTTTGATGCTCCAAAATGTCAAACTATTATGGGGATTATGGTTATTCCCTCCACCCAACTAGAATGTAAATTTTATTCCTCCATATCAGTAATTTTAGGCCCAAAACGCTTCTATTTTTATGTCATATACACCCACTATAGAATATCAGCATCCTCATGATGCTTGCCTCCCTCCCACCCCTACTTATACTTACTATCAACCTCAAGAGGTCCCATTTTCTCCTAATCAGTATAGCTACCCTTCCAGTCAGTCCCAAAATCTTGACAATGCAGATGTCAATGAGTTCAATGGTCTTGCGCATAAGCTACTAGAGCTTAGGTTACATTTGGATGACATTAAAAGAAATATGGGGTACAGCCGCATGAAGCCTTTAATTTTAGCATCAGAAAAGAAGGTGATGTGATAGACATACTTTGAGGTTTCCAAAGGGAGTGGGATGAAGTTTAGGGAATGATGGAGTATTACTGACAGCAAGAGGAGCTTGCTTATCAAGCCCATCTTCAACAATAGTAGATGGAGGCAGAGGAAATAGCTTATCAAGAGTGAATTAAAATGTAGCTTGCAACCATATCTAAGGAGTAGTTAAGGTAAATGCTTGCCTATGTAGAGAGGCGGGAAGCTCAATCAATACCCTCCATCCCTAGTTTTAGGCAACCCCTCCCTTCTACATAGGTTTAGCATTTGAAACCACCTTCAAATTATGCAAATCCAACATATTATTCTTTAGGAATGACCCTCTCAAGAAGCCCTTCCAGTCCCTATTCCATGTTAGCCCTCTTGTCCTGACACTAGCTCACTCTTAAAGTACAGACCAGTTTTTTGACGAGATACTAGGTTTTATGAGATGGAAAGGGAAGTGTTTGAGGCAGCTGTGAAGCAGCCTACTATTTGTGAACCCTCACATACTATTAAATCTGAAGGTTCAAACTTTCTTCAAGAAGAAGTTAATCCAAATCTTATAGAGCAGTAGTGCACTGTGCACAAGGAAAGTGCTAATTCTGGTGCAGGGTTGAGTCCTCTAGACTTTGGCTCATTCGAGGAGTTTTCCCATGGTTTGAACAAGAGGAATGAAACCAAAATGCAAGAAAAGTATGGTGAAAAGACCTAGTTACGGAGATAGCTCAAGCATAATAATGTGGAGTTACAGTCAAACAATGAGGGAAATCATGTTTTACGGGAGGAAGTATCTTAAGCAAAAGAGCTGCCCAGCTATATTGAAGATGAAGAAGGCATGCAAATGCCAACATTGTCTATAGTTCTAGAGCAACATGAGGGTGGTGAGAATGGTGGTAGGTTACTGGCACATGGGGCCCAAAATGACAATGACGTTCCAACTCATGAAGAGGAGCATGTAAGTAGCCCCATTCTAGAAAATATAGAAATTAATGAAGCCAGGGTGGATCTTCTCATACCTGCATTCTTTGAGGAGCTTGAATATCTCTTTTGGGATGAGATAGATATTTTCTACTCAAGATGTGACATCAAACTAGGATCCCCTAAGGGAGATTTCTCCATTGAGCATGTGCAGGGCTCATTTTTTTAGCCCAATTTAGAAAATCATGAGCATCTTATGCACAGGTGGAGGCAGCCATATTTCCAGTCAAGCCACAGGAACCAAAGCATTCAAACCAACAGTAGAATGATGAAGAATCAAAGAAGAGGCACAAGATCAACTCTGTTGATTTGCATGTCATTTCAAGGAGATGCCCTATTAGGCATCTAGCCTAGCTGGAGATAGACCATGAAGAGTCACCACTTGTCATGTTTACCTCTGAGCATGAAGTTGAGCATCAAAATGAGCAAGATCAACACATTTATCCACCTCTTAGCAGTTGCATTTCTAATCAGTTTGGGTGGGTAAGTGAGTTCGTTCCCATTCTCAGGGAAGTGTTTTGTCAATTTGTTGTATGCCCATCCCTTCCGCACCTCCTATTAATTGCCCACAAGCATCTGAAGCATTGTAAATTGTTGAGAAGGAGCAGTTATTTTGAAGAACTAGTTAATGGTTTTGTTTAATGTCATTTCTGGTTGGTTAGTTTAGGTTTAGGTTAGGTTTGTTTTGTATAGGTTTCCTTTCAATAAGTGCCCTTGCACAGGCAACACCCTCATTAGGAGGATGTTTGCCTTGTTTGTTTTGCTTTGTCTTGTTTTCTGGAGGTAATGTTCAATATTGAGTTGGTCTGGCCCCCCTTGTTTCTATAATGTCAAAAAATGTCCCCTTGGGGGATTTCCCCTAATAAGGTTTAGCTCCTGGGTCTTTAGAGTGCATTTAGGATATTTTAGTTCATATTTTAGCATCCTGATGGAATGAGACCTAGTTTCCATGACAAATAGGACCTAGGTAGACTCCTTGAGCTGTACCCTACCCAAAATAGGAGGGAGGACTTGGGCGCCCATTCCCTATTTTGGGGTAGCCCCAATTTTTGGGTGTCAGTTTATGGCCATTAGGAGGTTATTTTGCCAACATGCAAGAGCAGACTGGTATGTTTTGTGTGTTGATATTTGTAGATTTGAGCATCAATTCCTTCATGGCATGAAGAGCATCTTCCTCCACGAAAGCTTCATTACAAGGTGACATATCCTTGTGTTTTTATCATTGATTCCTTTGGTTTTTGGCCTCTGTCTTGCAAGGGCATGCCCTCTTTATCTGACAATAGTGTTCAAAAACTTAAGTGTCCTCTGGGGTTTGACTGAGGTAAACCTCTAAACACCACAACCCCAAACTAAGTCTTGTGATTGCAGGTTACAAGTGTCACATCCAGGAAAAGTGGAGTTATAGGAAGGATAGGAAGACATCAAGGATTCAGGATTTGAAGAAAATTCTGACAAAGGAGCACTTTTGAGACTAGGGTGCTCACTCCAGTGTCCTTCGCAAATAGATTTTGGAAAATAGAAGTTATATGGCTGATCAGTGTCTAAAGGAGGTCCAGATTCCCTGAAAAAGTAGGTACCTTGGACTTGGGCGCCTGCTCCAGTGTCCTTGACTGTTCTACTTCAGATCCTAGAAAATAGGTATTCTATAATTTGGTATTACACTTCCGTCTACAAGAGCTTTTTCCATTATTCATCAATTTGTTGTCGTATTTGCATAATTAGGGTTTTAATGGTCAATTGAGCATAGGAGAAGGAAATATTGATAATTAATTCCCTAATCTAAGTTTGCCTACATCTGTAAGTGACCTAGGGTATGATAGTGCTCTCCATTCGACCCTAGATCCTTCAATGTATAGTGGAGAGGCAGATTTAAGCACCTAAACAAAAAAAGATTAATGAATCCAATTTTCCACTAAACAGTTTCATATTGCTACAATTTCCTTTTGACTATGTGCCTAATGGATTGTATAAGGCAATTAGATCCTTGTGTTTAGTAGGAAAACACCCTTGCATAGTCGCCAAAATGTTATCCTATTTTTTGCAAGCCAAAATAGTCTAAGAGTCCCTCAAAATCCCACTCTTCTTCCATCAAATATATCCAATTTGAGAAAGCCTAAATGGAAGAAGTCTCCCTTAGGGGATCCCAAAAAATTTCTAAGTACTTTGCCTTATTTTCTCTTTAGTCGGCAAAGTTTGAGGTTTGTGAACCTCTCGGTTCGTCGATCAGTGAATTCACTGACTAAGGGAGAAGGCGATAAAAGGGGACCACTCATAGGCTAAGGAAAGAGTTGGTGAACCAAGCGGTACGCTAATTAGTGAACTCACCGAATAAAGAACACAAAGGGAGAAAATAATGAAAAAGATGAGGCAGGAGGAGCTTTGTCGGGAAATCAAAAAAATCTTGAACTCGCCAAATAGTTTGTAATTTCCAAAATTCACCGATAAGGTGATTCGCTAACAAAGGCAAAGGACAAAGGAAAAAGCAAGCCTTAGTTAGTGAATTTTAGAGTTTGCGAACTAAAAAGTTTGTTGATCAGAGAAATCATCAACGAAGTGAAAAGGGAGGCCGAAAAATGACTAAGGAAAGGGAAAGACAAGGAGTGGCCTTTGTCGGCCAAAGTTTGAGTTAGTGAACCGACAAGTTCGCCAATCGACAGGTTTGTTGATCGGTGAATTCGTTGATAAAGGAACCAAAATAAAAGAGAAAGGAAGCAAGAGGTGGTTCATGAAATGAAAATTTCATCGACAAAGGGAGAAACAGGCCAAGTTCGTAAAGAAGAAATTTTGTTGATAAGGCAAATTAAAGGCCAGAAAAGTGAAAATCAATGAAAATTAAAGCATGTAATATAATGTATTGCTTTAAAACATTTTAAAATAAGTTTAAAATGTTTTGAAGTGTTATAAAATCTAAAAAAGGTGTGACTTTTTTGAGTGCCCTAAAACGTGCTTCCATAGTGACGCTATTGTTGTAGGTCGAGGTCATGAATGAAATAGTGCAGGCCTTCAATGCACAAGTACCTAAATATTAATGGGGAGAATGACACTAGTACAGACACAACAATATATGACTAAAAAAACTACTAAAAACTACTTATAAATGACCAAACATGGTCACGTGACCATTAGTAGTTATTGCCAGTCATTTATAATGCGACCAAATTGATGACTAAACCATTTTTAGTCATTTATTGGTTTTTTTGATTGATCAATTTGGTAGTATATTTAGTTGTTGATTTAGTCATTGATTGTTGTAATATGGTCACTTATTTAGTCATTTTTTATTCACTGATATATTTAGTTGTTAATTTAATCATTGATTGTTGTTTTTTTTAAAATGTGCCTGGTAAACTTTTTCACGTGACCAACGACACTGGTGCGACATGCCCTCTAGCTCCACGTGAATGCTTTTACCCAGAGCAATGAACTGGTGAGGCCACAACATGGGGGACCTCATCCCCTAGCAAGAACACTTCAAACCCGTGAGCACGTTGGCCCAGCGAAGGCGTAAAGCCTGCGAGCTCATTAGCCTAGCGGGGGTTTGAACTCTGGTGGCCGCCACTACAACCAAGCGACTTAACCACCAAACCACGCCCTTATCGACATCATTGATTGTTGTTAACTGGTCACTTATTTAGTCATTTTTATTCACTAATTTTTGTCCATAAATAGTGTATTTAGTCATTAATTTTAATCATCATTTTAATCATTTTGGTAGTATATTTAGTCATATTTATTCATTGGTCATTGATTTCTATCAATTAGTAGTATATTTAGTCAATTTAATTATTAATTGATGTCAATTAGTAGTATATTTAGTCATTTTAATTCATTGATATTTGAGGATTTAAACATAAAACATAGAAATACACATCAATCATCAATTGTACACAATATAAAGATAGCCATTGAGAAGGCAAAATCACTGAACTTTATTAAAAGAAAGGTGTTCTTATAGCTTGCACAAGTTTGAAATATCTATCTTGCTTGAAAAATGCTTAGAAATAGAGTATTACAATGTTTATTTTCAGTCACAAGACTAAAAATTTGAGTTACAATGCACAAAAATGACAAGAAAGAAACTTCTCCAAGTTTACAATGCTTTCCCAAAAAGTGAAATGTCAGTAACTGATTCTCAACTAGCCTAACTATTGCCACAGGTCATCTAATCCGCCCCATCAATCTAGCACTTGTCCTTCTTGACTGCAACCAAAGGAAACACACTGTCATATGTAGTCAGGTCTATGATAGGATATTCATAATATGAAACATGGACTAGATCAGGCTTCCTTAATGAAACAACACTATATTCTTGTGTCTTGTACTGTCATCAGCACTGCTTATGGGACATGTTTTATTGAGTTTGAAGATATCAGGTCCTCTTAGGGCATGGAATCAGATTCTTCCTTCATTAATGCATCTTCAAAAGACTCTTTTTTAGTCTAAACTATTCACTTACTCTGCCTCTATTACATTGGACACTTGGTAGGCAGTCATATTTAGTATCCTTGGTCTTCACTCATTGTGGTGACTGAATTGTGCATACTTGTTTTCTAGATGATTTCCCTACAACTTTCATATACTTGCCTTTTAATGCTAACACTGCAGTCCTCTGTTCCTTTGCTCATGCCACTGAAACCATGCTTACTATGCCTGTATCCTTGGGAACCATTGATCATTGCCACTCACCATGAACATCTTACCTCTATACACTCATTACCTCTCTATTATAGAATAGACACCCATAAGTATACAGAATTTAGACTTTCATTTGTAGACTGTCATAGGTTTGTGAAACTGTCATATTCCTACAAACTATACTACCATGTAGAATATATGCCTTGTAATAATAGCCTTATTACTGGCTATCCTTTTTGGTATTTAAGACTTCTATAAATTTGTCTATTGGTTGCTTCCAAAGTCTTGATGAAATGCTAACATCATCACCTTATGACTGTAATCTTCCTCATTGATTTTTGTGCATTTCCAACTACCCTTCCTTTCTCAAAAACTAGCACACCACCCTTGATCACAGCAGCTTAAGACTCATCTCACTTTGTTTATGGCATGAACGGCGTACTTTATCTCTTGTTCACTATAATTTATACTCCTTGAGTCTTCATGACATCTCATATATGAAGCTCTCTCATTTATGGTCCTTGAGTCTTCATGAATGAGTGTTGATCATGTCCCATATATGAAGCTCTCTCCTTCAATGCAGCCAACAATAAGCCTAGAATCTTTTTATAAAGGCATATAAGATAGTGATGTTGAATGTTTAGGGAGGAAAAACAACATAAAATCAAGTCCAAAAAACCCATAAGACTTAAATATGTGCCTTTTCTTTTAAAAATGTGTTACAAAGTGTGTTTATCAGTGCTGTGACTGAGAAAACTAAGTTACAATGCCTTTTTTTACTTATACAGCTCCAAAACAGATAAAAAACACTAAGATCCCTGAACAACACATTCAAACTATTGCATAAAGTAGTGGGCCAAGCTGTCTAATAGCTAGTACATGATAAACATCAACTATGTCATTTTTTTCAAATATTTTAGTGGCCACCGTGTGAAGGTCCCTTCTTTCTCTTTCAAATGGACAACTCCATCTATTTTGTCTTCATAAGCAAGGGGTATGTTACTTATGACCTTTAAAATATTTACATTTGCATCTCCTTTTCCTTTCAATTTGACTCCATGTATAATAGATAGTGAGTGAATCCGCTCAATGCCCACAGCAGCACCATCAAACAGATCCAACACCCCAACTTTATCCCCTTCTTGGAGTTTATCAATAACTATCTGCAAAAACAAAAAAAATACACATTATATTGAGATATAAAACACACATTATATTATTTTTGACAGCTATATGTAATGTCTTATGTCTTGGAACAAATTAGTTTTTGTATGTGCTTTTTTTTATTATGTTGAATAACAAAGAAGCAACTTTTTACTCTAAAAAAAAACTAACCCATTGCGAGGTACAAACAAATGCAGGGCAAGACTACAATAGTGCTAGACTATATGAGTACTCTAGAAAGAGACATGGATTGACAATGAAGTCCTCCCAACTGACGACCATGACATCCCTGAACATAATGCACTAATGCATTGTCAAAATCTATGTATGCACTCTATTACAACTAAGCTCTAAACTTCCATATGTAAGTTATATGTTCTCCATTATTTCCATAATCTATGTATACTAGCTAATTACACTTCACTACTATTCTAACCAGCTTCTATCAAATAGGTAATGATTACCCTTATTTACATAATAAAACAACCATTAGTTACTTGAATAGTACTTACTTGCATGTGGTTTCATAGCACTCGCCTCGAGTTTAGCACGACTACCACTATGAATATCATGTGCATGCTCGTTGAGTTCATTATCATAATTATCACTATCAACATTGACATGAAGTTGTACAGTTTTGCGGAGAGCTCTATTGACATGGCCTTTTTCTTTTCGTTTTGCTTTCATATAATTACTCTACATGTGGTTTAATCATCATGCAAAAATTAATATAAGTCAAGTAAAGAATGCAAAAGCTATAAATTTTTGTCCAAAAGAATATTTTAAAAATGAAGAATTAATGACAAAACATTGGGATAGATTAACTTACAACTTAAAGAATGTAAAAGCTATAATTTTTTGTCCAAAAGAACATTTTAAGCATGAAGAATGACAAAACATTGGGACAAATAACTGACAGCTATTATATTACTTCAAATTCAACATAACTATGACGACTGTGTTGCACATTCTTGTCTAGTTCATTAGGATCACTATCAATATCGGCAGCTCTGTTGACATCATGAAGGTGTTTTTGTTTTCTTACTGCTTTGATAAAATTGCTCTGCATGTGGTTTAACCATCATGCAAAAAAATATACAAAGCATTCAATAGTCAAGTAAAGAATGCAAGCTATAAATTTGTCCAAAAGAACATTTTTTGGATCACTCCAACAATAAAGAAACTGGGTTGGATTCTCCTACGCTCAGATTTCAATAATCTACATATTAAGAGGCATTTGTATACAGAATTGCCAAATAAGAAGAAATGAGATCAATAGAGCCTCTTACCTCATCTAAATCCATGGATTTATTCTCATTCTGTGTAGAAACTATAGGGTTAACAAAGGCAACCAACTGTGAAACTTGATGACTGAGACTATATATGCAATTCATTACATGTTGGTACCCTTCATTTGAGTTGACATGATCTAGAGAGGCTGATCCTACTGGGCATGTAATAGATGGCTATGAAGTCTCTATTGATGAACTAGATTTCCACTTCATCCTCTTAGATTTACTAGGATCTACTGCTGCCATATAATTGACAATATCTTCTGCACCTGCTTCTCTATTACTATTTTCCACCTAAAATACAATGTCAATTTCAACATATAGTCAATTCAATAAAAAATTGAAATAAATAACACAATGTAAATTGAACCAAAAAGCCATACACTTACTCCAAATTTGTCCATTTTGGCCTACAACCCGCCTCGGCCAAATGTATATCCATCCATCACATTATCTCTTACTCTCTTGCCTCTGTTACTCTTTGCCAAATATTCTTCAGAATGCATACTTTATTTCAATGCCTCCCACTATTTGGGATATAGAGTGGAGTCTAACGTCTCTTTTCCCTCCATGATTGTTTTTCTGCAATTGTATCTAAAATTGTTCATCAAAATTCTCATATTTTGCTTGTAATATTTTCTAGATATTTGTCCACCAGTAGTCTCAAAAGCATTTTCCATTTTTTGTATAACATTTTCCCCAGATCATGGATCTTGCTCTGCAAAACATGATTTGCAAATATCTAAATAGGCCCTACATCTTACACCCAACTCGGAGGCCCACTTTGTAGCATTTGGTCCCATGGGCTCACCCTCTCTCGACACCTCAAGCAAGAATGGCTTCTTGCCTTCTAATTTTCTTTCTTTTACATTCCTCTTTTTAGATCTGTAAAAATATTGACTCAATCTTTGTCTTTTGACAAAAGCATCCACATCTTCTGTTAAATCACTACCAGTATTTTTGGTTGATCCACTAGTTCCATCAAAAGTTCTAGATGCAACAGTTGCACTCTAAGTCACATCAGATGCAAGCAGTCTCTCTTCATGACTTTCATTAACCGGAACTTCCTACTCCTTGGCCACATTAGGTGTGGCATGAGTAGGTAGATCATGTTGCAAGTATGTACCTAATCAGTGTTGTCATTGATGTCAACATATTTTTCTTGTCATTGGTGTCAATTGTACCCTATTGAGTAAAACCTTCTTTTTCTGATTATTCACTGGTGACAGGGAGAAAGTATTTTTCTCCGCATTCCTCTGCATTGAATTATTTTGCCCTACGGTTCTAGAGGGAAGTCTAGGATGATGTTAAGTGCCTACAACTACAAGGGTTCATGATTTTGTGGTCTGCAAGCTATCCTTCATTTATGATAGTTGAAGACAATGAAGTTCATATGCTCCGGTGTAAAAGAACCTCATGGGTAAAGTGGTTAGAGTTTGTGCAGTTGCTCCTGGTGATTACAATGTGCTTGTGGATGCCTTCTGATCATGTTCCTACATTTACATTGGTCTGCGCTAAGGAATTGAGATCATGTTTGAAGTTTACTCCTAGATAACGTAGCGTGCAACCAGTCTTAGCCAACTTGCTTAATCCCAGTTATTGTTGAGATATATTGAAGATTGTAGAAGCATGTAGTGGCGTGAAAGATCGTGTCTTAGTCCCAGCTAAGGCATATGGTGATCCACATACATCTTTACTACATTTCCTTAGCCAATTTTGTATTAGGTCTAGACCTATTTTATGTATATTTTTATGCCAACCTTGGAGATTGTTCCAATGGTTGATAATTGTAATGATGACCTTGATGATCATTCCAAGGTTGATGTAGTGTATAAATACTTGCAATTAAGTCAAGAAAAAGATGTCCTAGAGTGAGAAATGTGAAGCTAAGTAAGGAAGAGAAAAAGTAGAGAAGAGCAGAAGAGTATTGCACTTCAATGGAACTGAATTCAAGCATGGAGTAGATGCTAACATCTCAGTTCAAAACCCTTGGCAGTGAGCCACCTCTTGGCAATGAGCTTTTTTCTAGGGAGTGAGCCCTATTGGTAGTAAGACTCTAATTTTTAGTGTTGTGCTTTACATCTATATCTTGTGGGCTAACCCCCACCGTGGTTTTTCCCTTAACATGGTTTTCCACGTAAAAATTTGGTGTCTCTTGTGTATGATCTTGCAATTGTGTTTATATTTCTAAGTTTATGCTTTCATGACTTAATCATAACAAACAATGGACAAGTGTTTAATGTTTTGAGGTGCAGTATTATTTAAGTAATAAGACAACTGATTCACCCCCCCTCTCAATTGTCTGGTTCATTTCAACAGATCATGAGTACCGGTCTCCGCAGATTTCACTTCAAACACATCCTTTAATCTTGAATAAATCATCTGCAGACCTGTTATTCCTTTGCTCTTATGTTTTTCAATAATCTCTCTTAGAGTTTGTGCTAAGAGATTATCACAACGTTGCACATCACCATGTGCTATATCAGGCTACACATGATCACCATGTGCTATATCAGGCTGCACATGATCACTATGTGCTATATTGGGATACACATCACCATGTGCTATATTAGGCTGCACATCAACATATGTTATATTAGGCTGCACATGATTATCACTGCAACTATTGTTTTCACCAATTGCATTTGTTGAACCAGAAAAGTGTTGTCTTCTACGAGATGGAGGCACTATATCTTTTCTTTCCTTTTGTTTTTTCTCCGCATTTTCTTTGCACTCTTTTTGTTGCCTATAAAAAAAAAATATCATATTATGTCCTATATAAATAAAGTTCTTGCCTTATATAAAATTTCATTAAACATTATTAAACAAATAATATACTACTTAGTGGATTTACAACTTGCCTATTTGTCAAACCAAGACTTAATAAATATTCATTATTCTTGGCCAATTTTTCTCTACAAAGGTGCTCATAATCTGTCACTAAAGTTTTAGCATTATGATCACTATCATCTAATTTGCGCCTTAGAGCCCTTGTCTTCATTTCCTGAAGTCCAAATAAACAATAATGTATAAATCAACAACTTGAATCAATAAAATTTTATTGAGTTGATAAGTTGATAACTGTTGACTTTCTAATCTGCTGATAACTGCAAATAGAAACTTAAAATAGAATTTAGTTTATAGATTAAAAAGAATTTGCAGTAAAAAACCAAGAAGATGTTTACAATTATAGTTATCAGACAAATTTTCCTTAGGGATATATTCACAAGAAAAGAACTCATAAAAATATAACACAAGTAGGATGAAGGAAAAACATAGTCTAGTTCATCATAAGGTGTGTTAGAACCTTAAAATTTTGCCTAGTTCCATCATCACAACTAACCTTGAGCTCCATGACCTGAGCCTTGATGCTTATATTCCTTTTTATTTTTGACTGAGCCTCCCCACTGTAAACAAACATATAATTTTTTTACGTCTGACTTGTTGGTGCCTGCATGAGCAGTCAGGTTTCAAGCATATAAGCATGCAAGCACCTTCCCTAAAAATCCAAAAAGGTTCTAAGTCTTTGGGCCTCCTAAGCATGTTTCAACATCAACATCATATTTTCTTTGGAGGAGGTCATCATCATCATGTTTCCGGTCATCACCCTTTTGTTTCTCACGGGGGTCATCATCATATTCTCTGTCAACCTGATTTTTTGCCCGCGGGGTGATATTTTAACATCGGGTGATCTTGGTTAAGATCATCCTGATGATGTTGCTGCAAGGTTCTAAGTATGACCCGATATTCATCGGGGTCATCATATTTGAACATCAGGTGATCTTACTTAAGATCATCCTGATGTTGTTTTATCACTTCATGTTCATTGTTTTATCACCCTGATGATGCTGATGTCATTCTTATGTTAGGGTGATATCCGCTTTTCTGCCTGTCTGCATCATGATATTTCTGAAGGGAGATATCCGCCTGTCGGCTTCATGCATTGTCTAGTGGGGGGTGATCATTTCAAATATCCATCATATTCATATATCACCCCGATCTTATAGTGGAGCTACAATGCAGCATGATTTTTGTGCATCAGGGTGATATTTCAAATATCTAGTTATCTTCTGAATATCATCCTGATGCTGACTGGTGGTGACGTCATCAAGGTCCGGGGGGTCATATTTCTAACATTAGTCACTTTATGGAGATCCCCCAATGTTGCAAATATGACGATGACATCATTCAGATGTGAGGGGGTGCCCGATAGGCAAATATACTGATGACATCAGCAGGATATGACGGTGACATCATCAGGATGTTCATCGGCCAGACATTTGGTATCAGCTAAGCAGGAGGATCTTCCTCCGATGCATCAAGTTGTGCCGATGAGGGTGATTATCAGGTTGATATTTATCTATTGCAAGTATGAGGTGAGCCAGTGTTGTCATTGATGTCAACATACTCATATTGCATTGACAAGAAGGATTTGATGAGCTGTGTGCTGAGGATATTGAGAAAATTAGCCTCAGTCAGGAACAGTGAAGAACAGTGATGAGAAGAAGGTAAATGTACCATATAGGATGAGAACCAGAGGATGCAGATTAAAGGGTTAGTAGATATGAGTCTTGAGATACTTCAGTTAAGATTTCAGAGGTCCGCATGAAGATCTGAAGGAGTTGTGGCTGTCGGTATGGAACCGGTTCCGGCAAGTATCCAGAGGTGACAGAGAATCACAAAAAGGTCCGGTGAGGTCCGGAATTGTATTATCCTAATTTGTGGATTGGAAGGAGTGTTTGGGATGTCCTTGTGATGTGTCATCCTGATTTGTGTATGATTTGGAGGTCCGGAAGTCCCTCTTGCATTATGACAGTGGCGACAGACTGTGTTCTTGAAGTTCCAGATGAGGAAGACAAGAGATTCCAGTAAGTAGAGGAAGTGCGGATGTATCCGGTCATTCAGGCAGGCTTGTGAAGGTTCTTGGATCATGTTTAGGTTGTGTTGTTGGTCCACATTGATAGTAGAGCCCGGAATTGAAGTTATTCTTCCGGATGAAGTTCTTGCTCTGTTTAGCCGACCGGATGAGTTGTTCATCCTGTAAATGTTCTTGTGGTGGCCGACCGGATGTGTTATTCATCTTGCGGATACTCTTATGGTTGTTTGCCGACTTAGATGTTTGTTCCTAAGTCGATGTCTTGTATAAATAACGGTTTGTGAGTTCATTTCAAAGTGTGGTTTGTGTGGATGAGTGTGGCATAGTGAAGAGAAGTGCGAAAGGCAGAGAAGAAGTTTTTGGGCTTAAATGGAACTGATCCGGACATGGTAGAGATGTCATTCTCCAGTTCAAGACTGTGATTCTTATCACTTTGTAGACAGTGTGTCTCCTTGTAGGCAGTGGGCCTCTTTGTGAGCAGTGTGCTCGGGTAGTGAGCCCTAATTGGCAAGTGCCATTCTTTTTCTTATTCTTCTAACAGAGAATAATTCTTGGGTTAATCACCCCGTGGTTTTTCCCTTAATCGGGTTTTCCACGTCAAAATCTTGGTGTTCAATGTGTTGATGTTTATCTGCTCTTGTGTTTATGTATAATGCTCTCATGGATGATTAATTGATATGCTGTTAACTAACAACCAAGAATCAAGTGTTTGAAAGAACAAGAAGTTTTATACAACTGATTCACCCCCCCTCTCAGTTGTATGCCCTAGATCCAACAATTGGTATCAGAGCCAAGTTCCTCTGAAAGAAGCTTAACCGCTTGAGGAGATCCAGGATGTCGTCTTACAAGAAGGATAGTCTGAAGTTCGATGGAACCAACTTCACTCTTTGGAAAGGTCGCATAAAGTGTCACTTGGAATGTATGGGAAAAGCATACTTGGCTATGGTTTCAAAACCTTATATACCTCCACAAGGTGGTCCAACAACTCTGAATGAAATCACAGAAGCTGAAAACAATCTGCGGACCAAGGAAGCTCTTCTAAGCGCATTGAATGACTCAGATCTCTCGAATGTTATTGACCTACCAACTGCATATGAGATCCTGACTAAACTGGAACTTCTGTATGAAGGAGATGAGTTTGTCAAAAGTGCAAGGTTGCAAAGTCTGAAAGGGAAATTTGAAAGATTGAAAATGAGAGATGATGAAAACATCACTACCTTTATGCCAAGAGTGAATGAGCTGGTATGTGGAATTAGAAATGCTGGTGGAACTCTAGATGAAAATGAGATTGTCTGCAAAATCCTAAGATCCCTTCCTGCTGCCTACAAAATCAAGGTTGCTGCCATTGATGAATTCAGAGCCCACACAACTGTCACAAGAGAACAACTGGCTGGCAAACTAGCTGCATTTGAAATGACCGAGTTTGGAGATGATCCTCCCAAGACTGAATCTGCTTTCAAAGCCAGTACCTATGTGAAAGGCAAACAGAGATTTGATTTGGGAGAAAACTCATCAAGGAAGATGTCATGGTATGATCAAGCAAGAAGAGACATGGAAGAAGAAGAAGCAGAAACAGCTCAACTTGAAGCCCTCATTGCAAAGAGACTGCCAAGAGGATCCGGTAAGTATGAAGGAAAACTACCCTTTAAGTGTTTCAACTACAATAAGATTGGTCATTTTGCTTCAAGATGTCCGGAAAGATCTGCAAGGTCTAATACTAATAGACAAAGGTTTCAAAAGAATTGCTATTATGTTCATGAAGAAGATGACAATGAAGGAGTAACAGATGATGAATCAGAACTAGGAAGCAAATCCGGAAATGAGTGGGTGTTTATTGCCATCAAGGAAGAAGATTCAATACTCTCTGAATCTGTCAATCACAAAGTTGTTGAAAAAGCTTTGGCTGCTCAAGTGGAAGAAAAGGATGATTGGGTTATTGACAGTGGATGTTCTCACCATATGACTGGTGACAAGAATAAGTTCTTAGATTTGGAAAGATATGAAGGAGGAATGGTAAAGTTTGGTGACAATTCTGCTGGCAGAATCAGAGGTAGGGGAACTATTTCCTTTGATGGAAAGAGCAAAATAGGTAATGTACTATATGTTGAAGGATTGAAGCACAATCTTCTCAGTGTTGGTCAGTTAGTGGACAAAGGCTATGATCTCCGGTTCAAGAATGGAAAATGCAGAATCTTTACAAGCTCCGGAACTAAAATTGCATCCGGTACTCAGATAAAAGGTAATATCTTTCATCTGGTTGGTTCAAATAAAAGTTGTTTGTTTGTTCAAATTGATCAGAGTTGGTTATGGCATAGAAGAATGTGTCATGTAAATTTTGATAACATCATCAAGATAAGTAATACTCAGGCTGTAAGAGATCTTCCAAAATTGATGAAACCTACAAATAGTGTGTGCAAAGAATGTCAGTTAGGTAAACAAAGCAGAGTCTCTTTCAAAAGCAAAGATCAGTCTTCTACCGGATTGTTGGAATTAGTACATACTGATCTCTGTGGTCCGACAAGAATCAAGAGTCTGCAAGGTGATAGATATTTCATGTTGTTAATTGATGATCATTCCCGGATGATGTGGGTTACCTTTCTAAAAGAAAAATTAGAAGCATTTGAGAAGTTCAAAATCTTCAAAGCTATGGTAGAGAATCAAACCGGATTGAAACTAAAGTGTCTAAGGTCTGATAGAGGTGGTGAATTTACATCTGGTGAGTTCATTGACTTTTGTGAGAAGCAGGGTATAAGGAGACAGTTGTCTGCTCCTAGGACTCCACAACAGAATGGAGTAGTTGAGAGAAAGAACCGGACCATCCAGGAAGCTGCCAGGACAATGATGTTGGAAGCAAATGTTCCTCAGATGTTTTGGAAAGAAGCTATCAGCACTACAGTCTACACTCTCAATCGAGTTCAAATTAGAAACAACACCGGTAAGACCCCCTATGAACTCTGGTTTGGCATCACTCCTACTGTGAAATATTTCAGAGTATTTGGTAGCAAGTGTTATATTAAAAGAGATGAAGATCTAGGAAAGTTTGATGCTAGAAGTGATGAAGGAATTTTCTTGGGTTACTCCACTCAAAGCAAAGCATACCGGTGTTACAATAAGAGATTGAGGAAGATGATAGAAAGCACCAATGTAAAAGTTGATGAAGGAATTGAGAAGCCTTCAAGATTTTATGAGTTTGATGAAGATGACCAAGACAGTGTTCAAGGAACTCAATCCTCTCCGGTGAGACAGAGTCAGCCTGATCCGGTAAATCAGGAAGAAGAGATAGGTTTGAATGAGCCTGATCAAGAAGCAGCAGTGCAGGATACTCCCAAAATTCCAAGGTATGTAAGACTGAACCACTCTGAAGATCAGATCATAGGTGACAGAAGCAAAGGTGTACAAACTAGAAGGAATATTGCTCAAAATTAGGATGAATGTTGTCTGATTTCAAAGATTGAACCTAAAACAATAAATGAAGCCTGCAATGATGAAAACTGGACCAAAGCAATGGAAGATGAATTGATGCAAATTGAGAAAAATCATACTTGGGATCTTGTTCCCAGACCTAGAGACAGGAATGTAATTGGAACCAAGTGGGTCTTTCGGAACAAACTAAATGAAGCTGGTGAAGTAATCAGAAACAAAGCTAGATTGGTCTGCAAAGGGTACTCTCAAATAGAAGGAATTGACTTTGAAGAGACTTTCGCTCCGGTGGCAAGAATTGAAGTAGTCAGATTACTTCTTGCATATGCTGCCTTCAAAGACTTCAAGGTATATCAGATGGATGTCAAGTCTGCCTTCCTAAATGGTGATCTGGAAGAAGAAGTCTACATTGAACAACCGGATGGATTTCAATTGTCTGATAATGATGATATGGTCTGCAAGTTGAAGAAAACTTTGTATGGATTGAAGCAAGCCCCAAGAGCATGGTATGAAAGGTTGGATAAGCATCTTGTGCAGATTGGATTCAACAAAGGTACTACTAACAGTAACTTATATTTCAAAATTGATCATGATAACATTTTGATTGTTGAAGTGTTTGTGGATGATATCATTTTTGGAGGAAGAGATAGTATGTGCAAAACTTTTGCAAATCAGATGAAAAGTGAGTTTGAAATGTCTCTGCTTGGTGAAATGAATTTCTTCTTGGGTCTGCAAATTACTCAAACAAAAGAAGGGATCTTCATTTCTCAGACCAAATATGTGAAAGAATTGTTAAGGAAATTTGGTATGGAAGACTCAAAGCCAATGAACACTCCTATGGCAACCGGATGTAAGTTAAGCAAAGATGATGATTCTCCAAAGGCAGATCAGACAAAGTATAGATCAATGATTGGTGGATTGTTGTATCTCACTCAAACTAGACCAGATATAATGCAGGCTGTTGGTCTTGTGGCAAGATTCCAGGCTGATCCTAGAGAATCTCATGTTATGGCAATCAAAAGAATTTTTAGGTACTTGAAAGGAACAGTTGAGTATGGTCTATGGTACCCCAGATATTTGGATTTCTCTCTTCATGCTTACACAGATGCAGATTGGGCAGGTGATGTGGATGACCGTAAGAGCACTAGTGGTGGAGCATTCTTTTTGGGGAAGAGATTGGTTTCTTGGTTAAGCAAGAAACAAGATGCAATATCTCTGTCTACAACTGAAGCAGAATACATTGCAGCAGCAGGTAGTTGCACTCAAATCTTATGGATGAAGCAGATGCTAAGAGACATTAAAATTGAATATGAGGAGCCTATCACAATTTTCTGTGATAATTCAAGTGCAATTAATATTTCTAAGAATCCGGTGTTGCATTCTAAGACTAAGCACATATCTATCAAGTTTCACTTTTTGAGAGAACAAGTAAACAAGGAAGAAGTCAGATTGGAGTATGTTCCCTCCAAGGATCAGATTGCAGATATCTTTACTAAACCTCTTCCCAAGGATTCTTTTGAATATCTCCGGGAGAAGTTAGGGGTCATGGCCCCTCCGGTGATGAACTAGGATGCACTGATGTGCATCAGTCCGGTGGATATCACAGTCATATCTTGTGATCCGGATTAATGATGGGGAGCTGCAACTAAGGGGGAGCAGCTGGTATGATTCTGATGTATCAGAATTGCAAGTATGAGCCCTTTGCCATTGATGTCAAAGGGGGAGAGAAGACATGTGAAAAACAAGTGGTTGATGATCAAAGGGGGAGCAGTAAAGGAAGAGAAGACATGTGAAAAGTTGTTGTTGATAGGGGGAGCGGTGACAGAAAAGAGAAGTTCTTGTCTTAATGGTTTTTCACATCATATGTTGCCATCAATGACAAAGGGGGAGATTGTTGCAAGTATGAGGTGAGCCAGTGTTGTCATTGATGTCAACATACTCATATTGCATTGACAAGAAGGATTTGATGAGCTGTGTGCTGAGGATATTGAGAAAATTAGCCTCAGTCAGGAACAGTGAAGAACAGTGATGAGAAGAAGGTAAATGTACTGTATAGGATGAGAACCAGAGGATGCGGATTAAAGGGTTAGTAGATATGAGTCTTGAGATACTTCAGTTAAGATTTCAGAGGTCCGCATGAAGATCTGAAGGAGTTGTGGCTGTCGGTATGGAATCGGTTCCGGCAAGTATCCAGAGGTGACAGAGGATCACAAAAAGGTCCGATGAGGTCCGGAATTGTATTATCCTAATCTGCGGATTGGAAGGAGTGTTTGGGATGTCCTTGTGATGTGTCATCCTGATTTGTGTATGATTTGGAGGTCCGGAAGTACCTCTTGCATTATGACAGTGGCGACAGACTGTGTTCTTGAAGTTCCGGATGAGGAAGACAAGAGATTCCAGTAAGTAGAGGAAGTGCGGATGTATCTGGTCATTCAGGCAGGCTTGTGAAGGTTCTTGGATCATGTTTAGGTTGTGTTGTTGGTCCGCATTGATAGTAGAGCCCGAAATTGAAGTTATTCTTCCGGATGAAGTTCTTGCTCTGTTTAGCTGACCGGATGAGTTGTTCATCCTGCAAATGTTCTTGTGGTGGCCGACCGGATGTGTTATTCATCTTGCGGATACTCTTATGGTTGTTTGCCGACTTAGATGTTTGTTCCTAAGTCGATGTCTTGTATAAATAATGGTTTGTGAGTTCATTTCAAAGTGTGGTTTGTGTGGATGAGTGTGGCATAGTGAAGAGAAGTGCGAAAGGCAGAGCAGAAGTTTTTGGGCTTAAATGGAACTGATCCGGACATGGTAGAGATGTCATTCTCCAGTTCAAGACTGTGATTCTTATCACTTTGTAGACAGTGTGTCTCCTTGTAGGCAGTGGGCCTCTTTGTGAGCAGTGTGCTCGGGCAGTGAGCCCTAATTGGCAAGTGCCATTCTTTTTCTTATTCTTCTAACAGAGAATAATTCTTGGGTTAATCACCCCGTGGTTTTTCCCTTAACCGGGTTTTCCATGTCAAAATCTTGGTGTTCAATGTGTTGATGTTTATCTGCTCTTGTGTTTATGTATAATGCTCTCATGGATGATTAATTGATATGCTGTTAACTAACAACCAAGAATCAAGTGTTTGAAAGAACAAGAAGTTTTATACAACTGATTCACCCCCCCCTCTTGGTTGTATGCCCTAGATCCAACATTATCATGCAGTATGATGATGACGTCAGGGTGATATTTTATATCCAGATATCATGCTGGAGGATGATGATGATGAAGGCCTTATACTAGTGTCGTCGGGAGCAAAAGCACTGACATCATATATGCTCATGACCTAGTATATAAAGTATTGGAGAGGTTGCCGCAGGGTGCATGTGGGATAATTTGATCCTGCATAATTTGAAGTATCAGGATGAGGTATCTTGGTGGGAAATGGTTGCGATGCATAGTTTTCTGTATTTCCCAAGGCTGCGGGGTGGTGCGCCATTAATGGCGGTTGTTGCAGAGGTATGGGTGATGGCGTGGACGGATCTAGTACCCGACTAAAGATGTGAATCCCCAGGCGGCGGTACAAGGCTCGAGAACCTTCCCCTGTCTCCTCTCCCACCTGCTGCATTGAATATTTAAGCACCATTTCCTCAGAATGAACTGTATCTGGCAAATTTTGAAACCTGCCATGTAATTAATGATGGGTACACCTTCCTGCTATATAATGCAGACTATGTTATTCATTCAAGGTTGTTGAAGGCCTTAGGCATTTTTGTGTAAATAATGAAGAATAGGGCATGATCTTGGCTGTTTTATCCCATTTTGGAGTTTATGAGTTGCAACATGAGTGTATTTTGCACATATTTTTAGTTTCAGTGTTGATATAAATGAAAAATGCTTATTGCATGTGTCTATCTGCTTGTCTCTATTTGCTGCATGCCTTTCCTTCTTTTGAATCTGGTTGCTAAGGGTTTCATAGATTCTAGGATACAGGGTTCTGTATCACATGCTTGATCTCTAACTTCCATTCAAGGAGTGGATTAAACTGTTTTAGGTTGAGCATGGAGAAGGTTGCATGTCAGCAGGATATCTGCAAGTAGAGGCAGTTAGATACCCATTCTTGGGTGATGTTTGTAAGGCAAGCATCAGTCCAACCCCCTGAAACTTGAGTGAAAGTTGCAAACCATCTATTGTATATGTCTAGTTGACTCCTTGCTCAATGGATAGGCACTAGTCTACTCCTGGGACAGTAGTTATGAGCCAAAACCCCTTGTCTTGCATCCAGGACATTATGTCCACCCATTTCATTACCTCCATCTGTTAGTTCTAGGAGTAGGATTAGGAACCCCTTGCATGCTCTCATACCCACCAGACAAATATGTCCAAGAATGTTGCCAACCTTGTGATCTACCATGCAGATCTTGGTCCAGACATGAGAGCATTCTGCCTATTGTTGTCAAGCTAAATCTATCTATCATTGAGCTAGTCAAGGTTACATCTTGAGTTATAGGGATACCCCCTGGGTGCGGCAGAACCAGAAGTGAAGGGGAGGAGCTCACGCAACCTCCTGTATTAGTTGGCTGAATCTGCCTGTGCATTAGAACTAGCAAACCCTAATGCTGATTCAGAAGAAAAACCAACATGACTAACACTAAAAGACCTATACAAAGCCCAAAAAATCATTATATATACTTAAGCAAAAACATGTCTAGCTATTTTACATCCATAAAAGTCCTTTACTGCAATCCCGTAGCAACAATTTGAACCCTTAGTAGGCTGGCGGTATATAATAGACAACATAAAAGTATTCACCGCAATACTGTGGGGGTATTATAATAAAGGTACAGTTAGGCAGTATAAAAGAGATTAATTACAATATAACCACATTATCACGACAAGGAAAAGTGAACAATGTAGTATAGCGGGGAACAACCCACCATCTCTCAAGGAAGGAGATAATAAAGAGCAGTAGTGCGGTAAGAACCGCAGTATCGCAGCAAGAAAAAGTGAACAGTGCGGTATAGCGGGGAACAACCCGCCACCCTGCAAGAAAGGAGATAATAAAGAGTGGTAGTGTGGTAAGAACCACAGTACCACGATAAGGAAAAGTGAACGGTATGGTATAGCGGGGAACAACCTGCCACCCTACAAGGAAGGAGATAATAAAGAGAGTTAGTGTGGTAAGAACCGTAGTACCACAAAGAAGACTACTAAGACATGCAGTATAGTGGTAAGAGTCTCGCTACCCCACGATGAAGCATAAGAAAGCTTGCGGTATAGTGGTATACACCCTGCTATCCCACACTAGTTAAAGAAAGAGGTGGCGGTGTTGCGGTATAGACTATTAGGGCATTATTACTAGTTGTGGTATTAAATGCATAACTCTTAAGAGCCCTCAAATCTTGTGAAAATTAATGGTGCACATTCAAACTCAAAATATGAGCGTAAGGTTGATATTAATGACAACATGACTAGGCTCATAAGCCATTAAAATTGAGAACTCAACATTGTTTTGGCATTCATTTGTAAGGATTGTCATGCAGGAAGCTAGGAGTTCAATAGGGCGAAGTTATACAACTATCACATACCAGGTAAGTACACTGAACTTATTGAAGTAGCTTTACAAGCATAGAATTCTTTGAAATCTTGCATTTAAACACTTAGAAAGCTCAAGTAGCGGTTGACATTGGATATCATGTTGCCTAAAAGGAAAGAACCTGAGACTAAGAAGGAAGAGCCTAAGGGTAAAAAGAGATCATTACAATAATCTATCTTAGATATCTTTCCTAACTCGACTGAGAGAGGATACAAGAAGGTTTTCCAGGATACATCTCATGGTTGTAGGGATGCCCTTATTACTATTTTGAGGTGGGAATTATTTTGGTACTTCTATGAAAAGAGGGAAGGGAGAATTCCAATATCAAATCCATGGACATTAGACTTAGCTAAGCTAATTGTCCCGAATGTCTTCATAGATGTGGAGTTCATTAGAGTTCTAACCTAGAATTACCACCCTACTACCAGGACCGTGAGGATAACAGATGGGTCACCATTGGTAATATTACCAAAAGATGCAATCATTGAATGCTTCAATCTAAACAAACAGGCCCTCACTTAGGTTGACTTGCAAAAGAGTGAGGAAGAATATACTAGGTTAAGGAGAATACACAGAAGTGATGAACTCCCCATATACATTAAAAGGGGTGTTAACAACAAGGTGATACCTATCTCCCCCTCTGCTACCAAACCATTTGATGTAGAATATTTTCAGACTTATTTCAAGAAAACCCACTTTGCTTTCTGTCAAGTACTTGGAATAGATGCACAAGAAAAATGTCATTTAGTTTGATGATGATGCCTATGAGAATTCAGAACCCTGAGACAAATAGTGAATATGTCTTTGCCTCATATCTTGAGAAAGCATTGCATGAAGGCTTCCTACAAGTCAGAGAGAATAGGGCCCCTCTAACATTTAGGCAATATTCTTTACTGTGTCACTTGATATTGTTGAATACTGAGAGGGGGGGTGAATCAGTATTCTAAAATTTAAACAATTAAACCAAATGCCAACTTTAATAATTAGAAAGCAAAGTAACCACATAAATACAAGCCACATAAACATGACACATAGACACCATATTTTTACGTGGAAAATCCCAAAAAAAAGGGAAAAACCATGGAGAGGATTAGTGATGTAGGAGCATCCCTAGTCTAAGAGCAATCTTGCATCAACCAAAAATATTTGCATTTTAGTTTGTTTGTAGTTCAGTTTGTTTCTTTTCATTTTCCAGTTCAGTTCAGGTAGTTCGGTTAGAAGCAGTTTATGTATTTTGGTCCAGTTGCATTGCAGACCTTGCGAAGCTGGACTTAGCATCTACATTCATTCATCTACATCATATCTAGAATTTAGAGATCTGTACATCATTACCAGAAAGATATCGCTACTAGAAGATTGATTGTTTTCTCATAACAGAGCATCCTGATAATCACAGACAACTAGCTGAAGGAGAAACCTGCGGAAGCATTTTCTGATCTGTGAAGCCTAATGACACATAATTCAATGATATTTGGTTCGTGGTTGACCTTCCTTGAAGATCCACACATCATTCCATTCATTTTCCAGAGGAGTTCTATACAATTAGGTCTGACCTATCTATGTACACATGTTACAACTCTTCATTGGAATTTGTGATCTTCCTTGGTCGACGCAGAGGAATCTTATGATCCGGACTTGATATATATTGATGTAATAGATCCATAGGAAAGTAGTTATCAAGTAGTAATTCACATCATAGTATCTGATAGTTTATTATTCTATGAGGAGCTTCAAATCTTTATCTTGTGCATGTATGTAATCAGGCCTGTGAGCACTAATTGTAAGCCCGCATGTTCCAGGCCAATCTCTATTTGAATTCTATGATATATTGAATGACTGAATCTGCATTTGTTCCATTTCTCTGAGTTGTTTCCATTGTGTTTACTCTTGCTACATGGTCTAGATAGTTCATTATGTGAACCATCCTACCATGACTGCGCCAAGTGGTATTAGAGCGAAAGTTTGAATCTTTGGGAGAGGATTGAGCGAAATTGGTGAAGGAATTCTATAAGATCCTGCTATGAATAGATCTCTAAATTGAGGCAAGTTACTTGTTTTGCAACCAATCGCTGATTGTGAGGTAGTTGTCACCTTGTAGCCCGATCGCCAAATATGAGGCAGTTTACACTTGATCCGAGGAAGAATGCCGCCGACGAGAGTTGCTTCTATTGGAACAATGGCTTGAAGAATGGATGAGATGATGGAGATGATGAAAAAAATGTGAATTCAATTAGATGTTGTTGAAGAAGATAGGCGAAGAGGATTGACACCTAGACCTAATGTTGAAAGTGATGATGAAGAAGAATCTCAACCTATTGAACAAATCGATGAAACCCTAGGGGGTTATGAAGAAGAAGAATCAGATCAAGTGAAGATGCTGCGAGCTATTTCAAAGATTGGAAAAAGACCTAGAGTTGATGTGCCAAACTATACTGTTAATTTGAACCCTGAAGAATTGATTGACTGGATAAATGACATGAAAGAATACTTTGAATATGAGGAAATTGAAGATCCAGAGAAGGTGAAATTTGCGAAGACAAAGTTGAAAGGACATGTTACTTTATGGTGGAAAGAAGTTTAGTTGGAAAGAAACATAAGAGGAAAACAAAAGATTACAAAATGGGATAGGATGGTGACAAAGTTGAAGAATTGGTTTAGACCCACTGACTATGAGTTGGAGTTGTTGAAAAGATTGCAAAACCTGAGGCAAAAGGAGAAATCTGTGAAGGAGTATACTGAAGAATTCCATAAAATGATCATAAGGATAGGACATAGTGAAGAAAGCAAGGAGAAAGTGGCTAGATATATCAATGGGCTAAGATTGAACATTCAAGAAGAACTAAGCTTGGTAAGGATGACATCTTTGGAAGAAGCATATCAGTTTGCCCTGAAAGTTGAAGAGAAGATGAATAAAAGACATGATCAGAGATAGAGAGGAAGAGGAGGTAAATTTTAGAGAGGTAGGACTTATTCTGGAGGAGACAAGTCATTTCTGGAGCAGAAGAAGTTTGACAGCCCATTTAGGAAGGATGACAGAGATACTAATGCATACCAGAGAAATGACAGAAATTTTCATCCCAAAGGAAACTATAATTCATACCGGAATGAAGGGTACAGAAGAGAAGGAAGAGGATTAGATAAGAGAACATTCAAAGGTACTTGTTTCAAGTGTGGAGGTGAAGGACATAGAGCATTTGAATGTAATTAGGGTACTACAAGTAAGAGGACAGAAAATGGTGGAAGAGCAGCCTATGTTGAGGAAGAACCTATTGAATTAGATGACCCCTATTCTATTGGTAAACTGGATAAAGGAGAATCATTGGTGATGAGGAGAGTGTTGGCAAGAGACACTATATGGATTCATGGTTGTTGTCATTGATGGCAACAAAGGTCATCCCACATATCCGCAAGTCATGATGTGTCTCTACCGGAAGTCAGAATAAAGAATGTTGTGGTCCGGTGAAGAAGAACAGAGCATGTGGCAAGGTCCGACAGAGTGGTCCAGATCTCTCAGAGGAAGTGTCTTGGTGCAGTGCGGATTTGGGGAAGTCAAGAGGACTACCTTGAGTGGTATATTCCAAGGATTTAGCCTCCGGTGATGGACAAAGAAAAAGATATGAATGGTTGAGTACCGGATTCCTGAGAGACAGTGAAAACAGAGGAAGAACTGACTGGCAGAGTATCAGACTGCTTTCCGGATGTGTTACTGTTGATGACAGAGGTTGTGAAGGCATGAATCATGTTTGGCCGACATGATTAATGATATCTACAAGTATATGCTTGATCCGCATTGCTTGGTGAGGAAGGATTCAGCCGACAGAATGAGAGCTTGTAAGAAACTAGACTGTTCCGGATGCCGACTAGAAAGGTGATGAAATTACTTGTGCGGATATATATAGAGGATGGATTTAGTTGTGAAGTGTGTGGTGATGTGGAGATATATGCGAATAAGTCCAGATAAGAGCAGAGGTAGCAAAAAGGATCCGGTATGTGAAAGATAGCAGAATAAAGAACAGAGGAAAGATGAAGTGCAGCAGATCAGTGTACTGAGCCTAACCGGAATTGAACTCCAGCATATGCAGATGCTTCCAATCAGTTCAAGACTGTGATTCTCATCACTTTGTAGACAGTGTGTCTTCTTGTAGGCAGTGGGCCTCTTGTGAGCAGTGTGCTCGGGCAGTGAGCCCTAATTGGCAAGTGCCATTTTTGTAATTTCCTATTCTTCTAACAGAGAATAGTTTTGGGTTAATCACCCCGTGGTTTTCTCCCTTAATAGGGTTTCCACGTCAAAAATACTGTGTCATGTGTTTCTTATTTCATGATTAATGTTTTTGTGTTTGATTCTATGCTGCATCAATTAAAAGGAAAGTTCAATAAGGGAATTAATTAGGATAACTGATTCACCCCCCCCTCTCAGTTATCAACAATTGGTATCAGAGCTAAGTTCCTCCTAATAGAGTCTAACAGCTTGAGGAAGATCTGGGATTTCAAATGGATGCATATGGTTTAAGGGAGCAACTCAAGACTGCTCTTGAGGATCTTGAACAGTCGAATTCTGAAGTTAGTGAATTAAAGGAAAGACTCAAACAGGCTGATGAATTCATGAGAGAATTAAAAGACAAATTAAGTCTCTCTATGAAAAAGAGAAAGGAGCTGCTTCAACAGTTGGCAAGACAAAGTGAAGAAAGCAATACAAATGAAGAATTGACTGAGCAAACCAAGTTATGTGAAAAGTTATCAAAAGAAGTCATTATGTTAAGACATGAAATGGAATCAGGAACTATAAAGTTTACTCAAGAGATTGAAGAAAAAAGAAAGGCTGAAGACAATCTAAGACAATCTCTTAAAGAAAAATCAGAAGAATGCCACCAGATGGACAGGATTATCAGACATCTTGAATCTGATCTTGAAGATGCCAAAGATAATGAAGGAAAACTTGAGGATCAAATTGCCTCTCTCAAAAGAGACCTTCAAATAGCAAATGAATATAAAGAGAAATTCAAGATAAGTTCTGCTCAACTTGAAGTTCTTCTTGGAAGTCAAAAGAGGACAGATGACAAGTATGGCTTGGGATATGAGAAAGGAGAAAGCTCCGGATCCGGTCAGAAGAATCTTGGATCAGAAAATCCAAGGAACAGGCCTAGAAGACCTCCGGTAAGACAGCCAAATGCTCAAAGATATCCATCCTTCAATGGATACTGCCACAGCTGCAACCACTTTGGTCACAAAGCTAATCAGTGCAGAATGAGAATGAATCAGATTAATTCATCCTTCTCCGGACAGTGCTTCAACTGCAAAAGGTATGGACACAAATCCCATGAATGCAGAAGTATGCAAGTAAACAAATCATTCAAAGGTAGATGCTTCACATGCAATAGAGTAGGTCATATGGCTAATCAATGCAGATCAAGAGGATATCAGTCAAATATGCAAAGAAATGTTATTTGCCAAATCTGCAATAGGTCCGGTCATAATGCTAAAGTTTGCAGAAACAAGAATCAGGACAAAAGAGGTTCGGTGTATAATCAGAATCAAGACAAGGGTAAACAAAAGATGAATGCGGATGAGGTTAGGAATCAGATGAGCAAGATTTGGGTGAAGAAAAGTTCAGAGAATGTAGAGGTTGGATCTGCACCAGACTCTGGTGCTGATATTTCTTCCAGAAATTAAAAAGTGAGCTCAGGCTCAGGGGGAGACTCAAAGAAAATCTTGTTCCCCCAGCCAAACAAGTGGTGCCGGATGTGGCACAAGATGCGGATCAAAGGGTTTGTAGATATGAGTCTTGAGATACTTCAGTCAAGTTTTCAGAGGTCCGCATGGAGTTATGAAGAAGCTGTGATCGATCAAATAAGACCTGTTCAGGGAGATGCTCCGGTATGATAAAGGATTACAAAAAGGTCCGGAAAGATCCGGAAATGCACTATCTTGTTCTGCGGATTGGACAGAGTGTTTGGGATGTTCTTGTAATATGTTACCTCGATTTATTCATGATTGAAAGATCCGGATGATATCCACAGATCAGGACTAATCCGGGATACTCCAAGCTATCCAGACAAGGCAAACCGGAATGATGTAGGTGAAGCATTTATTGCAGACAGATATTAGGGTTCGCGGAGCAATTTAAGGGATTTCTCAAAGGTCATTTACTCATTCTGCACTCGAGAAGAAGCGAAAAGTGGAGCTCTGCAACAAGGTTCATCAAGCACACCAAGGATCTCCTGCCGAAGCTATTGCATAAAGAAATCAATCCAACCACTCCGTGCAAACCGAAGGCGCATAAGGTATTCTCCATTTTTCATTACCTCACTGCAAATCTTTGAAGAATGGCTACTCCAAACATAGTTAAGATCTCTGATAGACCTCGCCCCTCATTCAAGAAACATCCTTACAAATCATTGGAGGTAGATCCACTAGGAGCCTTCTCTAGTGTTCCTCACGGAGTTTTACATACCGAAGACATTAGGGTTTACATACATGCAAACATTGAGGAATTTGGGGAATTCAAATTAAGAGACCTCTATCACAAGCAACTGATAGACAATGCTTTTGAGCTTAAACCAGAGTATAAGGATATCCAGAAGAAACAATTTGAGCAATTTATTCATTTCCCCTGCTTTGAAGAAGATGAATGGGTCCGGTATGTACTGAGTAGGATGCATGACAACTTTCTATGGCTAGATAGACCCTGCAAGATAACAAAAGAGGCAATTAGAGCAGTAACTGGTCTATACTCTTCCAGAGGGGTACCTATCCTCAAATCTGTCAAGAACAACATTGTAACTGAGGCCACCGGATCAAAATTTGACAAGAGGGCAATGACCATTGAAGATATTTCGGATCCGGATATCAAATATGCATCAATGATAATAGGATACAAGATCTATCACTCCAGCAGGGAGAATTCTGTATCCGGAACTGCAATATACACTGCCTATGAAATGCTAAGAAAGAATGCAGAATATGATCTCTGTGAACTACTGCTAAGGCAATTAATGGAAAATATACAGAAAATCAAGAAGGATAAGAAGAATTCCTTTAAGTATGGTACTCTTATTGTATGTCTATTCTTCTACTTCATGAATGAGCTACCCGGAACAAGTGGATGGGTATGGCAGAATGACAAACCTGTTGCAGTCCAGATAAGAGACTATTTGCATGGACTTGGGGATGCAAAAGCGAGAAATTCAGCTCTATGGGGATACTTCAAAAACTTTCAGAGCATGATGCAAGCAAGAGAGAGAATTCCCCAGTCTCTTGTTGAAAAATACAAAGACTCAGTGTGTTTTATGGTTGACACTGATCAGTGCCTAATGGAGGCAGTAGAGCCAAGGACTGTCTGGATCATGCCCATGGGATATGAAGTGGATAAACAGATAGTGGAGCTGCATGTTCAACACATGCTAAGTCAGCCCAAAGATCCTAAGGCAGAAAGGTTTGGAACCTTTGAGGAGCTGAGTGTAAAAATACATGTAGAACTCAGGGAACCTGAGATTAAAAGAAAGGTGAGAAAAGAAGTAGAGCACATTGCTCAAGGCCTAGGCATCTCAAAGGAGGCACTTGATGCCAGCCGGGAAAAGAGGAGGAAGGCTGAGGAAGAAGAGAAAAGTAAAGAAAGTGCTCCGGTTGAAGCTCCCACCCGGACCAGATCATCAAAGAGATCTGCACCTCCCACAACCAAAAGTTCAAAACCGGAAGTTCAGGCATCCGGTAAGAGATCCAAGACAAAAGCCACAAGGGCTTATGGAAGCCAAAAGGATGAAGAGGAAACAGAATCAGATGAGGGAGTAAGACAAATAAAGAAACAGAAGAAGAAAGGATCCGGTAAGCCCTCCACAGGCAAGACAAGGATGAAACGGCAGAGGTAACTGTTGAAAAGCCCACTCTGTCTCTAGAGAGCATAATCAAGTCGGTCACGGTGGATGGGAAACCTTCAACCAATGACTGAATCCTATGATGACTTCAGTGAGGCTGACCAAAAGACTCTGCAGGAAGCCACAGTTAAATATCTGAACATATATAATAAGGCTTTCATTGAGATCATATCTCTCATTCCTAAAAGCCTAGAAAAGGAAATGGAAGTAAGAAAGAATAATGCTCATGCTAAAGATCTTGAGATCCGGGAGCAGATAGCTATTCAGCTATATCCTCAAATTGATCCCAAGACAATGAACATTATCTTCAAGGACTGCAAAGATGAGTTCAGAAGCAAAGCCAGGATGAATCAACTCATGCTTGGTGAGACTGACAAAGTGGCCCAAGAAACAGAAGAGATCCTCCGGAAGGCCTTCAAAAGGTTCAATCTTCCGGTTGTAGAGGATTTAGGTACAGAAACAGCTGAGGACTTGGGACCCTCTGCTCCAGAAGAAGTGGCCCATGAACAAGCTAGCATCTCTCCTCCGGTTTCCCCTACAGTCTCCGGATCCAAAGAAGAAGAGCAATTACAGGAGAAGGAAGCAGTGGTGAAAGACAAAGAGGTTGACAGTTCTAAGACTGCAGAAGAAAAGAAACATCTGTCTCCGGCAAGAGACACTGCACAAACTGTTCAACAATTTTTGAGCAAAGAAACTCTAGAGATTGATGAACCGGAGCTTCTAAAAGGCCCATTTGATTTTGACTCTCTCTCTCCAGTACAAACAATGAAGATAGCCTCATTTGCAAATGCCAAGGCAAATGAAAAGCTCCTGAAGTCTCATATGGAAGACTGTGAGTTGATAGAGGCTGCTTCCGGAGTACTTGTAAAGATCATGCCATCAATCCAGATAGATCCGACAGCCTCCTCTTCCGGTAATCTAAAAACCTTAGTCAGCAGTGTTGATACACATTTTGATTCTCTAGAAAAATCAGCTGAAGAAAAGGTCCGGAAGGAATTTTTGGATAAAAGATTTTCAGAAATATTAGAATTAATCTCTAAGGATAGGAAGATTGTAAGCATTGGAATAAGGAGCTTAGAGAATGCTCTTAAGGATGGCGGTGACATCTACAAATTTTGTATATCCTGGTCAAAGGCAACAGTAGCATTTGACAAGAAAATAAAAGAGGAACAGGATAAGCTACAAAGCTTATCTCAAAGTTTTGATCCTCTCTCTTCCTCTATAATAAATCAAGAATGTCAGACCATTGCAGTCTTGAATGAAATAAAAAATATTGAGAAGGAAAGGAAGAACATCACTAACCGGATGGGAGAACTTAGAAGAATTATAATCCCTAAGTTGGAAACTATGCATGAGGCCATCAGTGATGCTCAGACCACCGCCCAAACAAAAGATCCGACAGATCTCAAGCGGGCAGAAGCCTTTGCATTTTTGCTAAGTGGTCACATTTCAATTTTGGATAGAATGAAGCAAAGTTGGGCTACAGAAATGATCCAATTGCAGACATCCTTTGCAGACATTCTTCAGTACATGTGAGTATGTAAATATGCGGCTATATATAGAAAATTTTTGAAAATTTTGGTGTGCGGACCCTACCCTTTGCCATTGATGTCAAAGGGGGAGTGAGGAGCAGTGAAAAATGAGGAATCCAACTAAGGGGGAGTTCCGGAAATTGTATATAAAGACAGAGCATCAGCAAAGGGGGAGCATAGTGAAAACACTTAGTCATTTTTCACTAAGTGTTGCCATCAATGCCAAAGGGGGAGATTGTTGGCAAGAGACACTATATGGATTCATGGTTGTTGTCATTGATGGCAACAAAGGTCATCCCACATATCCGCAAGTCATGATGTGTCTCTACCGGAAGTCAGAATAAAGAATGTTGTGGTCCGGTGAAGAAGAACAGAGCATGTGGCAAGGTCCGACAGAGTGGTCCGGATCTCTCAGAGGAAGTGTCTTGGTGCAGTGCGGATTTGGGGAAGTCAAGAGGACTACCTTGAGTGGTATATTCCAAGGATTTAGCCTCCGGTGATGGACAAAGAAAAAGATATGAATGGTTGAGTACCGGATTCCTGAGAGACAGTGAAAACAGAGGAAGAACTGACTGGCAGAGTATCAGACTGCTTTCCGGATGTGTTACTGTTGATGACAGAGGTTGTGAAGGCATGAATCATGTTTGGCCGACATGATTAATGATATCTACAAGTATATGCTTGATCCGCATTGCTTGGTGAGGAAGGATTCAGCCGACAGAATGAGAGCTTGTAAGAAACTAGACTGTTCCGGATGCCGACTAGAAAGGTGATGAAATTACTTGTGCGGATATATATAGAGGATGGATTTAGTTGTGAAGTGTGTGGTGATGTGGAGATATATGTGAATAAGTCCAGATAAGAGCAGAGGTAGCAAAAAGGATCCGGTATGTGAAAGATAGCAGAATAAAGAACAGAGGAAAGATGAAGTGCAGCAGATCAGTGTACTGAGCCTAACCGGAACTGAACTCCAGCATATGCAGATGCTTCCAATCAGTTCAAGACTGTGATTCTCATCACTTTGTAGACAGTGTGTCTTCTTGTAGGTAGTGGGCCTCTTGTGAGCAGTGTGCTCGGGCAGTGAGCCCTAATTGGCAAGTGCCATTTTTGTAATTTCCTATTCTTCTAACAGAGAATAATTTTGGGTTAATCACCCCGTGGTTTTCTCCCTTAACAGGGTTTCCACGTCAAAAATACTGTGTCATGTGTTTCTTATTTCATGATTAATGTTTTTGTGTTTGATTCTATGCTGCATCAATTAAAAGGAAAGTTCAATAAGGGAATTAATTAGGATAACTGATTCACCCCCCCCTCTCAGTTATCAACAGAGAGCACTATTTCAAACAGAGACAAATGAGGAACCACTACAGAGGAAACATTTGTTCAGGACAAGATGCAAATCAAGAGGTAAGTGGTGTAAAGTTGTGATTGATAGTGGTTGTTCAGATAACCTAGTTTTAGAAGAGATGGTGACTAAGCTGAGGTTGGAAAGATTGAAACACCCTAAGCCCTATCAGATAGCATGGATTGAGGATGATCATAAGGTACTGGTGAGTGAACAATATTTGGTGAAATTTCATATTGGATCTTATCATGATGAAGTCTTGTGTGATATTATGCCTATGGATGTTTGTCATATCTTGTTGGGTAGACCTTGGCAGTATGATAGAAAAGTTATACATGATGGGAGAAAGAATACATACACTATAATAGAAAATGGAAAGAGAATTACTTTGATTTATTTAGAAGATGATCCTATAGATGTGGTATGTGGGAATGCTAGAATCTGTTTGGTAGATGAAAGGAAATTTCTAGATGATTTGAGACATGAGAACATGTGTTATGCCTTGATTCCTAAGAAACCTGAAACATTGAAGAAAGAGACTAAAGAATCACAACCGGAGGAGATAAAGGAGTTACTGAAAGAATATGAAGGCATCATATCAGATAATGTACTTGAAGGATTACCACCTATAAGACGTATTAGTCATCACATGGATCTTATACCTGGAGCAAGTTTGCCTAACAAAGAAGCACACTAGATGACACTGACAGAGAATGAAGAATTAAACAAACATATACAAGAATTGTTGAGGAAAGGTTTGATCAGAGAAAGTTTGAGTCTTTGAGTAGTACCTACAGTGTTAGCACCTAAGAAGGATGGAGAATGGAGAATGTGCACTAATTATAGAGAAATAAACAAGATTACAATTAAGTATAGATTTCCTTTACCTAGGATGGATGATATCATGGATTGTTTGAGTGGAGCAAGATATTTTACAAAGATGGACTTGAAGAGTGGACACCATCAGATCAGAATCAGAGAAGGTGATGAATGGAAGATTGCTTTCAAAACAAATGAAGGATTGTATGAGTGGTTAGTGATACCCTTTGGATTGAAAAATGCACCAAGTACTGTCATGAGATTGATGAATGAAGTCTTGAAGAAATTCTTGGGTAAGTTTGTGATTGTATACTTGGATGATATTTTGATTTTTAGTAAGACAAAAGAGGAACATATGTGGATATTAGACAAGTTCTGCAAAGATAGAGGGAAGAGAAATTGATGATAAACATCAAGAAGTGTAGTTTCTTGAAGGAAGAACTAGTATATTTGGGATTTGTGATTTTTGCAGAAGGATTGAAGATGGACCCTAAGAAAGTAAGAGCAATCATTGAATGGCCTACACCGGAGAGCATTGGAGAAGTTAGATCATTTCATGGATTGGCTAGTTTCTACCAGAAGTTCATCAGAAATTTCAATTCAATTTGTAAGCCTATGATAGAGACAATGAGAGGTGATAGAAAAGATTTTAAGTGGACATTTGGAGCAGATAAAAGTTTTGAACTATTGAAGTAGAAAGTGACAGAGCAACCTGTTTTGGCATTACTAAATTTTAATAAGGTATTTCAAGTTGATTGTGATGAAAGTGGAAATGCAATTGGAGCAATATTAAGTCAAGAAGGTAGACCTGTAGCTTATTTCAGTGAGAATTTGAATGATGCAAGGAGAAGATATTTATTTTATGATCAGGAAGTCTATGCAATAATTCAAGCCTTGAAGAAGTGGAGACATTACTTGTTGCCTAAGGAGTTTGTGTTGTATACAGATCATCAATCTTTGCAATATTTGAACAGTTAAGGTAAGTTGAATCAGAGACATATGAGGCGGGTAGAGTTCATGCAGAGTTATACATTTGTGTTGAAGCATAGGAGTGGAAAATCAAACAAAGTTGCTAACGCCTTGAGTAGAAGAAGAAACTTGCTGATAGAGATGAGAGTTGAAGTATTGGTTTTTGATGAATTGAAGAGCATATATGAGGGAGACACTAATTTTGTAGAACCCTAGAAAACATGTAGAGATCTTGATGTGATAGACAGGAGTAAGTGGTTGGACTATTTCATTCAAGAAGATATGTTGTTCAAAGGAAATCAGTTGTGCATACGTAAGAGTTTAATGAGAGATAATTTAATCAAGGAGAAACACAGTGGAGGATTGGCATGACACTTTGGCATTGATAAGACAGTGGCTTTGGTGAGTGAAAACTTCTTCTAGCCCCAGATACATAAGTATGTTTGGATATTTGTGCAGAGTTTTGGAGTTTGTGATGTTGCAAAAGGGAGTAGTCAGAATACTAGATTGTATAAACCTTTAACAATATTGGAGAGACCTTGGGAAGACATAAGCATGGATTTTGTGATGGATTGCCTAAGACACAAAGAGGACATGATTCGATATTTGTAGTGGTTGACAGATTTTCAAAGATGGCTCATTTCATACCTTGACAGAAGACAACTAATGCAGTGCATGTAGCAGACCTATTTTTCAAGGAGATTGTGAGATTACATGGATTACCTAAGAGTATAGTTTCAAATAGAGATACAAAGTTTGTTGGATACTTTTGGAGGACACTTTGGAAGAAGATGAAGATAGATTTGAAGTTCAGTTTAACTTTTCATCCACAAACTGATGGACAGACAGAGGTAGTGAATAGGAGTTTGGGAAATTTGTTGAGATGTTTGGTTGGAGAGAAAACTAAAAGTTGGGATTTGATTCTTTCACAAGCAGAGTTTACATATAATAATTTAGTGAATAGGAGTACCAGAAGAACATCTTTTGAGATTCTTACTGGAGTAAACCCTAAAGGAGTTGCAGAATTGAGAGATGTTAGTATGGAAGAAAAGAGAAGTGCAGAAGCAGAAGAATTTGTAGAACACATGAATATAGTACATGAGCATGTTAAGAAGCATTTGGAGAATATGAATAGTAAGTACAAAGAGAAGGCTGATGAGAAGAGAAGACATAAGGAATTTGAAGTTGAATATGAAGTGATGGTGTACTTGAGAAAAGAAAGATTTCCAGTTAGAACATATAACAAATTGAAGATGAAGAAGTTTGGACCTTGTAGGATACTCAAAAAATTTGATTTAGGGAATGCATATGAAGTGGAGCTACTAGAGATATTGGGTATTTCACCTATTTTCAACATTGCAGACTTATATCAGTATCATGAAACAGAGTTCAGTGACAGCATGGAAGAAGACTTGAAGAAGCAATTACCACAACGAGCACTAGAGTAGATTGAAGACATTTTGGATAGCAAAGTTGGATGCAGCACTAGAGGAAGACAATACAGAGAATATCTTGTGAAATGGAAAGGCAGACCGGAAGAAGATTCATCATGGATTTCTCAGGCTAAGGTGGACAATCTTGGTTCTCCCCTAGCCCCAGTAAAGTGAGGGACTCACTTTTTAAACAACCTTGGATGTCTGATGCAAGAGCATTCCTAGTCTAAGAGTAATCTTGCATCAACCAAAAACATTTGCATTTCAGTTTGTTTGCAGTTCAGTTTGTTTCCTTTCATTTTCCAATTTATTTTAGGCAGTTCAGTTAGAAGTAGTTTCTGTATTTTGGTCCAGTTGCATTGCAGACCTTGCAGATTTGGACTTAGCATCTACATTCATTCATCTACATCATATCCAGAATTTAGAGATCTGCACATCATTACTAGAAAGATATCGCTACCAGAAGATCGACTGTTTTCTCAGAACAGAGCATCTTGATAATCATAGACAACCAGATGAAGGAGAAACCTGCAGAAGCATTTCCCGATCTGTGAAGCCTAATGACACATCATTCAATGATATTTAGTTCATGTCTGACCTTCCTCAAAGATCCACACATCATTCCATTCATTTTCCATAGGAGTTCTATGCAATTAGGTCTGACCTATTTGTGTACACATGTTACAGCTCTTCATCAGAATTCGTGAGCTTCCTTGGCTGACACGAAGGAATCTTATGATCTAGAGTTGATATATATTGATGTAATAGATTCATGGGAAAGTAGTTATCAAGTAGTAATTCACATCATAGTATCTGATAGTTTAGTTTTTTGTGAGGAGCTCCAAAGCTTTATCTTTCCCATGTATGTAATCAGGCCTATGAGCATTAATTATAATCCTGCATGTTACTGGCTGATCTCTATTTGAGTTCTATGATATACTGAATGATTGAATCTGCATTTGTTCCATTTCTCTGAGTTGTTTCCATTGTGTTTAATCTTGTTGCATGGTCCGGAAGTTCATTCTATGAACCCTCCTACCGTGACTGCACCAATTAGCTCTCAATATATATTGCAATCTTTTACAAATGGTGATGTTCAGGCTTGGTCACTCCATGGGCCTGGAACATGCTGGCTCACTACCATGAAGTACAACTAGGTCTAGTAGGCTCATTGCCTCAACCCTAAATCTAGAAAGATTACAATGAGGGATATTAAACCCTAATGGTTGCTTACAGCTTGGCTCACTGCCAAGTACAACTGAAATTATATAATAAAAATGAATATTGCAATAGCATCTATCAGTATGCATGGGTACAGTCATTTAGCAACTGAATACTGAATCCTGAGTCTTCATCGTCACTGATCTTCTATCTCTACTCTGATAATCACATCAATCATATTCACACAATACTTCTTCACACTTTTCCACAAACAAACATTGAATTCGATCCCATATATATCCTCAACACTTGAGATCTTCATATTAGGTCGGCATACTCAAATGAAGTGTATAGTTAATAAACATGTAGCTTATTAGCCAAATCCATTCATCAAATTACATGGAAAACCTAAGTAACATTTGAAACACCTTCTCATATGTCAGCTCCAACTATAGAACCAATTAGGATAAAGTTCTAATCAATAGAACACCGCACATAAATCAAATTATCATGTTAGCCTCAAACATAGACTGTTAGTGACTCAGTCTAATTGTCAGATCACAACTTTCACTACAGACCACAATACTTGCTCAAAATCATATCAAAGACTCCTTAGACATCACACATCATACCTTTAGAACTACAAATAAAAATATCCTTTAGCGGCAAAATGCAGACCACCAAAACTTAGACTCTGTCATAGTCAAATTGATGTAGGAGCATCCCTGGTTCAAGAGAAATCTTCAACCAAAAACATTTGCATTTCAGTTCTTTCATTTTCTAGTTCAATTCAGGCAATTCAGTTAGTAGCAGTTTTCAGCTTGTGGTCCAATTTTTACATTTCACATCTTACGGATTTGGACTTAGCATCTACATTCATTCATCTACATCATATCAAGAATTTAGAGCATTTGGATTAGTTACCAGAAATATATCGCTATTAGAAGTTGATTATTTTCTCAGAGCAGAGCAGAGCATTTTAATAGTTCTTGATAATCAGCTGAAGGAGAAGGCTTGCGGATCATTTCTTAACTTGCGGATCTCATTGACACATCATTCAATGTTCTTTGGTTCATGGTTAACCTTCCCCAATGGTCCACACGTGGTTCTTTTCATTTGAGGAAGTGTTCTATGCATTTAGGTCCAACCTATTTCTAAACACGTTACAACTCTTCATTGGAGTTTGTGATCTTCCTTGGCCAACGCGGAGGAATCTATTGGTCTGGAAATGATATATAAATATGTAATAGATCCTTAGGAAAGTAGTCATCAAGTTTTAAGCTATTCACAAAAGAAAGATCTGATAGTTTGGATTCTGTGCGAAGGAGCTTCAAAGCCTTATCTTACGCATGTATGTAATCAGACCTATGAGCCCTAATTGTAAGCCCACATGTTGCCAGCCAGATTGTATTTGAATTCTTTGATATATTGCATGGTTGAATCTACATTTGCTTTATCTCTTTGAGTTGTTTCCATTGTGTTTACTCTTGATGCACGGTCCAGACGGTTCATTCTATGAACCCTCCTACCGTGACTGCACCAAGTGGTATCAGAATGAAAGTTCAAATCTTAGAGTGAAAGTTTGATTCTTTGGAGTGAATTGGCAAAGGGGATTCCATAAGATCTTGTTGTAAATAGATCTTCGATCTAAGGAAGGTTACTTGTGCGCAACCAATCACCTATTGAGAGGTAGTTGTTGCTTGTAGCCCGATCGCTAAACTTGAGGCAATTTGCACTTGATCTTAGGAAGATGCCACCATGAAGACTTCCTCCTATTGGTAAAATGGCTAATAGAATGGATGAGATGATGGAATTGATGAGAATAATGTAAATTCATTTGGATGCTGTTGAAGAAGATAGGCGAAGAGGATTGACACCGAGACCTAATGTTGAAAGTGATGGTGAAGAAGAATTTCAATCTGTTGAACACACTAGCGAAACCCTAGGAGGTGATGAAGAAGAAGAATCAGATCAGATAAAGATGTTGCAATCTATTTCCAATATTGGAAAGAGACCTAGAGTTGATGTTCTGAACTATACTGGTAATTTGAATCGTGGAGAATTGATTGACTGGATAAATGACATGGAAGAATACTTTGAATATGAGGAGATTGAAGATCTAGAGAAGGTGAAATTTGCCAAGACAAAATTGAAAGGACATGCTACTATATGGTGGAAAGAAGTTTAGTTGGAAATAAATAGAAGAGGAAAAGAAAAGATTACAATGTGGGACTGTATGGTAACAAAGTTAAAGAATTAGTTCATACCTGTGGACTATGAGTTGGAATTGTTGAAAAGATTGCAAAACCTGAGACAAAAGGAGAAATCTGTGAAGGAATACATTGAAGAATTTCATAAGATGATTATAAGGATAGGACATAGTGAAGCAAGAAAGGAGAAAGTAGCTAGATACATCAATGGACTGAGATTGAACATTCAAGAAGAACTAAGTTTGGTAAGGATGACATCTTTGGAAGAAACATATCAATTTTCATTGAAAGTTGAAGAAAATATGAATAAGAAACATGATCAGAGACAGAGAGGTAGAGGAGGTAAATTTTAGAAGGGAAGATCATTTTCTAGATATGATAGATCATCGGTGGAGCAAAACAATGCTTACCGGAGAGATAACAGAAATTTTTACTAGAGAGTAAACCCTAGTGCATACCGGAATGAAGGATACAAAAGAGAAGGAAGAGGATTTGATAAGAAGACATTTGGAGGTACTTGTTTCAAGTGTGGAGGTGAAGGACATAGAGCATTTGAATGTAATCAAGGTAGTACAAGCAAGAAGACACAGAATAGTGGGAGAGCAGCCTATGCTGAGGAAGAACCTGTTGGATCACCTTGTTCAGTTAGCAATACAAAGAAAGGAGAATCTTTGGTGATGAGAAGAGCACTATTTCAAGTAGAGACAAATGAGGAACTATCACAGAGGAAGAGTCTATTCAGAACTAAATGCAAATCAAGAGGTAAGTGTTGTAAAGTTGTAATTGTTAGTGGTAGTTTAGATACCCTAGTTTCAGAGGAGATGGTGAATAAGCTGAAGTTGGAAAGATTGAAACACCCTAAGCCCTATCAGAGAGCATGGATTCAGGATGATCATAAGGTACTGGTGAGTGAACAATGTTTGGTGAAATTTTATATTGGATCTTATCATGATGAATTCTTGTGTGATATTATGCCTATGCATGTTTGTCATATCTTGTTGGGTAGACGTTGGCAGTATGATAGAAAAGTTATAAATGATGGGAGAAAGAATACATACACTATAACAGAAAATGGAAAGAGAATTACTTTGATTCTTGTAGAAGATGATCCTAAAGATGTGGTATGTGGGAATGCTAGAATCTGTTTGGTAGATGGAAGGAAATTTCTAGATTGTTTGAGACATGAGAATATGTGTTATGCCTTGATTCCTAAGAAACCTAAAACATTGAAGAAAGAGACTGAAGAATCACAACTGGAGGAGATAAGGGAGTTGTTGAAAGAATATGAAGACATCATATCAGATAGAATGACACTGACAGAGAATAAATAATTAAATAGACAGATACAAGAGTTGTTGAGGAAAGGTTTGATCAGAGAAATTTTGAGCCCTTGTGTAGTACCTGTAGTGCTAGCACCAAAGAAGGATGGAGAATGGAGAATGTGTATTGATTCCAGAGCAATAAACAAGATCACAGTTAAATATAGATTTCCTTTACCTAGGATGGATGATAATTGTTTGAGTGGAGCAAGATATTTCACAAAAATAGACTTGAAGAGTGGATACCATCAAATCAAAATCAGAGAAGGAGATGAATGGAAGACTACTTTTAAGACAAATGAAGGATTATATCAATGGTTAGTGATGCCTTTTGGATTAACAAATGAACTGAGTACTTTCATGAGGTTGATGAATAAAGTCTTGAAGAAATTCTTGGGTAAGTTTGTTATTGTATACTTGGATGATATTCTGATTTTCAGTAGGACAAAAGAAGAACATTTGTTGCATATTAGACAAGTTTTGTAGAGGTTGAGAGAAGAGAAATTGCTAATAAACATCAAGAAGTGTAGTTTCAGGAAGGAAGAATTGGTATATCTAGGATTTGTGATTTCTACGGAAGCATTGAAGATGGACCTTGAGAAACTGAAAGCAATTGTTGAATGGCCTACACTGGAGAGCATGGGAGAGGTTAGATCATTTCATGGTTTGGCTAGCTTTTACTAGAAGTTCATTAGAAATTTTAGTTTAGTTTGTAACCCTATGAGAGAGATAATGAGAGGTGACAGAAAAGATTTCAAGTGAACATCAGGAGCAGATAAGAGTTTTGAGTTGTTGAAGCAGAAAGTAACAGAGTAACCTATTTTAGCATTACCAGATTTCGATAAGGTATTCCAAGTTGATTGTGATGCAAGTGGAAATGCAATTGGAGCAATGTTAAGTCAAGAAGGTAGACCTGTAGCATATTTCAGTGAGAAGTTGAATGATGCAAGGAAAAGATATTTAGTTTATGATCAAGAGTTCTATGCCATAATTCAATCCTTGAAGAAGTGGAGACATTACTTGTTGCCTAAGGATTTTGTGTTGTATACAGATCATCAAGCTTTGCAGTATCTAAATAGTCAGGGAAAGTTGAATCAGAGACATATGATATGGGTAGAGTTCATGCATAGTTGTACTTTTGTGTTGAAGCATAGGAGTGGTAAATCAAATAAAATTGTTGATGTCTTGAGTAGAAGAAGAAACTTGTTGACAGAGATGAGAGTTGAAGTATTGGGTTTTGATGGATTGAAGAACATGTATGAGGGAGACATTGATTTTGTAGAACCTTAGAAAGCATGTAAGGAACCTATTGTGGCAGATAGGAGTAAGTGGTTGGATTATTTCATTCAGGAAGATATGTTATTCAAAGGAAGTCAGTTATGCATACCTAGAAGTTCTATGAGAGATAATTTGATCAAGGAGAAGCATAGTGGTGGATTGGTAGGACATTTTGACATTGACAAGATAGTGGCTTTGGTAAGTGAAAATTACTTTTGGCCTCAGATACATAAGGATGTTTAGAGATTTGTGCAGAGTTGTAGAGTTTGTCAAGTTGCAAAGGGGAGTAGTCAAAACACTAGATTGTATAAACCTTTGACAATACCGGAGAGACCTTGGGAAGACATAAGCAAGGATTTTGTAATGGGATTACCTAAGACACAGAGAGGATATGATTCAATATTTGTAGTGGTTGACAGATTTTAAAAAATGGCTCATTTCATACCTTGTATGAAGACAATTGATGTAGTGCATGAAGCTGACCTATTTTTCAAAGAGATTGTGAGATTGCATGGATTACCTAAGAGTATAGTTTCAGACAGAGACACAAAGTTTGTTGGTTAGTTTTGGAAGACACTTTGGAAGAAGATGAAGATAGATTTGAAGTTCAGTTCTACTTTTCATCCACAGATAGATGGACAGACAGAGGTAGTGATTAGGAGTTTGGGAAACTTGTTGAGATGTTTGGTTGGAGACAAAGCCAGAAGTTGGGACTTGATTCTTTCACAAGTAGAGTTTTCATACAATAATTCGGTGAATAGGAGTACTAGACGAACACCTTTTGAGATTGTTACTGGAGTGAATCCTAGAGGAGTTACAGAATTGAGAGATATCAATACAAAAGACAAGAGGAGTGTAGAAGCAAAAGAATTTGTAGACCATATGAAGACAGTCAATAATCAGGTGAAGAAACATTTGAGGGACATGAACAGTAAGTACAAAGAGAAAGCAGATGAGAAGAGAAGACATAAGGAATTTGAAGTTGGAGATGAAGTGATGGTGTACTTGAGAAAAGAAAGATTTCCAGTTGGGACTTATAACAAGTTGAAGATGAAGAAGTTTGGACCTTGTAGGATACTCAGGAAATTTGATTCAGGAAATGCATATGAAGTGGAATTACCGAAGACATTGGGTATTTCACCTACTTTCAACATTGTAGATCTATATCAGTATCATGAAGCAGAGTTCAGTGACAGTGTGGAAGAAGACTTGAAGAAGCAGTTACCACAACAAGCACCAGAATAGATTGAAGACATTTTGGACAACAGAGTTGAACGCAGCACTAGAGAAAGACAATACAAGGAGTACCTTATGAAGTGGAAAGGTAGACTGAAAGAAGATTCATCTTGGATTTCTCAGGCTAAGGTGGACCATCTTGGTTCTCCCCTAGCCCCAGCAAAGTAAGGGACTCACTTTTTCAATAACCCCGGATGTCTAATGCATGAGCATCCCTGGTTCAAGAGAAATCTTGCATCAACCAAAAACATTTGCATTTCAGTTTGTTTGTATTTCAGTTCTTACATTTTCCAGTTCAGTTTAGGCAGTTCAGTCAGTAGTAGTTTTTAGCTTATGGTCTATTATTTGCATTTCACATCTTGTGGATCTAGAATTAGCATCTACATCCATTCATCTACATCATATCAAGAATTCAGAGCATTTGGATCAGTTACTAGAAAGATATTGCTATCTGGTGCAGTCACAGTAGGAGGGTTCACAGAATGAATTGTCTGGACTGTGCAACAATAGTAAACACAATGGAAATAACTCAAATAAATGAAGAAAATATAGATTTAGTTATTCAGTATATCATAGAATTCAAAATAGAGATCTGTCGGCAACATGTGGGCTTACAATTAGGGCTCACAGGCCTGATTACATACATGTGCAAGATAAGGCTTTGAAGCTCCTTCACACAAAATCTAAACTATTAGCTATCACTATATCATGAACTTCTTAATTTCCTGACTACTTTCCTAGGGATCTATTACATCTTTATATATCATTTCTGGACCAGTAGATTCCTCCGCGTTGGCCAAGGAAGGTCACAAACTCCAATGAAGAGTTGTAACATGTTCATAGATAGGTCAGACCTAAATGCATAGAACACTTCCTCAAATGAATGGAACAACGTACGGACCCTTGGGGAAGGCTGGTCATGAACCAAAGAACATTGAATGATGTGTCAATGAGATCCGCAAGTCAAGGAACGATTCGCAAGCCTTCTCCTTTAGCTGATTATCAAGAACTATTAGAATGCTCTATTATGAGAAAACAGTCAACTTCTGATGGCAATATATTTCTGGTAACTGATCCAAATGCTCCGAATTCTTGATATGATGTAGATGAATGAATGTAGATACTAAGTCTATTGCAAGTATGGGCCTAACCAGTGTTGTCATTGATGTCAACATACTCTTGTTGCATTGATGTCAAGGATTGGATGAGCTGTGTGCTAAGGATATTGAGAAAATTAGCCCTATCAGAAACTAAGAAGGACAGTGAAGACAGTGAAGTTCTATGAAGCAAAAATCTTAGTCAGTTGAACATCAGAGTATGCACATCAAAGGGTTTGTAGATATGTGTCTGAAGGTGCTCCAGCCAAGATTTCAGAGATCCACATGAAAATTTTGAGAAGTTATGGTCATATGAATAAAACTAGTCCTGGCAGCTATTTAGAGGTGACAGAGTGGCACAAATAGGTCCGGTGAGATCCAGAAATGCAATATCTTGTTCTGCGGATCTGGTGGCATGTTTGGGAATTCCATGCAAATTGACAACTCAATTAGTTTATTTTTTGGAGGTTCAAAAGCAATTATTCTAATGTGACAGTGATGACCAGCTATGTTCTTGAAGTTCTGAATGAAGATATGAATGATTTTAGTAAGCAGAAGTGGTGTGGATATTCTTGGTGATTCAGGGAAGCTTGTGGGGGTCTCTAGATTGTGTCTAGTTTGTGTTGGTAGTCCAAATTGAAGATTGAGCTCATAATTGAAGATTTACCTTCTAGTGATGGTGTTCTTCCTAATCTTGGTTGACTGGATGTCTTGTACTTATTGCGGGTGATCTTGAAGATGTTTTGCGAAGCCTGGCATGTTCCACAAAGCAAATTGAAGTCCCACCTATGGGTAGTCAACAATATAGTAGTGCGTATGAAGCTTTTGTAATAAGTCAAGTTATATTTTTGTAATTGCTCTGTAATAAAATAAGTGTATGTTGTGCCAACTTTGATGATCTTTCCAAGGTTGATGTCTTGTATAAATAAGAATTGCGAAGTCATTCAAAAGCATCCTGGTAGCGATGAGAAGGTGGTAAAGAAGAAGAAAGAAAGGCATAGCAGAGGTATTGGGCTTAAATGGAACTGACTCAAGCATAGTGAAGATGCTGATCTCCAGTTCAAGTATGTAATATTTATAGTATTCTGTAGACAGTGTGTCTCCCATAGGCAGTGGGCCTCTTGTGAGTAGTGTGCTCAGGCTGTAAGCCCTAATTGGCAAGTGCCATCTTATTCGTCTTTATTCTTCTAACAGAGAATACAATCTTGGGTTAACCACCCTGTGGTTTTTCCCTTAACTAGGTTTTCCACGTCAAAATCTTGGTGTTATATGTGTTGAATTTGTTTTTGCTCTTGAATTATTGCATTATGCTTCCTTGATTAATCTTTGATATGCTATTGAAATATAAGAAGGCTCAAAGTAACAGATTTTGGTAACAACTAATTCACCCCCCCTCTCAGTTGTCTGTCCTAAATCCAACAATTGGTATCAGAGCTAAGTTCCTCTAGAAGAAGATTAACCACTTGAGGAGATTCAGAATGTCAACCTACAAGAAGGATAGTCCAAGGTTTGATGGTTCAAACTTCACTGCCTAGAAAAGCCACATGGAATGTCACATACAATGCATGGGATATCAGTACTAGAACATAACCTCAACTAAATATGTTCCCCCAAGGAATGGCCCCACAACTCTAGATGAAATCAGAGATGCAAAGAATAACCTTCGAGCTAAAGAAGCCCTACTAAGTGCCTTGTCTAATTCAGAGCTGACAAATGTTATGGGATTGAAGACTACCTATGAAATTTGGACAAATCTTGAAAATCTATATGAAGGAGACAAATATGTTAAGTGTGCCAAGCTGCAAAGTCTGAAAGGAAAGTTTGAAAACTTAAAGATGAGTGATGATGAGAATATCACTTCTTATATGACAAAAGTAAATGAGCTTATTTGTGGCATCAGATGTGCTGGTGGAGTACTGGATGAAGATGAAATTATTGCTAAAGTTCTCAGATCCTTACCCCCTACTTATAAACACAAAGTTTATGTCATTGAGGAAATCAGATCTTTAACAACTATCACAAGGGATCAATTGGTTGGTAAGATATTTGCTTTTGAGTTAGCTGAGTTTGGTGATGCACTACCCAAGACTGAATCTACATTCAAAGCTAGTGCCTCTACAAAAGGCAAATAGAAATATGATCTAGGTGAAAGTTCCTCAAGAAAATCAACTTGGTATGAGAAAGCAAGAAAAGATCTGGAAGAGGATGAACTAGAAGCTAAACAACGTGAGGCCCTCATTGCAAAGAGACTTCCAAAAGGATTTGGTAAGTATGAAGGAAAATTACCTTTTAAATGCTTTGCCTGCAATAAGATTGGTCATTTTGCCTCAAGATGTCCAGAAAGGTTTTCAAGGCTAAACCTTAATAGATCAAGGTTTTAGAAAAAGTATTACTATCTTCAAGAAGATGATGATGAAGGAGTAACAGATGATGAATTTGAGATAGGAAATAAATCCGGAAGTGACTAGGTGTTTATTGCCATCAAAGAAGAAGATTCAATGCCTATTGAATCTACCAATCATAAGATGATAGAAAGTGCTTTGGCTACCCAGGTTGAAGAAAAAGATGAATGGCTTATTGACAGTGGATGCTCTCACCATATGACTGGCAACAAGAGTAAGTTCTTAAGATTGGAAAGATATGAAGGTGGAATTGTAAAGTTTGGAGATAATTTTGCTGGTAGAATTAAAGGTAGAGGAACTATTTCTTTTGATGGAAAGAACAAAACTAGTGACGTTCTGTATGTTGAAGGTCTGAAGCATAATCTTCTTAGTGTTGGACAATTGGTGGACAAAGGCTATGATCTCTGATTCAAAAATGGAAAATGCAAGATTTTTGAAAGCTCTGGAGCTGAGATTGCATCTGGTACATAGACAAAAGGTAACATCTTCCAATTGGTTGGTACTTGTAAAAGTTGTTTATTTGTTCAAATTGATCAGATTTGGTTATGGCATAGGAGAATGTGTCATGTAAATTTTGATAATATCATCAAGATAAGAAACACACGGGTTGTAAGAGATCTTTAAAGACTAATGAAACCTACTAACAATTTGTGCAAAGAATGTCAGTTGGGCAAATAGAATAGAGTCACATTCAAAAGTAAGGAACAATCTTCAACCAGATTGTTAGACTTGGTACACACTGATCTCTGTGGTCTGGTAAGAATCAGGAGTCTACAAGGAGATAGGTATTTCATGTTGCTAATTGATGACCACTCTCGGATGATGTGGGTAACTTTCTTAAAGGAGAAATCTAAAGCACTTGAGAATTTAAAAATATTCAAGGCTATGGTAGAAAATGAAACTGGCATGAACATAAAATGCCTCAGGTCTGATAGAGGTGGAGAATTCACATCTGGTGAGTTCATTTCATTCTGTGAGAAGCATGGGATAAAGAGACAGTTATCAACTCCAAGGACTCCACAGCAGAATGGGGTAGTGGAGAGAAAGAACTGGACCATCCAGGAAGCATCTAGAACCATGATGATGGAAGCAAATATTCCTCACATCTATTAGAGAGAAGCTGTAAGCACTGATGTCTATACTCTTAATCAAGTACAACTCAAAGGCAATACTGGTAAGACTCACTCCTACTATGAAGTACTTCAGAGTCTTTGGTAGTAAATGCTATATCAAAAGAGATGAAGATTTTGGCAAGTTTGATGCTAGAAGTGATGAAGGAATTTTCTTGGGATATTCTACTCAAAGCAAAGCATATTGGTGTTACAATAAGAGATTGAGGAAGATTGTAGAAAGTACAAATTTGAAGGTTAATGAAGGCATGGAAAATCCCTCAAGGTATTATGAATATGAAGCAGATGTTCAGGATAATGTCTCAAATCAAGAAGAACTAGTCCCCACTCCAGTTCAGATTCAGATTGATCTAGAGAATCCTAATATACAAGAGGAAGAGACCTGCTTGGAAGAAATTGTCCAAGAATCAGAAGTGTAAGAGAATCCCAAAACTCCCAAGTATGTAAGACTAAATCATTTTGAAGATCAGATCATAGGATATAGAAGCAAAGGTGTTCAAACAAGAAGGAAAATTTCTCAAGATTTAGTGAAGTACTATCTGATTTCAAAAATTGAACCAAAAATAATAAGTGAAGCTTGCAATGATGAGAATTGGGCTAAAGCAATGGAGGAAGAATTGATTTAGATTGAAAAGAATAACACTTGGGATCTTGTCCCCAGACCTAAGGACAAAAATGTGATTGGGACTAAGTGGGTCTTCTGAAATAAACTAAATGAAGAAGGTGAAGTAGTAAGAAACAAAGCTAGATTGGTCTGTAAGGGTTATTCTCAAGTAGAAGGAATTGACTTTGAAGAGACTTTTTCTCCAGTGGTGAGAATTGAAGCAGTCAGAGTATTTCTTGCCTTTGCTACCTTCAAGGATTTCAAAGTATATCAGATGGATGTCAAGTCTGCATTCCTAAATGGTGATTTGGAAGAAGAGGTATACATTGAGCAACCGGATGGATTTCAATTGTCTGATCATGGTGATATGGTCTTCAAGTTGAAGAAAGCATTGTATGGACTCAAACAAGATCTAAGAGCCTGGTATGAAAGATTGGACAAACATCTTTTGAAGATTGGTTTCAACAAAGGCACTGCTGACAGTAATCTATATTTTAAGATTGATCACGAAAGTATCTTGATTGTTGAAGTATTTGTTGATGATATCTTTTTTGGAGGGAAAGATAGTATGTACAAGACCTTTGCAAATCAAGTGCAAAGTGAATTTGAGATGTCCATGTTTGGGGAAATGAATTTCTTCTTGGGTCTGTAAATCACTCAAATAAAGAAAGGAATCTTCATATCACAGACCAAGTATGTGAAAGAGTTGTTGAAGAAATTTGGGATGGAAGACTCAAAGGCAGTGAATACTCCCATGGCAATCGGATGTAAGCTGAGTAAAGATGATGAAACCCCTAAGGCTGATCAGAAAAAGTATAGGTCAATGATTGGAGGACTGCTCTATCTTACTCAAACTAGACCTAATATTATGAATGCTATTGGTCTTGTTGCCAGATTCCAAGCTGATCCTAGAGAGTCTCATGTCATGGCAATCAAGAGAATTCTCAGATATCTGAAGGGAATAGTTGAGTATGGATTATGGTATCCTAAGGATCATGACTTCTCTCTTCATGCATACATAGATGTTGATTGGGCAGGGGATGTGGATGACCGGAAGAGTACCAATGGTGGTGCATTCTTTTTCAGAAAAAGATTGGTTTCTTGGCTGAGCAAGAAACAAGAGGCAATATCTCTATCCACTGCAGAAGCAGAATATATTGTAGCAGTAGGTAGTTGCACTCAAGTATTATGGATGAAGCAAATGCTAAGAAATGTCAAAGTAGAGTATGAGGAACCTATCACAATCTTTTGTGATAACTCAAGTGCAATAAATATTCATAAAATATGGTGTTGCATTCAAAGACAAAACATATATCCATCAAGTTTCACTTTTTGAGAGAGCAGGTGAACAAGAATGAAGTCAGATTGGAGTTTGTGCCCTCAAAGGATTAGATTGTAGACATTTTTACTAAACCTCTACCTAAGGACTCTTTTGAGTATCTCAGGGAGAAGTTAGGGGTTATTACCCCTCTGGTTCTAAATTAAGGTGCACTGATGTGCATCAATCTGGTGGATCTCACAGTCATATCTTGTGATTCAGATTGATCTTAGGAGGTTGCTACTCAAAGGGAGCAGTCAGTATAACTCTGAAGACTGAGAAGTGGTTGAGAGTATGTGCCCTTTGCCATTGATGTCAAAGGGGGAGAGAAGACATGTGAAAAACAAAAGTGGTTGATGATCAAAGGGGGAGCAGTAAAGGAAGAGAAGACATGTGAATGACTACTACTGATAGGAGAGCTATGTCAGTTAGTAAGGAGAAGTTCTTGTCTTGATTCTTAAAATAGTTTTTCATATTATATGTTGCCATCAATGACAAAGGGGGAGATTGTTGCAAGTATGGGCCTAACTAGTGTTGTCATTGATGTCAACATACTCCTATTCCATTGATGTCAAGGATTGGATGAGCTGTGTGTTGAGGATATTAAGAAAATTAGCCCTATCAGAAACAAAGAAGGATAGTGAAGACAGTGGAGTTCTATGAAGCAAAACTCTGAGTCAGTTGAACATCAGAGTATGCGCATCAAAGGGTTTGCAGATACGTGTCTGAAGGTGCTCCAGCCAAGATTTCAGAGATCCACATAAAAATTTGGAGAAGTTATGGCCATATGAATAAAACTGGTCCTGGCAATTGTTCAAAGGTGACAGAGTGGCACAAATAGGTCTAGTAAGATCCAAAAATGCAATATCTTGTTTTGCAAATCTGGTGGCATGTTTGGGAAGCCCATGTGAATTGACAACTCAATTGGTTCATGGTTTGGAGGTTCGCAAGCAATTATTCTAATGTGACAGTGATGACCAGTTGTGTTATTGATGTTCTAAATGAAGATACGAATGATTTTAGTAAGCAGAAGTGGTGTGTGTTAGTGCCTGAATTGACTGACAGTTTTTGAGCAATTTTCATGCAGGCACTTTCCCTAAGTATCCAAAAAATGTTCTAAGTGTTGGACCTCCTCAGCATTTTTCAGCTGCATCATCATATTTTCTTTGATGAGGAGGTCATCATCATCATCTTTGCTTTGATGGTGGTCAGCATCATCATGTTTCCTGGCGACTTGTTTTTCATCAGGATCATCATATTTCAATATCGGGTGATGTCTGGATATCATCCTGATCCTGCTGGCGAGCTACAGTGTGTCCTGACTTGCTTGCGAGGGTGATTTTTCAAGTATCCGGTGATTTTCCAATTATCACCTTGCCCTTTTATGATGATGATGTCACCCCGATCTTCTGAAGGGGTTATTCTCTGAGTTGTTCGACCTGACTTGTTTTTTTCTTAAGGGTCGTCATCATCATCATCATATTTCCAGTTATCACCGTGTTGCTTGCGAGGATCATCATATTTTCTGCCTGCATGATATTTCGCCGGGGTGATATTTTTATCATCGGGTGATCTTGGTTATGATCATCCTGATGATGTTGTTGAAGAGTTCTAAGTATGACCCGATATTCACTGGGGTCATCATATTCTGAACATCAGGATGATCTTAGTCAATATCATCCTGATGATGTTGTATCACTTCATGTTCGTTGTTTTATCATCCTGATGATGCTGACGTCATTCTTATGTCAGGGTGATATCTATTTCTCTGCCTATCTGCATCATGATATTTCCGAAGGAGGAGGTGATATTTTCATTTTTGAATATCACCCGGATGTATGTTTGTTCCAGCGTCATGATGATGCTGATATCAAGGAGATATCCGCCTGCCGGCTTCGTGCATTATCTAGTGGGGGGTGATCTTTTCAAGCATCATCATATTCATTTATCACCCCGATCTTATAGTGGAGCTACAGTGCAACATGATATTTGTGCATCAGGATGATATTTCCAAATATCCGGTTATCTTCCGAATATCATCCTGATGTCGATATGATGATGACGTCATCAAGGTCCGGGGGGGTCATATTTCTAACACTGATCATCTTGTGGAGATCCCCCGATATTTGCAAACATGATGATGACGTCATCCGGATATGAGGAGGTGCGCAGTGGGCAGATATGATGATGACGTCAGCAGGATATGATGATGACGTCATCAGGATGTTCATCGGCCAGACTTTTGGTATAGGCTCAGCAGGAGGATGTTCCTCCGATGGATCAGGTTGTGCGGGTGAAGGCGATTATCATGCAGGTTATATTGCGATATGATGCTGACGTCAGGGTGATATTTCAAGCGACAGGATATCATGCTGCTGGAGGAGGATGATGATGAAGTCTTATACTAGTGTCGTCAGGAGCAAAAGCACCGACATTATATATGCTCGTGGCCTAGTATATAAAGTGTTGAAAAGGTCACCGCGGGGTGCATGTGGGATAATTAATATCCTACATATTTTCAAATATCATGATGATGAATCTCGGTGGGAAATGGTTGCGATGCAGAATTGACGTTTTCCCGAGGCCGCGGGTTGGTGCGCCATTAATGGCGAAGGTTGCAGAGGTATGGGCGGATCTGGTACCCGATTGAAGGTGTACATCGACGGACAGTGGCGCAGGGCTCGATGTTTCTTCCTGTCTCCTCCCCTACCTACTGCATTCATGTTTGGGCGCCAATCTGGTGATGTGTTGAGCGCCATTTTTCTGATACTGTGTATCTGGCGGGATTTTTGGTCAACCATGTAATTAATTGCTGTGGTACACTACCTGGCTGTTATAAGCAGGAAGTGTTACTCATTTTTGGTTGTTGAAAACTGGACATTTTGGCTCTGTAATAAGATACAACTGGTTTTGGTTGCTCTGTGCAGCAAAACTTGTGAGTTTATGTATCTCCTGTTGTACGATTTGGCATGAATCCACTGATTTCATGGTTAATCTTATATGAATAATGCTGTGTTTGCATGTGTTATGCTGATTCTGTCTCCAGATTTGCATGTATCTTTCTTACTGCAATAGGGATGCCATAAGTATAGACAGCTTAACACTCTTTATTGGGAGATATCTGTAAGGCATATATCATGTGTATCCCCCTGAAATCCAGTTTTAGCTATTCATGTTGATCATTCACAGGTGTATGTCTACCGACTCCAAGCCCTGGATAGGCACCAATCTAGCTCTGTGTTGAGGTTATACACCATGTCCAGCTTTGCATCCAAAATTCAAACTAAACCATTTCATACTTCCACCTATTAGTTGTAGGAGTAGGATTAGGAACCCCTTGCATGCTCTCATACTCAACCAGACATCATGTCCAAGAATGTTGCCAACCTTGTGATCTATCATACAGACCTTGGTCCATACATGAGAGTATTCTGCCTGTTGTTGTCAAATTAGATCTTTCTATCTTTGAGCTAGTCAGGGTTATATCTTGAGTCATAGGGATACCCCCCTTGGTGTGGCAAAACCAGAAGTGAAGGGGAGGCAGCTCACGCAACCTCCTGTATTTAGTTGGCTGAATCTGCTTGTGCATTAGAAGTGGCAAACCCTAATGCTGATTCAGAAGAAAAACCAACAAAATGGTGACTCCGCTGGGAAATGGGAAGAAAAAGTACTATCTAATCATCTCCAGTAATATATCTGTGACCCATCTGAGTCACCAACAAAATGATGCTCTGCTGGTGGAATGAACCTGGAAAAGTAGCTTTCAGCTATTGAAAATTTTGTCCTCTCTGGAGAGGTGGCGACTCTGCGAAAAAGATCCAAATGCACATGAAAGATGGATGTATGTGATGTCACAAAAATGTGTTGTTCATTTTTCTGCATCTGTATGAGAAAAGGTACCTTGTTCCTTCCCCTTTATTTGCTGTTTTACTGCATAGGTTAGATGCCAGGGGAAGCCTTAGGTCTTAGACAGACAAACGATGTCTAAGAGTAAGATTTTTATGAATCCAAGTATGAATTATCCCATACTCAGTGGTGAAATGTTGAATAAAGGAATAGAAGAGATAAGAAATAGGTTGATATTCTTAGAGGCTGAGTAGGCCTAGTTAAAAAGCAGTAACCCTGTTGTGTCTGCCAGTCAGAAAGCTAAACCTCCTGTCAGCCCTTTTGATCCTTTGTATGACCAACTGGATTTGTCATGGGTGGATTATAAAGTAGAAACTATGTCTGCTAAGATATACTGTCAGATGCCTAGATTTGGTGGTCACAGTGTATGTGATGGGAATGCACATATCCAAAATTTTCACAGTTTTATGGGAAAATATTCGTTCAGAGATGAGGATATGTGGATGAGGTTTTTTGTTAGGTCCTTTGATGCAAAAGCAAAAGACTGGTATTTGAGCTTTCCAAAGAAATCCTTTGCCTGTTGGGATGAGCTTGCTGACTGTTTCAAGGAAGAATTTGCAAAAGAACCGGCTGATCTTGTTGCAGAATTGATGAGAATCAGAAAACAAGATGAAGAGCCATGTGTTGATTTCAGTCATAGGTTTGCAATAGCCCTTTCTCAGATCCCAGAAGTCTTCAAACCTGATATTTCAGCCTGTGTTGGCATATTCTTTGAAGCTTTTGAGGAGGGCTTTAGTGCAATACTGAGGGATTTCAAGGTGACAAGTATGCAAATGGCATACAGGTTCATAGAAAAGATAGAAAAAATTAGAAATGTGTACCTGCTGAAACCCCTGTCCCCAGGCCTTGCTGTGAGAAATGGTTATGAAGCTGCAAATGACCAAATGATTATGGCATCATGTGCAGATAAAAATAAAAATAAAAGCATAGAGGTTGAGACTGCTGTGTTTGAACATAATGCTAACAATACTGCTCAACTGGATTGTTCACCAGTTGAGGATGCCAGTGAAAGGACTAATGAGGTTTCCCATTGCAATGATGAGGCAGCTGACCATGAAAACAATAACGAGGTTGTGGACAGCAATGAGCAATTTCTGGAATGGACCTATGGAGACAATTGTGAGTATTGTACTCAAAACAGAGAAGATGTAAGCAAACAGAGAAGCCGTCCTATGTGTGACCCATTGCCTACCTTTCAAACACATGGAGATCATGAAGAGCAGTTAGAAATTGAAATAAGTGCTAGTTCAGAGCATGATTGTTTTTCATTTGATGGCTGTTTTGCTTATGACACACAGGCTGATACTCCTCCACAGAGTGAATCCATTGGTGATGAAGATGTGTGCTCTGCTGCCCATGAACAAATGGCATACTATGATGAAACTGATGCACCTGGGTCACCCATTTATGACACATATGGTGATGAGGATCTGTCTGAGTATGGTGAGGATCTAGACACTATTTTTGGCTTGGATTCTGTTTCTCATCCTGATGAAAGAGGAAACAACATACATCAGGTAAGTGACTGTGAAAATGTGCCTGATTTGAAAGAGATGCCAGAGCCTGATCTTTTCCAGCTTGGTGTACCAGATGGTTGTGTACATGATGTACACAATTGTGATTTTGAAAGCTTTTCTTTTGATGTGCCAGTATATACAATGAGCTCTGATCATCCTAGCTGTCTGGTGGACTTTGAGTGTTTCCTATTTTCAGTCCAGCTAGGAGATCATGTTGCAATGCATGATGATGATATAGATGATAAGTGCTATATGCCATATGAATATGCATTGCTTGATACATTCAACACCCACATGTCACATGATGCTGAAGGTTATCTGCACAGGTTTGACAATGACAAGCTAAATCAAAAGGTTGAGTGTGCAGATGACAAGGTTTGTTTGTGGGTGGATCTCTGTAGTATCTCCAAGCTTGACCCAGTGCATGCAGATGAAAACAAGATATTTGACAAAGGGAGATACATGTTTTTCTTTTCTTGGTGGCCTTAGGCCATCAAGTGTGTTTGGTGATGCAGGTCGGTGCAGTATTTGACTCTGTGCCCAATGGATAAGGACTGGTCTGCATCCCAGAGATCTGGGGTTCTCACTGCAGTCTTGCACCTGCACGTCCCCAGACAGAGCCAGTGTTAGTGCCTCAATTGACTGACAGTTTTTGAGCAATTTTCATGCAGGCACTTTCCCTAAGTATCCAAAAAATGTTCTAAGTGTTGGACCTCCTCAGCATTTTTTAGCTGCATCATCATATTTTCTTTGATGAGGAGGTCATCATCATCATCTTTGCTTCGATGGTGGTCAGCATCATCATGTTTCCTGGCGACTTGTTTTTCATCAGGATCATCATATTTCAATATCGGGTGATGTCTGGATATCATCCTGATCCTGCTGGCGAGCTATAGTGTGCCCTGACTTGCTTGTGAGGGTGATTTTTCAAGTATCCGGTGATTTTCCAATTATCACCTTGCCCTTTTATGATGATGATGTCACCCCAATCTTTTGAAGGGGTTATTCTCTGAGTTGTTCGACCTGACTTGTTTTTTTCTTAAGGGTCGTCATCATCATCATCATATTTCCAGTTATCGCCGTGTTGCTTGCGAGGATCATCATATTTTCTGCCTGCATGATATTTCGCCGGGGTGATATTTTTATCATCGGGTGATCTTGGTTATGATCATCCTGATGATGTTGTTGAAGAGTTCTAAGTATGACCCGATATTCACTGGGGTCATCATATTCTGAACATCAGGATGATCTTAGTCAATATCATCCTGATGATGTTGTATCACTTCATGTTTGTTGTTTTATCATCCTGATGATGCTGATGTCATTCTTATGTCAGGGTGATATCTATTTCTCTGCCTATCTGCATCATGATATTTCCGAAGGAGGAGGTGATATTTTCATTTTTGAATATCACCCGGATGTATGTTTGTTCCAGCGTCATGATGATGCTGATATCAAGGAGATATCCGCCTGCCGGCTTCGTGCATTATCTAGTGGGGGGTGATCTTTTCAAGCATCATCATATTCATTTATCACCCCGATCTTATAGTGGAGCTACAGTGCAACATGATATTTGTGCATCAGGATGATATTTCCAAATATCCGGTTATCTTCCGAATATCATCCTGATGTCGATATGATGATGACGTCATCAAGGTCCGGGGGGGGTCATATTTCTAACACTGATCATCTTGTGGAGATCCCCCGATATTTGCAAACATGATGATGACGTCATCCGGATATGAGGAGGTGCGCAGTGGGCAGATATGATGATGACGTCAGCAGGATATGATGATGACATCATCAGGATGTTCATCGGCTAGACTTTTGGTATAGGCTCAGCAGGAGGATGTTCCTCCGATGGATCAGGTTGTGCGGGTGAAGGCGATTATCATGCAGGTTATATTGCGATATGATGCTGACATCAGGGTGATATTTCAAGCGACAGGATATCATGCTGCTGGAGGAGGATGATGATGAAGTCTTATACTAGTGTCGTCAGGAGCAAAAGCACCGACATTATATATGCTCGTGGCCTAGTATATAAAGTGTTAAAAAGGTCACCGCGGGGTGCATGTGGGATAATTAATATCCTGCATATTTTCAAATATCATGATGATGAATCTCGGTGGGAAATGGTTGCGATGCAGAATTGACGTTTTCCCGAGGCCGCGGGTTGGTGCGCCATTAATGGCGAAGGTTGCAGAGGTATGGGCGGATCTGGTACCCGATTGAAGGTGTACATCGACGGACAGTGGCGCAGGGCTCGATGTTTCTTCCTATCTCCTCCCCTACCTGCTGCATTCATGTTTGGGCGCCAATCTGGTGATGCGTTGAGCGCCATTTTTCTGATACTGTGTATCTGGCAGGATTTTTGGTCAACCATGTAATTAATTGCTGTGGTACACTACCTGGCTGTTATAAGCAGGAAGTGTTACTCATTTTTGGTTGTTAAAAACTAGACATTTTGGCTCTGTAATAAGATACAACTGGTTTTGGTTGCTCTGTGCAGCAAAACTTGTGAGTTTATGTATCTCCTGTTGTACGATTTGGCATGAATCCACTGATTTCATGGTTAATCTTATATGAATAATGCTGTGTTTGCATGTGTTATGCTGATTCTGTCTCCAGATTTGCATGTATCTTTCTTACTGCAATAGGGATGCCATAAGTATAGACAGCTTAACACTCTTTGAAGATTACCTTCCAGTGATGGTGTTCTTCCTAATCTTGGCCGACCGGAAGTCTTGCACTTATTGCAGATGATCTTGAAGATGTTTTGTAAAGCCTGGCGTGTTCCACAAACCAAATTGAAGTCCCAGCTATGGGTAGCTGACAATATAGTAGTGTGCATGAAGCTTTTGTAATAAGTCAAGTTATATTTTTGTAATTGCTCTGTAATAAAATAAGTGTATGTTGTGCCGACTTTGATGATCTTTCCAAAGTTAATGTCTTGTATAAATAAGAATTGCAAATTCATTCAAAAGCATCCTGGTTGCAATGAGAAGGTGGTCAGGAAGAAGAAAGAAAGGTAGAGCATAGATATTGGGCTTAAATGGAACTGACTCAAGCATAGTGAAGATGCTGATCTCCAGTTCAAGTATGTAATATTTATAGTATTTTGTAGACAGTGTGTCTCCTGTAGGTGGTGGGCCTCTTGTGAGCAGTGTGCTCGGGCTATAAGCCCTAATTGGCAAGTGTCATCTTATTCATCTTTATTCTTCTAATAGAGAATACAATCTTGGGTTAATCACCCTGTGGTTTTTCCCTTAACTGGGTTTTCCACATCAAAATCTTGGTGTTATATGTGTTGAATTTGTTTTTGCTCTTGAATTATTACATTATGCTTCCTTGATTAATCTTTGATATGCTATTGAAATATAAGAAGGCTCAAAGTAATAGATTTTGATAACAACTGATTCACCCCCCCTCTCAGTTGTCTGTCCTAAATCCAACAAAGTCCAGATCTGCAAGATGTGAAATGCCAAAAATGGACCACAAACTAAAAACTACTACTGATTGAACTACTTGAATTGAACTGGAAAAGGAAAGAACTAAAATGCAAATGTTTTTGGTTGATGCAAGATTTCTCTTGAACCAAGGATGCTCCTGCATTAGACATCTGAGATTATTGAAAAAGTGAGTCCCTCACTTTGTTGGGGCTAGGGAAGAACCAAGACGGTCCACCTCTACTTGAGAAATCTAAGATGAATCTTCTTCCAGTCAGCCTTTCCACTTCACAAGATATTCTTTGTAATTCCTTCCTCTAGTGGTGCATCCAACTCTGCTGTCCAAAATGTCTTCAATCTGTTCCAGTGCTTGTTGTGGTAACTGCTTCTTCAAGTCTTCTTCCATGCTGGCACTGAACTCTACTTCATGATACTGATAAAGATCTGCAATGTTGAAAATAGGTGAAAAACCCAATGTCTCTAGTAATTCCACTTCATATGCATTTCCTGAATCAAATTTCCTGAGTATCCTACAAGGTCCAAACTTCTCCATCTTCAACTTGTTATATGTCCCAAATGGAAATCTTTCTTTTCTCAAGTACACCATTACTTCATTTCCAACTACAAATTCCTTATGCACTCTCTTCTCAGCTGCTGTCTCTTTGTATTTACTATTCATGTCCTCCAAATGCTTCTTCACCTGATTATGCATTGTCTACATATGATTTGCAAATTCTTCTGCTTCTGCACTCCTCTTATCTTATGTACTGCTATCTCTTAATTCTGCAACTCCTCTAGGATTCACTCCAATAACAATCTCAAAAGGTGTTCTTCTAATACTTCTATTCACTAAATTATTGTATGCAAACTCGGCATGTGAAAGAATCAAGTCCCAACTTCCAATCTTCTCTCCAACCAAAAATCTCAACAAGTTTCCCAAAATTCTATTCACTACCTCTGTCTGTCCATCTGTCTGTGGATGAAAAGTAGAACTAAACTTCAAATCTTTCTTCATATTCTTCCAAAGTGTCTTCCAAAAGTAACCAACAAACTTTGTATCTCTGTTTGAAACTATACTCCTAGGTAATCCATGCAATCTCACAATCTCCTTAAAAAAAGGTCAGCTACATGCATTGCATTAGTTGTCTTCTTACAAGGTATGAAATAAGCCATTTTTGAAAATTTGTCAACCACTACAAATATTGAATCATATCCTCTCTATGTCTTAGGTAATCTTATTACAAAATCCATGCTTATGTCTTCCCAAGGTCTCTCTAGAACTGTCAAAGGTTTATACAATCCAGTGTTCTGACTACTCCCTTTTGCAACTTGACAAACTCTACAACTCTGCACAAATCTCCTGACATCCTTCTGTATCTAAGGCCAAAAGTAATTTTCACTTACCAAAGCCACTATCTTATCAATGCCAAGGTGTCCTGCCAATCCACCACTATGCTTCTCCTTGATCAAATTATCCCTCATTGAACTTCTAGGTATGCACAACTAACTTCCTTTGAACAACATATCTTCTTGAATGCAATAGTCCAACCTCTTACTTATATTTGTCACAACAGGTTTCTTACATGCTCTCCAAGGTTCTGCAAAATCAATGTCTCCCTCATACATGTTCTTCAATTCATCAAAACCCAACACTTCAACTCGCATCTCTGTCAACAAGTTTCTTCTTCTACTCAAGGCATCAACAACTTTATTTGATTTACCACTCCAATGCTTCAACACAAAGGTATAACTCTTTATGAACTCTACCCATCTCATATGTCTCTGATTCAACTTTACCTGACTATTCAAATACTACAAAGCTTGGTGATCTATATACACCACAAACTCCTTAAGCAACAAGTAATGTCTCCACTTCTTCAAGGTTTGAATTATGGTGTAGAACTCTTGATCATAAACTAAATATCTTCTCCTTGCATCATTCAACTTGTCACTAAAATATGCTACAGGTCTACCTTCTTGACTTAACACTGCTCCAATTACATTTCCACTAGCATCACAATCAACTTGAAATACCTTATTGAAATCCAGTAATGCCAAAACATGTTGCTTTTTTACTTTCTGGTTCAACAACTCAAAACTTTTATCTGCTCCTGATGTCCACTTGAAATCTTTTCTGTCACCTCTCATTGTCTTTGTCATAGGGTTACAAACTAAACTAAAATTTATGATGAACTTCTGGTAGAAACTAGCCAAACTATGAAATGATCTAACCTCTCCAACGCTCTCCGGTGTAGGCCATTCAATAATTGCTTTCACTTTCTCAGGGTCCATCTTCAATCCTTTCGCAGAAATCACAAATCCCATATATACCAACTCTTCCTTCATGAAACTACACTTCCTTATGTTTATCAACAATTTCTCTTCTCTCAACCTCTGCAAAACTTGTCTAATATGCAACAAATGTTCCTCTTTTGTCCTATTGAAAATCAAAATATTATCCAAGTACACAATTATAAACTTACCAAAGAATCTCTTCAAGACTTCATTCATCAGCCTCATGAAAGTACTCGGTGCATTTGTCAGTCCAAAATGCATCACTAACCACTCATACAATCCTTCATTTGTCTTAAAAGCAGTCTTCCATTCATCACCTTCTCTTATTCTAATCTGATGGTATCCACTTTTGAATTCTATCTTTGTGAAATATCTTGCTCCACTCAAACAATCCATGATATCATCCATCCTAGGTAAAGGAAATCTATACTTAACTGTTATCTTGTTTATTGCTCTAGAGTCAGTACACATTCTCCATTCTCCATCCTTCTTAGGTGCTAGCATTGCAGGTACTGCACAAGGACTCAAGATTTCTCTGATCAAACCTTTCCTCAACAACTCTTGTATCTATCTATTCAGTTCTTCAATTTGTGTCGGTGTCATTCTATGTGTTGCTTTGTTAGGCAAACTTGCTCCCAGTATAAGATCCAGGTGATGGTTGATACTCCTTATAGGTGGTAATCCATCAGGTACATTATTTGATATGATGTCTTCATACTCTGTTAGCAACTCTCTCATCTCATTCACTTCAGTTTCTCTCTTCACCACTTCAAGCTTTTTAGGAATCAAGGCATAACACATACTTTCCTGTTTCAAACCATCCAAAAAATTTCTTCCATCTACCAAACAGATTCTAGCATTTCCACATACCATATTTTTAGGATCATCTTCTAAAGGAATCAAAGTAATTCTTTTCCCATCTGTTGTTATAGTATATGTATTCTTTCTACCATCATGCATAGCTTTTCTATCATACTGCCAAGGTCTACCCAACATGACATGACAAACATCCATAGGCATAATATCACACAAGACTTCATCATGATAAGATCTAATATGAAATTTCACCAAACATTGTTCACTCACTAGTATCTTATGATCATCCTAAATCCATGCTATCTGATAGGGCCTAGGGTGTTTCAATCTTTCCAACTTCATCTTAGTCACCATCTCCTTTGAAACTAGGTTATCTAAACTACCACTATCAATTACAACTTTACAACACTTACCTCCTGATTGGCATTTAGTTCTGAACAGACTTTTCCTCTGTGGTGGTTCCTCATTTGTCTCTAATTGAAATAGTGCTCTCCTCATCACCAATGATTCTCCTTTCTCTAAATTTCCAATTGAACAAGGTGATCCAATAGGTTCTTCAACATAGGCTGCTATCCCACCATTCTCTGTCTTCTTGCTTGTACTACCTTGATTACATTCAAATGCTCTATGTCCTTCACCTCCACACTTGGAACAAGTACCTATGAATGTCCTCTTATCAAATCCTCTTCCTTCTCTTCTATATCCTTCATTTCGGTATGCACTAGGGTTTCCTCTCCAGTAATAATTTTTGTCATCTCTCCGGTAAGCATTGTTATTTCTATCATCCTTTCTAACTGGGCTGTCAAACTTGTTCTGCTCCACAAATGATCTATCATATCCAGAAAATGATCTTACTCTCTAAAATTTACCTCCTCTGCCTTTCTGTCTCTGATCATGCTTTTTATTTAGCTTCTCTTCAACTTTCAGGGCAAATTGATATGCTTCTTCTAAAGATGTCATCCTTACCAAACTTAGTTCTTCTTGGATGTTCAATTTCAGTCCATTGATATATCTTGCCACTTTCTCCTTGCTTGCTTCACTATGTCATGTTCTTATGATCATCTTATGAAATTCTTCAGTGTATTCCTTTACAAATTTCTCCTTTTGTCTCAGGTTTTGCAATCTTCTCAACAATTCCAACTCATAGTCAACAGGTATGAGCTGATTCTTCAACTTTGTCACCATCTGGTCCCACTTTGCAATCTTTTCTTTTCCTCTTTTGTTTCTTTCCAACTGAACTTCTTTCCACCATATAGTAGCATGTCCTTTCAACTTTGTCTTTGCAAATTTCACCTTCTCCAGATCTTCAATCTCCTCATATTCAAAGTATTCTTCCATATCATTTATCCAGTCAATCAACTCTTCAGGATTCAAGTTACTAGAATAGTTTGGAACATCAACTCTAGGTCTCTTTCCAATCTTTGAAATAGTGCACAACATCTTTATCTGATCTGATTCTTCTTCTTGATCACCTTCTAGGGTTTCACTAGTGTGTTCAACAGATTGAAATTCTTCATCATCATCACTTTCACTATTAGGTCTCGGTGTCAATACTCTTCGCCTATCTTCTTCAACAGCATCCAAATGAATTCACATTTTTCTCATCAATTCCATCATCTCATCCATTCTGTTAGTCATTGTACCAATAGGAGGAACTCTTCACGACAGCATCTTCCTAGGATCAAGTGCAAACTGCCTGAGGTTTGGCGATCGAGCTACAAGCGGCAACTACCTCTCAATCAATGATTGGTTGCACCCAAGTAACCTACCTTAGATCAGCAATCTGCTTACAACAAGATCTTACAGAATCCCCTTTTGCCAGTTCACTCCAAAGAATCAAACTTTTGCTCTCCAAGATTCAAACTTTTGCTCTGATACCACTTGGTGCAGTCATAGTAAGAGGGTTCACAGAATGAACTATCCGGACCATGCAGAAAGAGTAAACACAATGGAAACAACTCAAAGAAATGAAGCAAATGCAAATTCAATCATTTAGTATATCATAGAATTCAAAATAGAGATCCACCGGCAACATGCGGGCTTACAATTAGCGCTCACAGGCCTGATTACATACATGCGCAAGATAAGGCTTTGAAGATCCTTCACACAAAATCTAAACTATCAGCTATCACTATATCATGAACTTCTTAATTTCCTGACTACTTTACTAGGGATCTATTACATCTTTATATATCATTTCTGGACCAGTAGATTCCTCCGCGTCAACCAAGGAAGGTCACAAACTCCAATGAAGAGCTATAACGTGTTCATAGATAGGTTAGACCTAAATGCATAGAACACTTCCTCAAATGAATGGAACAACGTGCGGACCCTTGGGGAAGGTCGGCCACAAACCAAAGAACATTGAATGACATGTTAATGAGATCCACAAGTCAAGGAATGATCCGCAAGCCTTCTCCTTCAGCTGATTATCAGGAACTGTTAGAATGCTCTGCTCTGAGAAAATAGTCAACTTTTGATGGTGATATCTTTCTGGTAACTAATCCAAATGCTCTAAATTATTGATATGATGTAGATGATTGAATGTAGATGCTAAGTCCAGATCTGCAAGATGTTAAATGCCAAAACTGGACCACAAACTGAGAATTGCTACTGACTGAACTGCCTGAACTGAACTGGAAAAGGAAAGAACTGAAATGTAAATTTTTTTGGTTGATGCAAGATTTCTCTTGAACTAAGGATGATCTTGCATTACTATCAGAAGTTGACTATTTTCTCATAGCAGAGCATTCTAACAGTTCTTGATAATCAGCTGAAGGAGAAGGCTTGTGGATTGTTCCTTGACTTGCAGATCTCATTGACACATCATTCAATGTTCTTTGTTTTGTGGCCGACCTTCCCCAAGGGTCCGCACATGGTTCCTTTCATTTGAGGAAGTGTTCTATGCTTTTAGGCCTGACCTATTTGTGAACACGTTACAACTCTTCATTGGAGTTTGTGATCTTCCTTGGCCGATGCAGAGGAATCTATTGGTCTGGAAATGATATATAAAGATGTAATAGATCCTTAGGAAAGTAGTCATCAATTTGTAAGCTATTCACAAAATAAAGATCTGATAGTTTGGATTTTGTATGAAGGAGCTTCAAAGCCTTATCTTGCGTTTGTATGTAATCAGGCTTGTGAGCCCTAATTGTAATCCCGCATGTTGCCGGCCAGATTGTATTTGAATTCTTTGATATATTACATGACTGAATCTACATTTTCTTTATCTCTTTGAGTTGTTTCTGTTGTGTTTACTCTTGCTACACGGTCCGGATAGTTCATTTTGTGAACCCTCCTACTGTGAATGCACCACAAACATTGTAGCAATACTCAACAGCTTGCAACTATCTTTCCGGTGGACTTCAGAACTTACAACTCTAGATTCAGACACTTCATAGAAGTGTTTACAACACCTCAAAACCATAGAACAAACATGCACTTGCAGAGAAATGCAGATCATTTTACTTTGCACTATAGACTATCCCTGTCTTACTTCTGTTCATCTAGACATATATTTTCTTCAAATGACTTCTAGAGGAAGTCATGACCTGAACACTGGAATATATCATCATCAAGTGGCTATGAGTCAACATACTTGAACTGCATTTGCCAGTCTTCATCTGTAGAGGCATACTGATCCACTTTATGTTCCTTACTCTGAATACTATCCATACTTAGTCATTCTGGCCTTCTGGTCTTGAATACTCTTGTGCCTTGTTGCCAAATCAAGTTGGTCTTCCAGAGTGATGTCTTCTTTGCCTTGTTTCCATCAATGACAACACTCAATTAATCAACATAGCAGTGTCTCTTGCCAACAATATCCCCCTTGGGCATTGATGGCAACACTTAGTGAAAAATACTTGACTGCTCCCCCTATCTATATACACTCTATATTTCTTCTTCCCCTGAGATGTTTGCCCATTTTTCACTAATCTTCTTTTCCCCCTTTGACATCAATGGCAAAGGTGTAGGTTCTAGAGTCAAAAATTGTCAAAACTGCAAAATTTGCTATACTCTGCCACTTATGTATGGGTATAATCTTCAACTTTATTTTACATGTGTTGGAGGATGTCATTGAAAATATTTTTAATTTAGGCCAGCTCACCATCTCAACTTTTCTTGGCATTGTCCAAAATTTGAATATGACCACTAAGTAGTGTAGACACCCTAAAATGACCAAGTCGCCGCACCACTTGCTTTTCGTAATCTGTCAAATCACCTGCATTTCACACATTAATTAAATAATCTAATTATTTAATTAATTTCACCAAATTCTTCTAAATCACATACTTTTGACATTAATTAAATAAATTCTCTTTATTCAATTAATTAAATTAAATTCATCTATTATTCTTCCATGATTAAATAATTTTAATTATTTAATTAAATCATTATCCTCTTTCAAAAATCAAATCCACATTAATTAAATAAATCTAATTATTTAATTAATTCATCACAAATTCTATCTTATCCAAACAATTAAATAATTCTCAATTATTTAATTAAATCAAATTTATTTAAATCCTCTCAATCTCCAAAAATAAGATAAATCAAATATGTTATTTATTCTTCCAAATCATGCACAACAATTAAATAAATCTATTTATTTAATTTGCTTTCTTATCTACAAATATCTTTCAAATCTTCTAAAAATAAGTCTTCTTCTCCATGCACACAAAATTAAATAATTTATTATTTAATTTCTCTCAAATCATGCAAAAGCAAATCTAAAGTTGAGTTATCTATTCACTTAACCTTGTTTTTTATCAATTTCTCTTAAATTAGAAAAAAACTTTCTCATTTATGAAAAGCATGTCTTATCTTTAGAAAAGAAAGTGTTTAACTCAAATAAAATAGCTTTTGTGTGACACTTGTTTTCTTCTTATTCGTTGCACGTTTCTCAACTGTTCTCCTCCATTGATTCTTCTGAATTATCTAGACCATTGATCGATCTCTGTTGAAATCTATATAAACCCCCCTCATCTCCTTCGTTGAGCCTCTCTCTTCGATCTTATTCTTAGGCATACTTAACAGTGCTTTAAGCATACATCGCATCGATTGAGCACTTTTACGATCTTTTGACATTGATCTTTGAGCACACTACTTGCTTGTTACAACTATGGTTTCGCAGCAATATTGAGCAATCCACATTCAATCCAAAGGGAACAATACAAATCTCGGTAAAAGTTTTCATGTTTCATTGATTATTATTAATGGCTTTTATTTAGATTGGTTCTCTTTATGTTATTGGGTTTTTGATTTGTTTAGTTTAATTTAATCAATTTTTCCTCATACACATTCTGGCACGCCCAGTGGGACCCACTAATCCCTCTTTTTCTTCAAGAAATTGATTCTTTTTTGAAGTTACAGTATGATACAGCGCAAAAGACATAGAAAAGCACTTTTGGTAGTATCCTTAAGCACTCTTGGAGGCACAGTACAGCGCCCTCGGGGGCACTGCGACACTTCTGGTAGCACAGAACGATGCTTTTGGTATAACAACATGGCGCTTCCAGTAGTATCGTTCAACGCTTTTGGCTAATTGGGTTTTCTGACCCTTTTTTTGCAGGGTTTTATTCACTACATATCTTTTGATTTGTCTGACAAGCTGTTGTATTTGTCTTTCAACCCTCTTTAGATACTTCCTAAGCTGACTTATTTAGGAGTATCTTCGATATTTGAGTTAATCTATTGTGTTACTACACCTTCTGAGTTTTCTGGATTTCACGATAGAGATCTCTCAGATATTACTTCTCAGAACAGTAGATCAATCATGAAATCTCATTTGGATCTGGTTATTTTGACAAAAGCTAACCTTTTTGTGATCTAAGACAGTGCAACACTTTAGGCTATATAGTATCACACTTTTAGAATCACAGCACAACACTTCTGGTATTATTTTACGACGCTTCTGGTTTTCAACACATCGCTATTGGTATCGCAGTATCATGCTTTTAGAAGCACATTACAGCGCTTCTGGATAAGGTTCGGTGCTTCTGGTATTATTTTACGATGCTTTTGGTTTTCAACACAACGCTATTGGTATCACTGTAAGGCACTTTCGATATAACAGTAGCTCACTTTTGGTCAAATTGATTTATTTTTGCTAACTTGTGAATTTTTTTCGAACTAACTGACTTGTTACAGTTTCTTACTACTCACACAGAGCAAATAGGTGTTTTTAACATGTTCATGCAGGATGAGCATTGAAGAAATCTTGATTTATCTCACTAAGTCTTAGAAACACATTGCCTTCTTAAAGGATAATTGAACAAATCATTTTCGGCAATTTAAGTCTTAGGAACATACTACTTTTCTTAGGGGACAATGGACATGTATGCAAAAACACCTCAATTTTCTAAGGGACAATGGACATGAATGCCAAACACTTCAATTTCATAAGGGACAATTGACAACTACAAACATGTGTGTGCCTAATTTAGTTGCACTTTATTTTTTCTTATAACGGGACAATTGAACCTTTGTTTGACGTGCTTGCTCTTACATTTTAGTACTTCCTTTAGAAGGGCTTGCTTTTGGATTGTGCTTAATCCAAAAGGGATGACCCTAAGCGGAGTTTTCCTTTGAATCGCTATATAAGAGGGATAAGGCGAAAACCAAGTCCTAACCGACGTTAGCCTTACCTTGTGGTGCCAAACTGAAAAGAGGTGTACTAGCTCTTTGTGGAAATGATTTTCACATTGAGCGAAGTGTTTGATACTCTTAGTAGGATTGGTTAAAGCTTTTAGTAGCTTGTCACATTACTCGTAAGGTGTTGGTCCCTCAAAGTTACTAAGAACCATTTTAGATAGTGACTACCCGACCTACCTCCGAACATTGCAGTAATCATCAGTGCAAGGGGAATCGATTTAAGCCCTTAAGACACTCACCATTGGCTCCTTTGAGAAGAGATAGTATTCCCTTGGCCATAAAGCTCTTGTGACCTACTTTAGCTTTCCAAGGGGAGGGTGAGATATCCCTACCTATCGTCTCTCGCAAAGATACTAAATATCTGACACCTTTATGGAATGATATTTTTATCGACAGAGTATTAAGCTGTGAGCTGATCTACTGCAATGAAACCTTGTCTTTAGGGATAAAAATTGCTTGATTATTTTTTGCAATTGTCTTATACTTGTGGAAACATTGGGCTTTTTGTGAGCCTCGAACATACACTATCTGTTGTGTTAGTCCTTTTTTGACCACTTGTTTGCTGTGTTTTCTCTTGCCAAAGATAAATCCAATCAGAACCATAACCAAATCTATGAAAATTTGCCTTGTAGAAGCATCAGACACTACTTCAGTGCCTTTGGTATTACAGCAACTCACCTTTGGTAGAACAGTAGAACGCCTTTGGTATAACAATACCTCACCTCTGGCAAAGCCTACTTCAGCGCCCTTGGTATAACAGTAGCTCACTTTTGGTAACCGTAGCTCACCTTTGGTAGCTTAGTCCATCACCTTTGGTATAATAGTAGCATGCTTTTGGTTGCACAGTCCTACGCCTCTGGTCAAATAGTATAGTGCCTTTGGTCTAGTTACTTGTGCATCAGAGTTTGTCTTTTTCTCAAAAGCACCAAGCAGAATCCCAGCATTATCTTTCATCCTAGTGTATTCCATGGTAACCACTAGGCTCCAACAGACTATGAAGTCCAAGTAAGTTGTCCCTAGGAAGTGCAAATCGCTTTCTCCCACAGCACAATCTGGTCGTCTCAACATTACTCCCAAGGTTACTCCTAGAACATCCGCGGCAAAACCAATCAGCTCTCCGAACATGCCACACATCAACCAACCAAGCAATTCCCAAGAAGGTAGGGTCCCTTTGGTAAGCACACCCCAATACACCATCAGTATGCCTCACGATTTTGTCCCACAAGGTTATACTATTGATCAAATACCATCTCAGGAAGAAGGGGTCCCTTTGGTAAGCATTCCTCACTATACTACCGACATGCCTCAGGATTTTGTGCCACAAGGCTATACTACAGATCTAGCCCCATCTCAAGAAGAGTGACACTTTGAAATAGGTCAATCCTCTCAAGAAGATGCACAAGATCTTGATGAATTTATACAAGATTCTCAAGTCGTGGCTGCCTTTGACAAAATCCTTAGTAAGAACCAAGATCATTTCTTTCGCTTGCTAGCAGAGCAAGGAGCCAAATTACCCAAAGGTTTTGATCTATCCACGCTTAACGAGCCTAATAACAACCAAGACACCATACAAGCGGTGCAAACCATGTCAATAGTGACCACGCCTTTGCCGGAACCAAGCTCGTAGTATAAGAATCCCCTCTTTCAAAACCCAACAGGGGAGAGGGTTGTAGCACCGCTTCTGACTCCTATGGAGATCTACAAAAACTAACAAGAAACTCTCCAATGTCAAGCAGAGTTAGCTAAGCAAGCCACCTTAGCTTGATCAAATATGCAACCACCTCCTAAAGTGTCCACACCAATCGCAAGTGGAGTCTTGGTTAGCCCATCACGAATAGGTTTCCCACCAAATTACAATCCAGGGAACAACTATGTAGCCATGCAACAAGGGTCTCAATGCATACCACCTCCCATATCATCAAACCTCAATGTCTCTCAACCAATCAGAGTCATGCAACCCCAACCACAACATTCTTCTACTCTCATCCTCAATCAACCCCAACCATCGCAAATCAAGTCTACCTATGTCCCTCCTCCACAACGTTCATCCACACTAAATTTCTTTCACACATTGCCTAGCCACCCTCAACATCCCCAACATCAAGTTTCCCAAAGCTATGTGCCGCCATCGCAACCAATCAAACACACTTTAGCTTTCCTCCACCCAATTCTTTTCCTCAACCATCACAAAGCCAACATTCTTACCTAGCGCCGCCCCCACCTCCACCTCATCAAAGCATCCAATTCCAACCCAATCTCAACCCAATGTACAACGCATACGACCCCAACCAATCGTATGACCCTTATAACACCAATGTTCATGGCTTACACTACAATCTTTCATATGGGCATCAACAACCACTTCTAGGACAACAGGAGATGTTTCCAACTCCTCCCACAGCGATGGAGCTAACAACAGCTATCTAATCTTACGTTTGGCCACACCAAGAAGACTTTCTCTTTGGAGGAAGTGTGTCCTTATCCTTTTGATCGGTCATTGCCAATGATCCCTTTTCCTCAAAATTTTACTATTCCTAAGTTTGATAAATACAAAGGAAAAGGTGACCCAAAAGACCATCTCAGGGAATTCTATCTTGCTTGCTTCGAGGTCTCACATAATGATACATACCTTATGCGTCTCTTTCCTCGTAGTCTTGGAGGTCAAGCTATAGAATGGTTCTCACACTTACCTACGGGCATCAAGTCTTTCAACAAGCTAGCCGAGAAATTTGCCACCCATTTTTCTTACAACACAGAGCATGAGATTTCCATGACCGATCTATGCAACAATAAATAGAAAAATGGTGAAACTTTCATTTCTTTCCTTCAACGATGGAGACAAATGGCTAGCAAATTCCCTTTCAAGATTCCTAAGAAACAGCTTGTTAGCATATTTATGCAAAACCTCAACCAAGAGTTAGGTTTCCATTTACAAATTCTTAGTGCTATAACCTTTAACAAAATCACATACAAGGGAATCAACATTGAAAAAGCCCTCATTGCTAAGGGTGTGGTCAAAATCTTCAAAGAAATGAAAGACAACGCTCCTCATCAACAATCGAACGATAAACCCAAGTTTTGGAACAAGAACAAAAACGTGGTCAATGATGGCGTGGTCGATTCTAAACATGTCCAAACATTGCAAACACCGTTGTAGCTCTCCAAACCAAGTCAAGCTCCACCTCAACAACAGCAACAACAACAGCAACCATATCAAAATCAACAACAACGACAACAGGAGCAACCTCAACAAGATTACCCGCCGCGGTGTCAATTCACTCCCTTGGGAGTGCCTATAGAGTCAGTCCTACAACAGATCTTGCAGAAAGGACTCATCACCTTACCAGACGCACCCCCATATATTGAACCTATTTACAAAACTGCGCGATATAGAGAAAATGAATACTATGAATTCCATAGGAGCAAAGGGCATCGAACCGCATCATGCATGAAGCTCAAGCACCTAATCCAAAATCTCATCGAAGGTAACCAAATCACTTTTGAGAATGAATCACCAGTTCAACACACAAACAAAGATCTCGATATGTACAAGGAACCATTCCCTCATCATGGTCCACCTCCTCCTCAGGATAGAGGTAAGGGTATCAATCATGCTTCCACTTCCTTTGATTCCATTGTCGGTCGTTTTGAAGAGAGTCGAGTGTCTACCCTCACAATCAAAGACAAATCTACGAATTGTGCTATTACAACTCGCCATGGTCGTGTCACCATTCGTGGTCCTACACCTAGTCTTCCAGTGCAATCTGATTATAATCTTGTTGAACATCTAGGGAAAATGCCAGCACAGATCTCTATCTTGGACCTTCTATGGTCATCACCTGCACATAGAGTAGTGCTAGAAAAAGCCCTCCAGGAGTCTTCGGTTCCCAACAACATAGCAGTCGCAGATTTCCAAGCTATAGTAGGTAACATTGCTTCACCCTACAATGTGGTCTTCTCGGAGAAAGATCTCCCATCCCATGATCCGTGTCATAATGATGCCCTTCATATTGAAGTTCTCATCCATAAGCGTAAAATCAAATGCATCCTCATAGATGGTGGTGTTGGTCTCAACATCTGTTCTTTAAAGTTACTTAAGCAATTGGGATACTTTGAGGATCATGTCAACAATGATCAAAGTATTACAATCAAGGGATATGATGATGCAGAACGCCATTCAGAAGGTGTTATCCACTTGCCTATACAACTGGGCCCTGTCATGCTTGAAACCAGGTGTCAAGTCCTTAATAATGAACTACCTTACAACATTATCCTAGGCCGCCCATGGATCCATGCAATGAAAGCTATTCCCTCCATGTATCATCAATCTCTAAAGTTCCCATACAATGGTACAAAGATCACTATCCCAGGAGACCCCAATCCTTTTGAATTCTACCGTGTCTTGCAAGACAGTTATAAGAATTGCAACCAGGTGCCTAAAAATGAAAAAGCCCTTGAATCCCCACTATATGTCAATCCTAAAACTCTAACCCAAGCCTCTACAAGTAACCCAAATCCTCTACCTGAGATCAAGGCTCACATCCGTGATATAGGCTTTGGATCTTATGATATCTCAAAATCTTGTTGTGTAGGGCGGATGCCTTTATCTCCAAAATCTTACAGCCAACCACCCATTGCCAAAGTAACCAAAAAAGTAGCTATTCCTCCCCCACCATTCCTAACCCAATTCCAACATGGATAGTTATTGGAAGAGGAAACTATTGAGGATATTTCTTCTTGGCTCTATAAGGAGAAAGAACCAGTCACAATACCAGTCAAGCAATATGGCAATGGCTTAAGAATAGTAAAAAACATGGGCTATAAAGGCAAAGGTGGCCTTGGGAAACAGAATCAAGGAACTATGGAACCCATTGTTGTGACAAAGAAGCTAGACAAGAAGGGATTAGGATTTGGTAAGAAGGTACCACACGCCTTGGATATCGAGTATATCCTCGACGACGTAGCTGACACTTTTCCCACTGATTCGACGTCTAAAGAGGATATCATCAATGACTCTTCCCTCCATATAACCAACCTATTTGCAGAATCCTCCATTTTTATGCTCTCCTCCGTATCCTTAACCTCCACCACTAACACCCAGAATGTAACACTTGTCTACCCTGAACTTATCGATTGGGACCAACAAGGGTCCCCCATAATAGATGTATTTCAAAATGACGAAGCTCTAGCTGAGTTCATGGGACTTCGGGAAGGTATCCCTTTTGGCGATCATAAAGTAGGTTTTGTAATGGAACTAGAACCAACGGCTTATTTTGGTGAGAATGCCAAATCCTCTAGTCGTAAAAGTAAAAATAAAGAGGGATCTCTATGTGAAAACCACACTGTGGCACCTCCTGATCACAAAATAGTAAAAACAAAGGACGTATCCAAAGGTGCAAACCCAACTGTGGCACCTAAGGATGGAGGATTTGACCTTCCCCTACCATCTAAGTATCAAGAGAAGTCAACTCTCCTAGTAGAAGATTCTACAGAGATAAACCTTGGCATAGAGCAAAATCCAAAGACCACATTCCTAGCAGCATCATTATCAGAAACATTGCACAGGAATATTAACACATTCTTCTTACAAAGAACCATCAACTTTGCATGGACCTATGCTAATATGCCAGGGTTAGACCCCAAGCTAGTTGTTCACTATCTCACTGTTGATCCAAAAGTTAAACCAATCAAGCAAAAGTTGAGGAAGATGCACCCACAAATAGCTCTCTTAGTAAAAGTGGAAATACAGAAGCTGTTAGATGCAAAGTTCATACGACCTATTGACTATTCAGATTGGGTCTCCAACATTGTAACTGTATCTAAACCCAATGGGCGCATCCGCATGTGTAATGATTTCAGAGATCTTAACAAAACATGTCCCAAAGATGACTTTCCACTACCAAACATTGATATTATAGTAGACTTGACAGCGGGTCATGAAATGCTTTCTCTCATGGATGGATTCTCTGGCTATAATCAGATAAGGATAACAGAGGAAGATCAACATAAAACAACTTTTACCTGCCCTTGGGGTAACTATTGTTGGTGTCATGCCGTTTGGTCTAAAGAATGCAGGAGCAACCTATCAGAGAGCAATGATAGTGATATTCCATGACCTCTTTCATCACATCATGGAGGACTATGTGGATGACATACTAGCTAAATCTTCTAGGGCAAATCACATACAAGTGCTAGGACAGATCTTTGATAGGCTTGAGAAATATCAAGTGCTCCTCAATCCAAAGAAGTGTGTCTTCGGTGTAACATCAGGGAAGCTATTGGGATACATTGTATCTCATCAAGGTATCGAAGTAGATCCAGCAAAAGTAAAGGCTATAGTAGAGATGCCTCCACCAAAGAACCTTAAAGCATTAAGGAGCCTTCAAGGAAGGTTGCAATCCATCAGGCATTTTATCTCACAGTTAGCAGATAAATGTCAACCATTTCAACACTTGGTTCGAAAGGATGTCTCATTTCAATGGAATTATAAGTGTCAAGTAGCATTTGATCAGGTCAAAGAGTGTCTAGCTACACCTCCTATATTGGTTCCACCAGTTGCTGATAAACCTTTGATATTATACATCTCAACTACAACTTTCTGCCCTAGGGGCCTTGCTAGCACAACATGATGAAACATGAAAAGAGCATGCAATTTACTATATCAGTAGAACCTTGGTGGGATATGAACTCAATTATTCACCGATGGAAAGAGCTTGTTTAGCAATAGTGTTCGCCTCCCAAAAGTTGTGGCATTATATGTTGAACCAACACACAATTCTTATAGCTAAAATTGATCCCTTGAAGTATCTACTAGCAAAAGCAGCTCTTACAGGCAGACTAGCTAAATGGGTCATGATCCTTAGTGAGTTCGACATTGAATATGTGGATCGTAAAGCAATCAAAGGACAAGCTCTAGCAGATCAACTAGCAGAAGCACCCATGCAAGATACACACCCGATGGTAGCAGACTTTCCGGATGAAAATCTCTTCACTCTTTCCAACTCAATAATGTGGAAGTTGTACTTTGATGGTTCCTACACAGCATGGATTAGGGGCTGGCATCTTGTTCATCACACCTCAAAATGACTACATTCCAAAGTCATATCGGCTTGCATTCCCTTGCACCAACAATATAGCTGAGTATGAAGCACTCCTCATAGGTCTCAATATAGCAGTTCAATGGGACATCACAGAATTACAAGTATATGGAGACTCACAGCTAGTCATTCGCCAAGTCACAGATGAGTACCAAACAAAAGATGAAAAGTTGGTCCCCTACAAACAACTAGTGGATGCCTACAAACCACATTTTTCTAGCATTACATTTGAACAAATTCCAAGAGAGCATAACAAGGTTGTAGATTCTATGGCTTTTGTTGGGTCACTAATTGACATGCCTACAAATACACAGAAGTGTGAATTCTTGATCGAGCAATTGTTGATACTAGTCGTCGATGTTCCTGTTACTGAAATCATCTGCGAACTTGTTGGTCCCAATTCCCCATGGTATGAAGATATCTATGAATACCTCAAGAACAAAACCTTTCCCCCTGACCTATCATCCACCCAACACAAAACCTTTATCCGTCGATCCTCTCGTTACATCATTCTGGGTGATACACTATATCGTCGGAGTCTCGATGGTATCCTCTTACGATGTCTTAACGCGGAAGAAGCTGAGGCTACCTTATGAGACATACACGAAGGTGTCTATGGCACACATTCTACCGGTCCTAATCTTGCTAAGAAGATACTCAGAACAGGTTATTACTGGCCTACAATAGAGCAAGATGCTGCACAGTTTGCTAAGAAGTGTCTACAATGCTAGCAGCATGGAGATTTGATTCACACACCAGCTCATGAATTACAACTTGTGACAACTCCATGACCTTTTTCTCAATGGGGTCTCGACCTCGTAGGACAAATCCACCCTTCCTCCTCCAATGGCCACAAGTTTATCATTACTGCCACTGAGTATTTCACGAAGTGGGTGGAAGCCATTCCTATGACCTATATCACCAGTAAGAAAATAGCCAAGTTTATCCTAAACTACCTCATATGCCGGTATGGTATTCCCCAAGCCATTGTCACTGATAATGGGAGACCATTCAAGAATCAAGATGTCCGTGCCTTGTGCACACAATACAATATCCAACATCGCTTTTCAACTCCCTACTATCCGCAGAGTAACGGCCAAGCTGAGGCTTCCAATAAAACTATTCTCAAGATCCTCAAGAAAACTATCAATGAAGCTGGTTGTGATTGGCATTTACCACTCAATCCTACCCTATGGGCCTACCGCACTAGTATCAGAACACCAACTGCTGCCACACCCTATGCCTTGGTCTATGGCTCTGAAGCCATCCTACCTATAGAGGTCGAGATCCCATCCCTCAGAGTATCCATGCAGGACCTGATTAGCGGAGATGAGTATTGTACTTCTAGATTAGCTGAGCTTGAACTACTAGATGAAAGGCGTCGTGCCGCACTTAATCATCTCCATGTCTATCAAAACTGCCTCAGGCGTAATTACAACAAAAAAATCAAAGAAAGACAGTTTCAAGTTGGTGATCTTGTACTCAAAGAGAATCAAAGAAATCAAGCAGATCAAGAAAAGAAGGGCAAGTTTGAGCCTAATTGGTTAGGTCCCTTTATTGTGACAGCAGCATATGGATCAGGTGCTTATACTTTAGCTACACCTGACGGCATTCCTCTAGATGAGCCACTTAACAGTGTCCATCTCAAGAAGTTCTATGCCTGATCCTTAGAGTATTCCAAAAAAAAAAAAAATCTGTCCTCTGGTGAAAACCTGGCAAACAGGCGCCTTGGATAAGTACCATAGTGAAAACCTGGCAAACAGGTGCTATGTGTAGAGTCAACACCCATTGTCTATCAAGTCCTGTCCACTCCATGTCTAGTTCGCAGCACACTTTCCATACATACATAATAAAATCATTGACCTTGTTTGCATTTCCATCTCCCTATCTAGTATAGCTTAGAAATTTGTCAGTGTCCATCATTGTCACCCCACGTCTTGATCTGTGTCTACAGTTAACACTGTCTTGTCCTAGGTCAAGTCTTTCTAGGTCTTCTTCGGTAGTCACCCATACATTTTCCTCTACCAAAATGGGGGCAACTCTTTCCTTAACTTAGGTCTAGGATTGGTTCCTTGTTCATGGTTCGCAATGCACACTTTAATCTCTTTCTCATCATTCACAGGTAACACCCTTTATTAGACACATCGCTCCTACGATAAGGCTGTTATCTTCTCAACACTTTTTCTACATCATCACATCAACCAGAACTACATATCATCTTTTCTCAATCTTAAGGTACCTTGATCCCATGGATATGGGTATGTAGGCAGTCTAGATTACAAAGGAAATATCTAGTACTCAGGTACATAAGATCCCCTCCTTTCACCTTGACCCATTCATCACTCTATCTAGAACTACATATTTATCATCTTCATCTTTCATCGTAGTGTGCCTTGATCCTATGGATACAGGGTATGTAGGCAGTCTGGAATACAAAGGATGTATCTAGTACTCAGGCACACACAATCCATCATTCTCCACCCACCCCAATCCATTAGTGTGTCACCTTTCTGGTCTTCCATTTGTCACAATCCATTTCGCCTCAACTTGACTAACTCAAGCAGCAAGCTAGTGCATCCTTTCAAAGCAAAAGTCCTTAACAAACCTGAGGCAAAGCAGCTTCCTTCCAGAGTCTTCTACTGTCCTGCATACCGATTGCCAACATCATCTAAGTCCCGCTTAACCAAAGCACCAGATCCATAGGCTTGTCTTCTGCGAAGTGTTCTATTGTTAAGACCAACACACGCGTCTCCTGCGGCATGTGGCATTTCCCGCAGCAAGATATTGTCTTTTTAGGTAGATAGCCCCCTTTAACAGACACAGAGTTCCTATGATAAGGCTGTTATCTTTCCTATCCAATCTACCCTGAGTAACCTCTTTGGCAAGAGAATATGTTGGCTGTATGTTTACTTTGTAAGTTAGTCAATTTGCTTTATGGTTTATCTTCTATTCCTTTTTCCAATACCTACTCAAGGCTACCTTGATTTATCTATAATCTTGGTATGTTGCGATTCAGTACGGATTGGGGGAATAGTCATTACTTTTTGTGTGCCATGTTTGAGGAATGATCTTTAGTATCTTTCTTAACATTCTTTTTATCTTGTGTGTGTTACGACCTAGCATCTTACATATTTAATACTCTTCTTGCATTTGCATGTATTGAAGTTTATTGTATGTTCAAGACTATGGCTCATTCACATGTACCAACAAGGTTATATAATGTCTAAGGGATCTAAGTTCAAACTGCTTGCTTGCAGAGTCAACGTCCACACACTCAGATATTACTGCACCTTGGTCTTTTATACCTTGGTGGTGAATTATCCATGTGCTATATCAAAATAAGGATTGCTCTTTACATACAAATGTGAAACCATTGCAACAAGCTCATTCATCCATTCCCACAACCTTTATATCATTTTCATTACAATGATTGATCAACAGTCTCTGTCTCCCATCTCCTCCTGTTCTTCTCTCTAGTGCATATCTGCAAAACCCACATGTTAGATATCACTAGTCATCACATCTATAAGCATCATATAAGCAACATATGTCATCACATGAATCCATAATCATACATACATATCATCACATCCATGACATCAAGGAATGCATACACAAAAGCATGAACAATAGTGAGCCGAATAGATCTTCATATATCTCATATAAAGGTCATCATAATACAAAATGTCTGTGTCTACATCAATAATCCATATACATCAGTATAGTACATCAAGGGTATCAAGAGCCTGCAAAATATACATCAGGATGCATGCAGGCATCTGCCCAAAATGATACAAATGGTACAATGTACAAGTGTCCATCATGATACAATTATGGTACAAATATGATACAATATACATGTGCATGCCCTAGCGGGTAGAGCTGCCCTCCTATTGTGGCCCCTGTCCTCCACTTGTACTTGGTGCAGGTCCCCCAGATGTTCCCCTTGCTGGTCCTCCTCCCCCTGGCATCGTGACTGGTCCTCTAACTGAGGACAGTGACTGTCTTGTCCTGCAGGACCCGGATGCTCTAGACTTGCTCCTCTCTCGATAGTTGGGTGCTTGCAGTGCTACTAGCACCGCACCCACATAAAGACTTCTGTAATACTCTACCTCTCTCCCTACAGATACTAGCTCTCCCTACACCCGGACGAGCTCATTGTATCAAGTCCTCTGATCGGCACCCAGTGCACAGCATGCATCATCTCTCTCCCATCTAACTCTATGAAGTGTGGCCTCTACTATCAGTCACAGCTATACCTTTGCATCCCTCTCCTGCATAGTCTGGGCTAGCTGCTCATCATCCCCTACCGGTGTGGGTGCTGCCTGTGCCTGGGCCTGTAGTGCTACCTGCACCGCTGCCTGTACCTATGTCTGCACCTGGGCCTGTACCTGTGCCTACATGCCTGCCTGTAGGTGTGCCAGGGCTGTCTACGCTGCTGCTGCCACCTGTGTCTGCACTTGTGCTAGGGCCTTGGTCTATCTCACCTCCACCCTAGCTGCATCCCTGTCTCTCCTCAGCCGCACCATACGGATCTCTAATCGAGTCCTCTAAGCTGTCTCTTCCTATAATAAACACTCAGCTCTCTCCAAATCTGTCTCTACCGCTGGCTCCTCCTCCTCCGCCATCTCTACGTCTGCCTGCTAGCCCTTGGCCTCTCCCACTGCCTGCTATCTAGCTGCTCTAGCCTAGCATATGATCCTGGCCTCTGCACCTGGGACCAATACCTCCCCCACTGCCCCTGCCACACCTGGTGTAGTCAATCTAACCAGCCTGTGTGTCTGCCAGTACCTGTCATACTCGGGCAGTGTCCCTGGATCAGCCAGTCCTATATCCCAATCCCATCTCACAGGGACAAGTCCAAGTACCTCTGCCAATGCTATAGCCACTGGAATCTCTGCATCCCAGTCTCCAACCTCCCTCCATGTCCTGGCATGCGTCGCCTCCCCCACTAGTAATCCCTGTGGTAACCCAAACTGTCTCAGTACCTGCTCTAGCAGGTACCTCTCTGTCGTGTCTGTCCATCTCCCAAACAGATACTGAGCCTATCTACAGTACATCAGCTGCTCGTGCTCGTCCTCCCACTCCTCACAAAGTAACCATGGCCTCCACACAAAAAGATCCATCTCGTCAATCTACCGTCTCCAATGGCTAATAGATCCCAATCTCTGATGTGTAATCAATCCCTCATACAAAAATGCGTAAGGCTCTCCCCTCCCCTGCTGGTGCTATGTCATGGGTCTGATCACAGGGATATGCTCCCATGCCCACACCTATAGAAGTGTCACCCCTGCTGAGAGACTCCTGCCCCTCCTATACACGCAGTGATGCATGTCTCGGTATAACTATCCCAGCACACATGGGCCCCATGCATATTGTCTACCATGTGTGAACATCCCAGATAATACTATGCCCCATCCAACTGATAGTCCCCTTGATCTCCTGTCGGGACACAAGAAGCCTCCAATCAGTGATGCCACTATCCATCTGATCCTGTCACAGAGTCTCAGGATGTCTGCCCACCGAATCTCCCCATCGTCTATCCATAGGTCATCAGTGCAGAATACCTCTACCATGCCTGCCTCTCCCCGTGCTGGGTCAAAGTCTACTCTCTCCCCATCAATCTGAATCCTTAGGATGCGATACACATCCTCCAAAGTCACCGTCGCCTCCCCTGTCAGAAAGTGAAACGAGCCCGTCTCATTGCGAAACCTCTCCACTGCCGCTGTCACTAGGGCGAGATTCACCCTAATATGTGTCAAGTGTGCAACGTGCCATAGTCCTGCGTCCTCCTCCCATGTCAATTGTACTACCTCATGTGCTATCAGGTGGTGTCACTCTCGCAACATTAGTGGTGGCATAATCCTCTGCATCCATAAGCAAACCACTTGTCAGTTCTTCTATACCATATCCCCCAAACTCCTCTCTACTTCTATTCTATCCAACCCCTTTCTAAACTAGGGTAGTCAACCCTTTGGTCAACCTTACCTAGGTTCCTTTTTTTTATATAACCAAAAGCACCTTGTTTCACACAAAAGTGCTGCTCTGTTCTACCAAAAACGCCTAACTACTTCTGCAATAGCGTTGCGCTAGCCTACACCAAAGGCGCCTTGTTTTACAAGCGCGTTACACTATACCCCCAACCGCGCCTCACTGTATGAACAAAGGCAACTCATTTTTTTCGTGCATTTCCAACCGCGCTGCTCCATTCTACCAAATGCGCTGCACTGCCTAGCCATAAGCACTGCGACATCCTACCAAAAGTGCTACGGTGCTAATTCCCAAAGCCAACCGTGTGGTGTTTTTACCAAACGCGCTGCATTTACCTACCAACTGCGCTGTGGCACACCAAAAGCGCTCTAACCGACTACCACTAGCGCTGCGATGTCCTAAAGCGCTTTTGGCTAACCTGAAAACCCTACATAGACCTAGCCCTAATCTACCCTAAAATGACAAATGAAAGTTAGGTTTTCAAACAGTTATCACTGCCGGAGCTCCTGCTGGCCTCCTGTATGTCCACACTAGCTCCACCCAATGCCCGTGCGCTGGAATCGGCATCTCTACGCGATGTCTGCTCCTTCCACTCAACCTAAGTTTGGAGGCTCTACTCTCTAAATTTAGAAGCTCTTAGGGTGCAAATGACAATTGTGGTCCCCATGGGTCCTATTTATAGCATCCCTCCCTCATTTTCCTTTTTCTTCCCACCCCATTCTGCTTTTTCCTTCTCACCTTGTCGCGCAATCTTCTAGTCGAGCGCCAACACCGTTCCTCTGTCGCTTCCATGCCTTCCCACTCGAGGGGGCATACGCTGGGGCAACTAGCTACACTGGGGCATTAGTAAATTGTATCACATCTTCAATAATTAATTTCTTTGACGCAACACTATAAACTATATCACATCAAAGAGGGGCAAAATGTAGACACCCTAAAATGACCAAGTCACTGCACCACTTGCTTTTCGTAATCTGTCAAATCACCTGCATTTCACACATTAATTAAATAATCTAATTATTTAATTAATTTCACCAAATTCTTCTAAATCACATACTTTCGACATTAATTAAATAAATTCTCTTTATTCAATTAATTAAATTAAATTCATCTATTATTCTTCCACGATTAAATAATTTTAATTATTTAATTAAATCATTATCCTCTTTCGAAAATCAAATCCAATTATTTAATTAATTCATCACAAATTCTATCTTATCCAAACAATTAAATAATTCCCAATTATTTAATTAAATCAAATTCATTCTTCCAAATTTAAATAAATCAAATCAAATTTATTTAAATCCTCTCAATCTCCAAAAATAAGATAAATCAAATATGTTATTTATTCTTCCAAATCATGCACAACAATTAAATAAATCTATTTATTTAATTTTCTTTCTTATCTACAAATATCTTTCAAATCTTCTAAAAATAAGTCTTCTTCTCCATGCACACAAAATTAAATAATTTATTATTTAATTTCTCTCAAATCATGCAAAAGCAAATCTAAAGTTGAGTTACCTATTCACTCAACCTTGTTTTTTATCAATTTCTCTTAAATTAGAAAAAAGCTTTTTAATTTATGAAAAGCATGTCTTATCTTTAGAAAAGAAAATGTTTAACTCAAATAAAATAGCTTTGTGTGACACTTGTCTTCTTCTTATTCGTTGCATGTTCCTCAACTGTTCTCCTCCATTGATTCTTCTGAATTATCTGGACCATTGATCGATCTCTGTTGAAATCTATATAAACCCCCCTCATCTCCTTCGTTGAGCCTCTCTCTTCGATCTTATTCTCAGGCATACTTAACAGTGCTTTGAGCATACATCGCATCAATTGAGCACCTTTACGATCTTTTGACATTGATCTTTGAGCACACTACTTGCTTGTTGCAACTATGGTTTCGCAGCAATATTGAGCAATCCACATTCAATCCAAAGGGAACAATACAAATCTCGGTAAAAGTTTTCATGTTTCATTGATTATTATTAATGGCTTTTATTTAGATCGTTTCTCTTTATGTTATTGGGTTTTTGATTTGTTTAGTTTAATTTAATCAATTTTTCCTCATACACAAGTAGAAAGACTACAGTCTCTGCCTTGTGAAGATCAGAGGGTGTGTCAGATTGTGAAGCTACTTGTGCTTCAGCTGCTAGATTAAACATAGAATCTAACTTAGGACAGATTATTCTTCTTAGCTGACACATTTTATTTCTAATTTTATCCCTCTCACTTATTAGATTGTTCAATTCATCATGAAGGTTGATGACTTGATTTTCCTTGGTGCTAATTGATTCTAACACCGGATCATATGCCTTAGAAGTGTTCACCAGTTTCTGCTCCAACTCCTTGATTTGTTCTTCTATTTTCTTTGTGACTTCTAGCTAGAATAAACAAAATTTGTATATATCACCATCTTCTTTAATGGCACTTTGAATGCTTTTTATTATATTGTCTAGCTGGACTTTGTCATTGGTTATCATTTCCTTCAACTCATTCAATCTTTTCTCATTAAACTCTTCCCTAACTTTTATATCTGTAGATTTCTCAAAGGATTCAAAATGTTTACTTACAGAGCTTATGAGTTCTTTGAGTTGATTTTCCAATGACAGAGAAGTTTCCTTTTGGTATGTTGGCATTGGCTTCTCCAAAATGCTAGATGCTTCACCAATAAGCTCACTATCCTCTCTGTGAGACTTTAACATTTCCTCTCCAGCCTTTGCCTGTGCAATTGATGCCAATCTAAATTTTTGTATAGGAGACATTGTGTCCAAGTTTATTGGATCATGTAGAAACTTAGACTCATCTAAAACTTGTTTATCTTTCTCCATAAGTTCTTTAACCGATTCTGCAGTGTCTCTTGGTGCAGTACAGACTTCTTCTTTCAAGCTCTACTCTGGATCATCTAGATCCATGTCTTTATTAGAGTCTTCCTTCTGTTCCAGTGAAGGATTTTCTTTATCTTGTTCTTCCTCAGTCCTTTCCTTGTTAATTTTATCCTCAGCTTGATGTTCTGGAGAGGATCTTGTTTTAGCAAGAACTTGTTTCTCCTCAGTTACTTTGACACCTTCATCTATTTCTTGATCAAGATTTACCTCCGGAGTAGATGTATCATTTCCAACATCTGTTTCTTCATTATCATAAATAGTTGGAAGATTGAATTCCCTTAATGTGTTTAGAGTGGCTTCTTCAGTTTCCTTTACCACTTTTTCAATTTCTCCTAACGGTAGAGCATTCATTCTTTTCTTTGACCTGAATTTGTTGTGAATTGATTTGGATATTTTTACTTTTTCTTCTAGAGTGATTTCCAAACAAAGTTTTATTAAAGAGTGCTCTCTTAGTTCAGCATCCTTTTCCATGGCTGCTTCCTTTCTTGCAGACATTATGCTTGCCAAGCTATGTGGAAGATCATCAATTATTTCAATTAGGGCCCTATTGTAGATGTTTAGATACTCTACAATAGAAGTCTCAATGATTTTCTTGTCTGGATCATTATATTCATCATATAATTGTGCAATAGGCTTCAAATTGCCATCCACTCATGTTATACCTTTGAGAACATATTCAAGACTTATGGTTGCTTCTTCTGTTTGAGACACATCTTGCTTTTGCCTTTTCCTAGGTTTACCCTTACCAGAGGGTTTATTTTTGCTGCTTCCGGAGGCTTTAGTAGCCTCATCTTTCATCTTTTTCACTTCTACATTAGATTTTGTTTCTTCTTCATCCACTAAAATGGTTACATGCATTCTTTTATCCTTGGTCTTCTTTCTTTTATGACTGGTGGAAGGAGTATCCACACTTATAGACTATGTAGAACTGGAGGGGATAGATGCAGCTTCTGTAGAGGTAGATCCTTTGGTTCTCCTTCTTGTTGCTTCTAGTTTTTCTAATTCACCCTTGGGTTCTTCTGAAGCTCCAATTAATTCAATTTTTCTCTTTTCTTCTACTTCCTTATCAGCTTGTCCTTTTTCCCTTGCCTTTTCCACTTGTTCTTTTGTGAACCCATGTTTTAGGGCAATTACTTCTACGACTTTCTACATTTTCTTAGAGATCTCAAGTTTTCTCACTTCAACAAAGATTTTAGCGTGCAATTCCTCATAAGTCTCAAATCTTCCTTCATTGGGATCTCTGGGTTTACTTAACACATGTTGATCATAATTTTCTAATATTCCTCCATCTACCTCATATCCCATGGGCATAATCCATACCGTTCTAGGCTCAACGGCCTCCATCAAGCATTGATCTTTTGTTATAATAAAGTAGATAGTGTCCTTGTATTTTTCAACTACTACTCTGGGGATTCTTTCCCTAGATTACATCAACCATTGGAAGTCTTTGAAATAGCCCCATAGGGCTGAATTTTGAGCATCACTATTGCCTATACTATTTAGATGATTTCTAATTTGAACTATAGTAGGTTTATCATTTTTCCAAAATAGATTCTTCATACCTGGCAACTCTTGCAAGAAGTAAAAGAATAAATAGATAAGCAGCCTTCCATACTTGAATGGATAATTTTGCTCTTTGGTCTTCCTTAAGTTTTCCATCAACTGTTGATGGAGCAGTTCACAAAGATCATACTCTACATCTTCTTTAATCATCTCAAACGCTGTGTAGATTGTTGTATCAAAGACTAAATTTTCCTAGTTTGAGAAATAAACATTGTAGCCAATAACCATGGATGCAAATCTTACTACATGGTCTTCAACATCATTGATTGTTAGTGTCCTTTTGTCAAACTTTGCTCCAGTGGCCGCCATTACTTTATCATTCTTTATGGCTTTCAATACTGGTACCGATCCGATGGAGCATAACCCAGTTACTGCCCTTATAGCATCTTTTGTGATCTTAAATGTCTCTCGAGTCACATGAATTCATCATGAACCCTACTCAATACATACTAGATTCACTCATCCTAAGCAAATGTCAGAAAATCAATGTACTGAATGAATTTGTTTGTTTCCAATGCCTTGTATTCATTTTTCAAATCATAACCCTTGCTGCACAAGTGATTTAGGAATAGGTATGTGAGTTTGCTCTTCCCATGTTCTTCTAGGGCAACATGAATATAAGCCCTAACATCCTTTGCATTCAAAACTCCATGTGGAACTTATGAAAATGTACCCATCTAATTGACTTCAATTGATTTAAATGGGTGTTTATTGAATTTAGGTCGTGATCGCTCAGTGATATCAACAACTTGTGGGGTTGCCATTGCAAAGATTCAATAGATTCACAATAGAGTTTTAACAGTAAATACCTCGATATGCTGAATTAGGGTTTTTCTTCACCTGGATCATTCTAAGTTCTATGAATCTCCGTTGATGCTTGAAATTTTGCTTAAATCTCTCTTGGACATCTGATAGCTCAAATGCAAGATGAATTAGAAGGCAAATGAGTTTCTTTTTATCCTCCGCACTTGAATGCTCATTCTCAAAAGCTGCCTGATTTTTCTATGATGGATACAGTCGATCAAAATTGCTCCGCAATGTACCGCACTGACTTATTTTCTTCCATATTTTCTTCTATAAGGTCTTCCATATCATATTCTACCACATATCTTTGTGCCAGACTCTAGCACTAACTATCTGGCTAGGGGTTTAAATTTTCAACATTGCTCCCCCTGAGCCAGAGCACCCAATTTACTTCCCAGAGGAAGTATCTGCACCTGATGCTGGTGCGGATCTATCCTCTTCTTTAATTACTTCTTTCTTGATCTAGATCTTGTCTATTTCCTTCTTGGTTTCAACTAGATCAACCTTTTATTTTCTCTTATCATTCCTCTACTCTATTTTCCTTTCTTCGGCATAGTAATTTCTCTTCACATTCTTGCTTCTGCATAATCTTGCAACATGTCCAAATTTGTTGCAATTGAAGCACGCAATGTTTCCTTGTCCTTGATTCCTTCTGAATGAATTCATCCTTGATCTACATTGATTAGCCATATGTCCAAATCTATTGCATGCAAAACACTTTCCATTGAATGATTGACTATTCCTTGCATTGTAAGTCCCATTTCTTACCAGATTTCTGCATTCATTTGATTTGTGACCAATTTTCTTGTAATTGAAACATTGACTAGAGAATGATGGAATATTTTGATTTACTCTACTCCTTCATTAAGTAGCTTTATGACCAAACTTATTGCAATTAAAATAATGGCCATTGACAGATGGATACCTTTGAGCATTTGGTTGTCTAATCGGAGGTCTTCTAGGTCTTCTTCTTTGATTTCTGAACTAGTTTCCTCAGTTTTATTTTAACTCAGTATTTATTTGACCTGATTTTGAGCTTTCTCCTTTCTCAAATCCCAGACCTTGCTTATCATCAGTACTCCTTTGACTAGCAATCACCTCATCAAGCTTTGCAGAACATAGTTTGAACTTTTCTTCATAGCTCTTGGCTGCATCCAGATCAAATTTCAGAAGTAGCACTTCTTTGCCCAATTTTTCACATTCCTCTGATTTGTCCTTAACAACTTGATTCAGATGCTTTCAATTTCTTCCTTCTTTTCAAATTCTAGTCTTAACCCATTTAGAAACTCATGTGCTTCATCTAATTGATCATTTAGCTCCTTACTTTTCTCTTTGAACTTTCTAACTTGCTCTCTTAGATTTAGGATGCATTCATCAGCTTCTTGAATATTAGCTTTTAGATCCCTAATTTTTGCATCATATTTTTCAAGATCAATAAGGGTTGCTTCTAGTTCCTTGTTACTTTCATAATTTCCAAATCTTCTTGTTGCCATGATTACACTACCCCAGATCTTCTTCAAGCTATTAGACTTCTTCCAAGGAACCTTGCTCTGATACCAATTGTTGAATATTGAGATGGGGGGTGAATCAATATTCTAAAATTTAAACAATTAAACCAAATGCCAACTTTAATAATTAGATAGCAAAGTAACCACAGAAATACAAGCCACATAAACATGACACATAGACACTAGATTTTTACGTGGAAAACCCAAAAAAAAAGGGAAAAACCAAGGAGAGGATTAGCTCTCAATATATATTGCAATCTTTTACAAATGGTGATGTTCAGGCTTGGTTACTCCATGGGCCTGGAACATGCTGGCTCACTGCCATGAAGTACAACTAGTTCTAGCAAGCTCACTGCCTCAACCCTAAACCTAGAAATTTTACAATGAGGGCTATTAAACCCTAATGGTTGCTTACATCTGGGCTCACTACCAAGTACAACTAAAATTATATAAGAAATATAAATACTACAACAACATCTATCAATATGCCAGGGTGCAGTCATTTAGCAACTGAATACTAAATCCTGAGTTTTCATCATCACTGATCTTCTATCTCTATTTTGCTATTCTGATAATCACATCAATCATATTCACACAATACTTATTCACAGTTTTCCACACACAAACACTAAATTTGATCCCATATATATCCGTAACACTTAAGATCTTCATATTAGTTCGGCATACTCAGATGAAGTGTATAGTTAATAAACATGTATCTTGTCAGCCAAATCCATTAATCAAATTACATGGCGGACCTAAGTAAGATTTGAAACACCTTCTCATATGTCGGCTCCAACTATAGAACCACTTAGGATAAAGTTCTAATCAATAGAACTTACCGCACATAAATCAAATTATCATGTCGGCCTCAAACACAGACTGTTAGTGACTCAGTCTAATTGTCATATCATAACTTTCACTACAGACCACAATACTTGCTCAAAATCATATTAAAGACTCCTTAGACATCGCAGATCATACCTTTAGAACCGCAAAGAAAAATATCTTTTAGCGGAAAAATGCGGACCACAAGAACTTAGACTCTGTCACAGTCAAACTCTATCAAACACTGTAGCGATACTCAGCAGCTTGCAACTATCTTTCTAGTGGACTTCAGAACTTACAACTTGGGATTTAGACACTTCATAGAATTGTTTACAACACCTCAAAATTGTAGAACAAAACATGCACTTGCGGAGAAATGCGGATCATTTTACTTTGCACTGTACATTGTCCCTATCTTACTTTTATTCATCTGGACTTATATATTTTCTTCAAATGAATTCTGGAGGAAGTCATGACCTAAACACTAGAATATATCATCATCAAATGGTTGAGTCAACATACCTGAACTACATTTTCTGGTCTTCATCTGCGGAGGCATACTGATCCACTTTTTGTCCCTTACTCTGAATACTATTTATACATAGTCATTCTGGCCTTCCGGTCTTTAATACTCTTATGCCTTGTTGCCAAATCAAGTTGGTCTTCTGGAGTGATGTCTTCTTTTCCTTTTTTCCATCAATGACAACACTTAATTATTCAACAGAGAAGTGTCTCTTTCCAATAGATATTGTACTAGAACAAAGATAGATGGACAGAAAGGATGTGCTTGGGTAGGATTGATCGAGAAGGGAACTCATTGCCTGTGCAACGATGGTGTTATAAATGGGATAGTAGATGCAATAACTCTGATTATGTAGTGTTCCATGATGACTTTGTTACAAAGTTATGAGAGTTCTTGGCCACTCATCTCCAAGATAACACACACCTATACTACAACTATTGAGGCCCTTGGCTTTGAAACCAGAACAAGGTCATACTCATAACTTTGGTGATTGGTTTTTTCTACAAGATGGCACAATAATCAGGATTTATGGGTGCCCATAGGCCCCACATATATATGCCAAAATGTGTTCCTCTTCGTCTAGCCTTTTTAGAATTTATGTGGTAGATGGTGTGGATGGAAAAGGATGTCATGTACAAACAAAAGAAGGGTACATTTCTACCTAACTTGACAACATGTGAAGAATTATCTATTGGATCTGACACCCTTGAAGAATTACAACATTACCTTAAGACAAGATATTATCTGAGGCCTGGAAGTGAAAGGGTTTTTGACCCTGAGGGCCATATAAATTTTATAAGACAAAACCTCCTCACAAAGGCCGCAATCACTCATCAAGTGGATTATAAAGAGGATGTGATTAGAAATTACTTCACTCCCTAAGAGGTATATCAGAGGACAAGAAAATGGGAGATCATGATGAAGCTTGAGAAAGAAAGGAAGAAGAAGAATAGTGACTTATTAGGGTATTTTGTATAAGAAGCAGATTCTCTTAAGAGGATAACTTTGATAATTGATAAGTTTGATGAATTGTATAATAATGATACAATAGAGGATGAGAGGCCCACCAAATTATCAACCAAAAGGCCAAGTGGTATTGTAATTTTAGAGCCATCTCTTGACATTATTTTAGTATGTCATGTTTTTCAAGAATCACCTCTTGAACAGCTACTTCCTAAGAAACAGAAGACACAAGAGCCATATGGATTGGTCTCCTATGCAATGAGCGAAGGAGTGGGAGATACAAAAGAAGTGGCTAATTTACTGAGGATTTTAAAGGATGATGTTGAGGTAGATCAACTAGCCCATGAAACTGAAGCTCATAAACCAAAGGCTAGAATTGATATCCATATGCAGGGAGAAAGGGAAATGCAGGATGATGAGAGGGAAATTGCAGCTCTCAAATTTATTGAAGATGATGATTTCATTAAGACCCTTGAATTTAAGGATTTCTAGGTTAAAATGAAAATGAGAGAATTTAAAGAAAGGGTAGAGATAAACAAGATGGGTGCTAAAGAGTCTTAGTACAATTAGATTGTAACCCAGACTTTCAATGAATTGAGAATTGATAATGTTGATATTATCCCACAAGAAGCTAGGGATATGGTTTTGAAGAGTAATATACTCATTATACCAGGTATGGAACTAAAGAAGATATTCTTACTTGACCAAGTAAGAGCACAAGAAGACCCAATTGATTGTTGAATTTGATTCTGATGAGGGGATAAGTGGTACAGGGTACAACCCTAAGATTGAGACCTTAGCATTTTGGGCCAAGCAAAGAAATACACAAAAACCAAGGTTGTTAGATGTGGTACAAGAGATGAGAGGAATGAATATGGTAAAAACATTGAAGGACACATCTCCTTTAGAAGTTGCAACCATGACAATGCACTCGGCCATGTTCACTCGAGCTACCGTTAAGGGAATGGAAAACAAATTGAAAGAATATGAAAAGGAACATAAATTCTTAAATGATGAGGTAAATAAAATTTTCATACAAAATATAAGACTGAAAGAGCAATTGAAAGGAGCAGGGCCCTCACATAGTAAAGAAATAGTATTGTATCAACCTCCTACTACCCAATCAACCAATATAGATAGTGCATCCTCTGAACAAATGAATGTACTAAGACAGGAGATCGAAGAGTTGAAAAAATCCAATAATGAAACCAAGGAGGGAGTGAGGGACTAGATCATCAATATCTTGGAAAATATCTTGGATCATAGGATCAAACTGATTGAGGACAAATTAGAAAGTGTGTATGATTGCTACACTTCATTATCCCAAGCAATTGACTAGATGAAAGCCCATGCACTTTTCAAGAAGTGGCAGCTAATTAATCATACCTTGATGACTTTATGCAGGGTATTATAGAGAAGTGTGGAAGCTCCTTCAACTTTGAAGCTAACTAAGCAGATGGTTAAATAGTTATAGATGAATCTCAGTATATAAATGGAGAAGATCAAAAGATCAAAACAAGGATGGAATCATTTAATACATTGAAGCAGTGGTTTGTGCCAAGAGTATTAAAGGATGATGACCAATTGAAAAATATTAGTGAATGGAGAAAGGAATTTGGCCAAATTATTCCTGATTGCATTGCTCATGTACAAAAGGATGGTGAATTGAATGTCCAAAGCCTCAATTTGATCATGGATGGAATAATAGCCTTGGATACTAGATATTCTAAATTCATTATAGATGACAGAGAGTTGCTTGACAACAGATGGAGGAATCACTTAACAAATATATCAAAGATTCAAGAATACAAATGGCTTCATGACTACACAGTATACCAATGGGAGCAAAAGTATTTGGCTCCTCTAGAAGAATAGGGCCTTGAAGATGTTGTAGTGGAAGAACTAAGCCTTCAAACACTTTATCATGGAGAGGGGGTCTTTTCTAGATTGGGATGCTCACAGGTCTCCTATGTTGATTAACGGACTACAAGTGTATTGCATATGTTGCGGGCTTCCAATCAATATTGTCTACTTTCTCTATTTTCTCTTAATTATGTTTTAAGCAAAACTAATGTTTAGTTTATATGAAGAGGCATGAATTTTGAAAAGATGCCATATTTTGTAACGGTCTGAAGCTTTTTGCTTCTCTTATAAAAGAGAAACCAAGACCGAATTTTGATACCATCATCATAGGCATTTATAGAAACATATATGAGGAGACTTCTGTTATATTGTAATATCTATTTGAAGCAATCAATGGAGAAGAATATTTAATCTGGTGATTGAATTCTAGTTAAGATATCTAAGAGATCATTTCTTTGTTTGTAATGAGGAGGCTTAGTTCACCTAATGTTAAGATATCTATATGTATTATTAAATCATAGATGTTCATTATTGTTTCCTTCACACAAGCATATTCAATGCATGTGGAGGCTAGAAGTTGTATTACAAACTAAAGCTATCATCTAGGACATACAAGAAAACTCTAGCATCTAGAAAACATAGACGACACACAAGAAATTATATTCTAACTAAACAAAATTAATTTCAACCAAAGTAAGAAAACTAAGAAGAATGATTGAACCTAACTTTAAATGCACTTCAAATCAGTAGTGAACATCTCAAGTTTTGTATACAATGTACCAACAGAATAATGATGATTACATTCAGAAGTGTATCAGTAAAGCAATAGTGAATAAGCATACCTATACTCAGATCTTTATTAAATTCAATAATAAATTATACCATACTTTAAACAAAGTTTAAGTGAGAAGCTAACGTCTTAAGGTGACAGGCTAGTTAAGGTGACAAAACATCATCATAATCATCTACATTGCCAACAAGATCAGAATCCTGATTACTTGTGTCTGCATCTACTTGATTTGCTTCCTCATCCTCATCTGTGACATACTGCTCATTCTCTCTCCCAATCTCTTCTTCAAACACTCCATCATCGTCTTCATCCACTTCTTCGAATGTTTCTTGTAAATTAACATATTGCCCATCAGACATTATATTGACAACTTCCATGAATTTTCATTTGGAACGAGACTTTGTTTGAATGACATACGACCATCATGGGCTTCTTACATCATTAATTAGAAATGATTGGTTAATTTGAAGAGGGGAAACATACGGATCATCCATCTCTAATAAAAATTTCCTTGTATTTGAGCATACAAATCCATACTCATCAAATTGTACTGCGGATGGTCGGATCCACTTACATTTTAATAATATAGGACTATTTTAACTAAAATCCACTTGAATAAGTTCTTGGATGAATCCAACATAAAATTTCTTCTTAGTTTCGTGAAGAAATTCAACACTAACAACACAATCACAATTTGTCTTTCCTTTGTCTTTTTCTTCCACTCTTAAATGACTACCATAGGCCCACATTCCACTAAAACACATGGCCCATATATGTAGAGATTGTGAAAGATCACTTTCCTCTGTTGTTACAAATTGACCTTCTTTTGCATCATTGACTACATTAGCAATCCATCCTTCAAATTTTGGAAAAGAATCATGTCCAATCAAATCATGGTGTCTGCGCTTTTAAGGTCGATGTTGCATCCAAGTTTGATTCTCTTCTTCATATTTTCTACATAGAATATTAACATACAAATAGTAAGATTAATAATATAAATGTGTAAATGAAATTGAGTAAATAAATTATTGTGTAATTTTTTTTTACCTACGCCACTTATCAAACGAAGTTGTGCTTTGAAGAATATAGGCATGTATTGCACTTCTTTCTTGATGTGATAGCTTAAAGAGACATCCATTGCCTTCTAATACTTCACATGCAACTCTTTCATCTTTGTAATCATCCCATACACATCGATTGACATTTTAAAAATCCTTCATATATTCTGTACAAAATCCCATGGCATCTTGCATTGAATATCCCTCAGACAAGCTGCCTTCCAGTTTTGCCCTAGTACAAACATTTTTTTTCAAAACCTTCATATATCATTCTATAGGATACATCCATCTCGTTCTTACTGGGCCATAATGCTCTAGTTCATATTCTAGATGTATCAAAAGATGCATAGAAATGTTAAAGATTGTTGGTGGAAATTCCTATTCCAATAGACAAAGGACTTCAACAACCTCCTCCCTCAAACTATCAAAGTTTGAAGGATCTAGTACATGTAAACTCATTCTCTTTAATATTAGGCCCATCCTTATAACTTCCAATCTTGGCCCCTTTACCAAACTTGATATATTTACCACAATAGATAAAATATTCTCAATTATGACATGATAGTCATGGGTTTTGAGTCCTCTTAAGCCATTAATGTCAGTTTGGCTTCTAATACTACTATTTACATATCCAGTGGGAAAGCGAGTCTAAGGCAACAACTGTAAGAATTATGCATGTTGATCCTTTGTCCAGACATAAGGAGCACTAGGTTTTCTATATTTTTCATCAGTATATTTTTCAACCCAAAGATTTTGATGAATCTTTAGTTGTCAAAAGTCTTCACGTGATGAAATAGTATCAAAAGCACCAAAAAAAGTTTCTATAATAGCATAGGTTATATTTTTCTCAGTATGCATAAAGTCAATAGTATGCCTAATAGCTATATCCTTAAAGTATGGTAACTTAAAGTATGGTAACTTATAGAATATGCACAACTATTTTACACCGCTTTCACTACATGGATCATATCTACTACCAGCAATCCCATCATTTTCAATAAATGACATTTCTTTTTGTCCATTCTCAACTAATCACCTGTTATTAGCAATGGTGCTTCACAATTCTCTTTTTGACTATTGAAATGTGTTTTTTTTCAATGATATGGATGATCCATTTTAAGGTAAACATGGTGTCCACAATAAATACACTTACGTAAACTTCTTGAGTGCCTCACAAAATCCTTAAAGTTGCAAGCAGGATATCCATGGTATCTATAGAGTAACTCTACATTTTGTTTCAGTTTCAATAGTGTTGCGATGGATGTGATGGTGGATTATTATATTTGTGACTCTGTATGTTTCTGTGTTTCTGTGCGCGGGTTGCACCAAGTGTCGAAGCTACAACAATGGAACAAGCATCAAGTTTTATGTGGAGGTTGTCGCGTGTTACTTTCTTTTGTTGCAGAGTGCACCACGTATTGGGTAGCATCTTTTGTTGTAAGTTTTATAGTGTTGCGGGCTTCGCCACGTGTTTCTAGTGGAAGCAGTTTCATAAAGTTTCTTTTCTTGCTATATGCTTGCGGGAGTTGCCATGTGTCCTTTTGAGTTTTATGCAGATGATGCCACGTGTACCTTTTTAGAATTTATATTGATATTGGCATATATATGGTGGGCCACAGTTCAAAGATAGTTTCAAGCTTGCGGAGGCACCACGTGGCGATAGCGGAGAAAGGTTTTCTTTATTTATAATGTTCTTAGAGTGAAGGCATTTTGATTCATAGTTGCAGTGGAATGTACCAAGTGTCAGCTTCTGAGGGATCCTTCAAAAGTTTCATAAGTTTCAACTAAGTTGTCAGAGACTGCTGCGTGTCTAGTTTGTTTGCTTCTGGAGGGCGCCATCTGTCCCAATTTATTTTCCTGTGTGGGTAATAAGTAATGAATGTAGTGAGTCCCATTGATATTGTGTCTTAGTTTCTAAGTAAGTGGGTGGTGACATATGTCACAACGCTAAGGCGCCTAAGTATAAAGACACAGTTTTTAAGCGCTCAGCGGGGTAAGATACGTATCATTTTCAAGGCAATGTAGAGTGCGACAAGTGACTTTTTCCTGTGAGTTTCTTTGAAGGTAAAAGAGTTTCTAAGTATACGCGGTTGCTGCCATGTGTCACAATTTCTTTTGAGAAATGAGCCCGTGGGTGTTGCCATGTGTCTTAAAGTGCCACATACAATTACGCCATAGCCAATAAGCATGCAAGAAGGATAGCAGTTGCAAATTCAGAAGATTGTAATTGCCATGGACTTTCAGTAATCTTCAGTTCTATTTGGCCATTGAAGATTCAGGTTGTTATAGGCAATCTTGGGTCAGGTCCCTGGTTATAAATATATAGAAGTTGTAATAGAGAAAGGGGAATTTTTGGACAAGAGATCCAATTTTGACAAGTTTTATCAAGAATTCAGAGACTTTGTTGTGACCAATTTATATCATTTTGCCTTAATGTTGTTCTGATAAGAAGGTTGATATAGTTGTGAATGTTTCTATGCCTTTTATGTTGCTAGAAGATTAATGAGAAGACTCTATTTTGTGCCTTGGTTGATATTATCTATGTCTTTGCAAAGTTGTCTGGTTATAAGCCTTTGATAGTATTCATTTAAATCTGTTTATATTGATCATGCAGTATCTACTCTTTAATATAACTGTATCTTGAGAATTGTTCACTATGCTAAAATTGAAGGAATACTTTTCACCTAGGTGCATTGCCATAATTTAGATTTGCTTACTGGATCTGTAATCTTGTTATCTCTTTCCCTGTACTCAAAACCCAATTGAAATAGGAAGAGCCAACTTCTTTAAAATCTGGAGGTCGTTTCAAGTAGCAAGTCCCACATTCTTGAAACTTCCAATGTTGGTGTTGGAACCTACGCAATTTTATACATCAACAGTATCTATGTACACTGAGACCGGACAATGTGCCATATGCAAGAAGATCATGAATTGTAAACAATAAGGAAGCTCTTAAAGTGAATTTGATTGAATGACCATCCCTTAAAGATTTAATTGCTTCAATTCCTTTCCACAATTCCATTAGCTCATCGTATAATGGCTCTAGATAAGCATCGATTGTATCTGAAGTCACACTTTTCTTTCCTGGTATAATCAATCATAGAATTAAGAAAAATGGTTTAGTTGTTAAGCATGGAGGCAAGTTATAATTTATTAAAAACACTGGCCAAGTTGACCATTTAGTACTTTGATCTGATAATGGGTTCACCCCATCTAGAGCCAAACCCAACCTTATATTACAAGGATCTTGAGAAAAATTAGGCCATTTGTTATCAAATTTCATCCACGTCTTAGAATCAAGCACAGTGTTTTCTATCAGTGCTCTTATTTTGGGCATGCCATTGCATAAGTTCAGCAATGTCTCTGCACCTATACATTCAGAGTAATCGTGGGATTATTGGAAAGTGGAGAAGAACCTTTCTAGGAACCATAGCTGATTTCAACCCTTGTCTATACCTCGCTTCATGACATTTTGGACATTCACTCTCACTTGCAAGATTATTGCAAAATAATCCACAACCATTCACACATGTGTGGATGTTTTCACACCCTAATCCTATCGTAGTGATTTGCTTTTTACATCGACTTCATTTTGTTGGCAATGTGGAGTCGGGTGGTAACAATGAACTTAATAATGCTAATAATTGATCTACACTCTCATTTGTGCAACCATACACCACTTGCAAGTTACAAATTTGAAGGATTGTTGTCAAACGACTTAACTTACAATTAGCATGCATAGGCTTTAAAGCATCCTCCATTGACTTGGCCCAATCATTGTCTAGACCCTCATTCAACATTCTATCAACTTCAAACCCTTCATCAAACATTGTTACCTCTTCATCTATGTTTGGTGCCACTTCATCTATGTTTGTTGCCTCTTCATCTCTCACACTCAGCAATTCTATCATATCTTCATAATAATTGTAATCCCAAGGGCTTATACCACTATGCTCATATCTTATCAAATGTTGATAAATCACATTTCTTTTTCTCACCTTTCCACCAAGATAGTCCTTACATGGACATGGATATTTGTCCATGTGCCTATCACATGCTACTCTCTCATCATAAGCATGGTATTGATCCATAGTCAACCTTCAACATTGATCCATCTGTAATGTTCTACACATAGCAACAAAAATCTTTAGGGGAAAAAATCGGCAAACCAAAAGTTCAAGATTTTTTGAAAAATCAGATTTTTAAAAAAATGTAAAAAATTGTAGAATAAGAGACAAAAATAGTTTTTTTAATTGAAAGGCATTTCCATAGCAATAGAGTTATAGAGAACAAATAAAATAAAGAGTTTAACTAATGAATTGTAAAAAATAGATTTTTGTAATTTATATTCAAATTGTTGATTACATTGCATTGCACATCTTTCAAACTCAAAGCATTACTTCACATTGCATAACTAATAACTAGATGTTGATAGATGACAAAATTTCAATTACAATATAGTTTTTACAAAGTCAACCTAAGCAATTATGCAGTTACTTCACATTGCATAACTAATAACTAGGAGCAGTTGCCAATTGCATTTGATTGTCATGGCATTCCATGAGACCACATTTCTTTGAGCCATTTTTTCAAACAATTCACTATCTTGTCATGCTACCACATTTTTCATACATGTATACCAAAGCATTTTATGAAATAGTTCACTGCCTTGTTGCTATGGCTAAAAGCCTAAAACAAGTGCTTTCGAACAAGCTATGGATGTTTGGAAAAAATCTATCAAAGCATAATAGTAAGCAATAGCATAGACAAGGCAATGAACTGGTTGAAAAAATGCCTCAAAGAAATGTGGTCTCATGTCAATGGAATGCCATGACAATCCATAACAATTCACTTGTCATGGCATTCATCATGGCATTCCATCACCATGAGACCACATTTCTTTGAGGCATTTTTTCCAAAGTTCATTGCCTTGTCTATGATACCACATTTTTCATACATGTCTACCAAAGCATTTTATCAAACAGTTCACTGCCTTGCTGCTATGGCTAAAAGCCTAAAATAGGTGATTTCAAACAATCTATGGATGCTTGGAAAAAATCTATCAAAGCATAATAGTAAGCAACAAGCTATAGTCTCATGGTTTTTTTTTGGCGTGAAAATCAACGTGATTTATTTGCAGGTTTAAACGCATTTTTTGGCAATTTTGCTATTTGAAATGGGGAAAAATCTCTGTGGTCAGTTTTGTGCATTTTTTAATTGTAGGATTCTCACAGTTAGTGAAAAAGTTAGTGTTCATGAAGGAATGGAAAACATGCATAGATCCTTTGAATTAGACCCATTCTGTGCAATAGCATTGAATCTTTTAGCAAACCATTTTTTCTTCACAGGGCAACATTTTCTTGTGGAACAAATGACTAAGACAGCTCTTGTTTCAACTGACCACCCTCTCATGATATCTCATTCATATTATAATCTTGCATGATCTTATCATAGTAAAGGTGATTATGACACCACTAGCCGCTACTACATGGCATCAGTCAAGGAAAGCCAGAGGCCACAGGATTTTGTGGATAGGTTCAATTGAAGGTGGGAGATCTTAAGAGTTCTCTCTAAAATTTTGAAAAGGTTTTGGAGGTCCACCCTGGGAACTGTGAGAGCTTAAAAGATATAGGCCATATATATGCTCAGCAAGGGTCCTTGACTGATGCCATGTAGTAGGGGCCAGTGGTGTCATAATCACCTTTACTATGATAAGATCGCACAAGATTATAATATGAATGAGATTTCATGAGAGGGTGGTCAGTTGAAACAAGAGCTATCTTAGTCAACTGTTCCACAAGAAAATGCTGCCCTGTGAAGAAAAAATGGTTTTCTAAATGATTCAATGTCATTGTACAGTACGGGTATAATTCTGGTGCAGGAGCACCTTGAATTCCATAGGAGTTTGATTAAAATGATCCAATATTGTAATGATTCATCATTGTATAAGGTTAATCAAGTCATTGTTATGTATTAGAGGTCACTAGGAAGTTCAAATATGCAAAATATTGCAAACCATGTAAAGGTTGTCAATGTAAAGTTGGAAAAAAGATGAAGAATGAGGGAAGGTGAAGAGTCATTTGGCTCTTGGTTCATTCCAAGTAGTTGGAAACTGAAAGGTCATTTTTAATACCTTTAAAAAGGTCTTGTATACCTTTGAAAACTTGTGGGTGGTTGAAGATTTGAGCATGGAATGAGAAAAAACAATGTTTTCCTGTATTTTCCTTTAGAAATTTGTTGTCTTTTGCTATTGTATAGCCCTCTATGGAATTGAATGGATTCCTAATGGATTGAAAATGTTAGATCCTTCAACTACCTTCCATTTTCTTCTTGTCCCATGCATTTTTATTTATTTTTGTGAAAGATATGAGTGTTTTATGGATTGTAATTTTCTGATTTTTCCTGCAACAGTCCTGTTGCAGCATTTGGTACGGTTTTGTATGGTCATATACAAGAGCAATACATATATGGTTGGAAAGAGTATTGAGTCTACTTTCTATTTCCTTTTGTTTCATCAAATTGCATTAAGATTTGAATAAGTTATGGCATTTTTATTGAGGGTAGGTCTGCAGAGTTTAATTTTCTAAAAATGTAGTCTGAAAATATGCATGGTACGACTTGGTACGGCCTCACATTGATGTATATAATAGATGGATGGAAAGATATGTGTTTCTAGTTTACAATTATTTTGGTTTTGTATAATTTCAATAAGTTTTGTGAGAGATATTTCAATTTTAGTGAGGGCAGGTCTGAACGCTGCCTAGGGTTTGTAGTCTTGGGAAAAGAGTCATAACTTTCTCCCCTACCATTGGATCTTCATGAATATTGGAGGAAAAATAGGTATTAATGTTCTCTTCAACCTGACCAAAGAAATTGGATTAGTTCTTTGATTTTTTAATGTTATTGAGGATAGTTTTGGTCCTCCTACCTCTGCATCAAATTCAAAGGCTCTACACATCTTTTCCATTCCTTTATAAACACTACCTTTTTCACTAACTGTGTGAATCCTACAAGTAAAAAATGCACAAAACTAACAAAAAATATTTATGTAGAGGCAAAACATCATTTCCTAATGCCTCCATAAAAGTTTGTTGATCCAACTCTAGTTCATCACGCTCAAAATGAAGAACCCCAATGTTGTTTAACAATTTAATGGGTACTTCTTCTCTGCTCTTCTTCGGAAGAGACTTTGTCATCTTAAGAGAATCTAAGGCTGTACTAGGGTTTGATGATATTAATAACTCACCCATCTTGATAAATTCATGGGTTGTGGATCTATACGAGTTGTCTTTGGAAATTTTAAGAAAGGCAACTCGTATAAATTCACAACCCATGCATTTATCAAGATGGGTGAGTTATTAATATCGTCAGACCCTAGTGCAACCTTAGATTCTCTTAAGATGACAAAGTCTCTTCCAAAGAAGAGTAGAGAAGAAGTACCCATTGAATTGTTAAACAACATTGGGGTTCTTCATTTTGAGTGTGATGAACTAGAGTTGGATCAACAATCTTTTATGGATGCATTAGGAAATGATGTTCTGCCTCTACATAAATCTTTGTGGTCAGTTTTGTGCATTTTTTACTTGTAGAATTCTCACAGTTAGTGAAAAAGGTAGTGTTCATAAAGGAATGGAAAATATGCGTAGAGCCTTTGAATTATACCCGTACTGTGCAATGGCATTGAATCATTTAGAAAACCATTTTTTCTTCACAGGGCAGCATTTTCTTGTGGAACAGTTGACTGAGATAGCTCTTGTTTCAACTGACCACCCTCTCATGAAATCTCATTCATATTATAATCTTGTGCGATCTTATCATAGTAAAGGTGATTATGACACCATTGGCCACTACTACATGGAATCAATCAAGGAAAGCCAGAGGCCACAAGATTTTGTGGACAAGTTCAATTGAAGCTAGGAGATCTTAAGAGTTCTCTCTCAAATTTTGAAAAGGTTCTGGAGGTCCACCCTCAGAACTGTGAGAGCTTAAAAGTTGTAGGCCATATATATGCTCAGCAAGGGCAAGAAGAGAAATCTTTGGAAATTTTAAGAAAGGCAACTCGCATAGATCCATGTGACACCCATGCATTTATCAAGATGGGTGAGTTATTAATATCATCAGACCCCATTGCAGCCTTAGATTCTCTTAAGACAACAAAGTCTCTTCTGAAGAAGAGCAGAGAAGAAGTACCAATTCAATTGTTAAACAACATTGGAGTTCTTCATTTTGAGTGTGATGAACTAGAGTTAGCTCAACAAACTTTTATGGAGGCATTAGGAAATGGTATTTGGGTTGAATTCATAAATAAAAGCCCCAATGCCAATTCTGTAGTTTTTCTTGTGCTCTTTAAGGATATGGAATTCTTACATCGACTAGAAGAAGGTGGTGTTTGACTTGAACTACCATAGGATAAAGTCACAACACTATTTAATCTTGCTAGGTTGTTTGAACAGCTACATGATACTGAAAAAGAAAATCTTTTATACAGGCTAATATTGTTCAAATTTCCTAATTATGTGGATGCATATCTATGTCTTGTAGCCATGGCTCAGGCTCAGAATGAGATCCATCTAAGCCTAGAATTAATTGAAGATGCACTTAAGGTGGATAAAAACTCATCAAATGCTTTATCTATGCTTGGCAAAATGGAACTGAAAATAAATGACTGGCTTAAATAAAAAATAATAATTAAAGCTACACAAAGTGAATCAGATGCAAATAATTCTTATGTTGACATTTCACTTAGAAATTGGAATTATTTTGCATCTTTTCGCAATGAGAGGAGGGATCCAAAGGTGGAGGCACAACATCTTGAGAAGGCTAGAGAATTGTATTGTAAAGTGTTGGCACAGAGACCAGGAAATGTTTATGCTGCAAATTGGGCAGCCATTGTGCTAGCTGAAAGGGGTCAATTTGATATTGCAAAGGAAATTTTTACATAGGTACAAGAAGCTACAGCAGGAAACATCTTTGTTTAGATGCCTGATGTGTGGGTAAATCAAGCACATATTTACTTTGCACAAGGACAATTTGCGCTTACAATGAAAATGTATCAAGATTGTTTGAGGAAATTATATTTTGGCACTAACACCCAAATTTGATTATATTTAGCTTGAACAAATTATGAAGCAGAACAGTGGCAAGATTGTAAAAGAACATTATTAAGAGCAGTAGATTGTAACTACTGTAAGTTGCCAATCACAAAGCTATAGATTTTGTGTTTATAAATGTAATGAGGGTTTCAAATTACCTCTGAATTCACTGCAGAGGGCATCCTCAAATCCAACTTCATTGCAGAGGGCCTTGTCGACTTCAAATTTGTTGTAACAAACTCTGAATTCCTTGCCTGCCTTTTCAGAAGTCTCCAGGTCCTCTCCAAACAATCTTTATTGGCCATGCAAGTAGCTACTATAACTCAAAACGCCTCAGTACGATATGCTGCAAATTCATACCAATACTACGGCACCCAAGATAAACTAGGGGGAAAACATCGTGTTCCAGCCTGGTAGGACAATGCAATTTATATGTAGTTCGTCTCTTCAAATTTCACCCCTTTCAGATCCCGACAATAGACCCACATTGTTTTGTTTTCCTTTTGTAGGTGTGATCAGATACTTTGGTATGGGAAAGGAATGAAACAATTGTCATATGAGAGGGTAGAGAGTAGACTTTCAGATCATTGCCCTGTGTCAGACATTTTTACAATAGAGATGCAAGTAACCAACTAATGAAGGAGGAATTTAATGAATGCAAATAATGAATCGCGCCAATACATCCTGCCAATAATTTCCTGAAAAGTTTTTTAAAATTTTGTCTAATTTGTATTTGCGTGACTAACTATTTAGTCATTTTTATTTTTGTGACTAAATGATTTTTTAGTCAACGAGCAAATTAGTCATTTATTTACTCATTTATAGCTGAGTTGCAAAATTAGTAGAATTTAGTCATTTTTAGTTATTGTGACTAAAGTTTTAGTCACTTAGTCATTTATTTGCCAAATTCTACTAGTATGAGGTGTTTCAGTGGCCCATACTTCTATAGGTCCTTTCAAGGTCAAAATCAGTGCGCAGGGCATGGGCATCCTCAAAATCTACATATCTTCTGACAGGGCCTCTGGGCCAGGCTTTAATGCAGCGTGGGCACCTGAACAAGGTAGTTGACTGATTTTCAATGCCTATTGCTGCACCAGTGATTTGTAAAAGCTATATATACATGTAAAAAAGATGTAATTGGTTGTTTAGTTGTTCTTCTGGGCTTTTATACTAGTCAAATATTGTGTTATCATAGACCTTGTAACGTATCTGCAAGAACCAGTCAGATCTGATGCATTGTGCTCGAAGCTGAGCCTTTGATGTCTCTAATAGTGGTTCACTAATGAATGTGGATGGTTATTTTGTGTCTACTTCTCTGTAACAAGTATCTTTCTTTTGTAATGGCTATTTAGCCTCTATGATCAATATAAACTGAATTCTATCTCTCTCATTATTCTTGCACTATGTTTATTTGATAGATGTAAGTTGTGTATTATGGATAAAACTATCCCTTTCATACTTTCATCTCTCTACCTTAACCTTTGTTTGAACCTACATGAGTCTGTGTGTTTCCCCTATTATAACACATGCAACCTACTAGAGGGGGGAGAATCAGTAGATCAAAAATACTTAAAAACTTCTAATCTCTAGAAAGCAGACCAAAATAACTTTCAGTGCTTAAGCAAGAACAAAAAGAGATCATACAGACATGAACACCAGATATACATGGAAAACCCAAAGATGGGAAAAACCATGGTGAGAAAATAGTGCTAGGATATACCGTCCTAATCCAACCTCACGGAATAAACCATTGATTACAATGTTTTGAGGGCACCCACCCTAAGGAGTCACCAAACCCCTGATCTAAGAGATTCAAATCTAAGGAGAGTACAATCCCCTGAACTAAGCATGAACTCAATCCACAAGAGGCACCAACCTTTGAATCTTTACAAATTTAAATATGCAAACATTTGGTTCTTCACAAACCTCAAATGCACCTATTCAATTCATACACGATCTTTTCCTCACTCAACACATCCAGACTTTATGTGTTCTCATTAACACACACTCATGCAATACATGCTCAAAGAGTCATTACATCCTCTATTCTCTTTTACATGATGGCATATCATACATGCAAAGAACAACTCTACAATACAGCACAAGCCTGCTTTATTTAACAATTTCATGAGAAGAAACTACCCAGCGAATTCTCAACAACCCCTTTGATCTTCAAAACCCAATGTATGGAAATCCAACACACGTCCCATACAGTTTGAACTAAAACACCAATAGAAGATCATCTTAATTAAAGTAGTTGCATAACCGTAACATGTTGGGGAAAACTGAAAGTCATCAATATCACAACAAAAGCTATCTAACAAAACTTTAACTAAATCAGTCATTCGCTCTGTTGTAATTAGGTCAGACAACTAAGAGGGGTGGGGGGGTGAATCAGTTGTCACAACTTTAACCTTTTCTTTGTTTAATCTTCTTTCACAACTTACAAACAGATTAATGATGTAAACATTGAAGCATGAATTAACAACACATAAGCAGAAACAAAATGAACATACATAACACTAGAATTTTTACATGGAAACCTGGTTAAGGGAAAACCACGGTGTGGGTTAACCCACAAGATTTGTACCCTATTAAAAGTACTTAAAAGAAATGAGAAGGCACTTGCCTTCGGGCGCACTGCCCAGAGCTCACTGTTCAAAGAGGCTCACTGCCTATAGGAGGCTCACTGCCTACAAGATTTTATGTTTAATACAGAAAGAATGAACTGAGAAATAGCAACTTCTTCATGATTGGTTCAATCCCATTGATAGCTCACAAAACTTCTGCTCTACCCTCAAACACTTCTCTGCTATATCTTCATCCTTTACTACTCTTGTTCTTCTACTCCTCTTCTCTGCTCTACCTCTATACCTTTCTTAGGATTTTTTCATTTTTTGCACAAGAACTTTCCACAATTCATCCACAAGTATTTATATGCTTTATCAACCTTGGAATGAACATCAAGGTCAGCTTGACTCAATGCAGATCACTGTCATGTTTCAGCCAAACATAGCTGGGACTTGAATCTTCTTAGATCAACATGCTACGCTCTAGAGAATTGCTCTTAGATCATCTGCAACACACTTGAATCATCCAGTCGGCCAAGACTAGGAAGAACAGGAACACCAAGGAAGAAATCTTCAATCAACGAGCTCAATCTTCAATGTGGACCTCCAACACAGCAGGTACACAATCCAAAGACCTCTACAAGCACATTGAATTCAATAACATCCGCACTACTCCAAATCATTAGAATCACTTGCATCTTCATCCGGTACCTCAAGAACACTGTTTGCCATGACTGTCACACTAGAAAGATTGCTTGCGGACCTCCAAACCAAGAACCACTTGAGTTGAGGATACACACTGACTTCCTAAACATGCCTCTAGATCCATAGATCATAAGTTTTCATTACAGAGCAATCCAAACCAATTTCCTGTCACTCTGTCTCTTTTGAACACTGCAAAACCCGGTTCTACTTAGATGGCCATAGATTCTTCAAATCTTAACTGGACCTACTTCAAACAATCCTCTACACATCCATATGGTCCGCATACTTTGATCTTCATTCCTCTGGAAATGCAGAGAAATCTATTTCATTGATCTGCACTGTTTCCCCTGTTTCTGACAAAGGGATATGTTGACATCAATGACAACACATCATAGGCACATATTTTCAACAATCTCCCCCTTTATCATTGATGGAAACATATTATGTGAAAAACTAATTCAATCATCAAGACAAGGATTTCTCCACCTTTCTTTTATCACTTCTGCAACCACTTTCTTCACTGTTTCCTCTTTCATTAGCAACTAGTTTTTCACATGACTTCTCTCCCCCTTTGACATCAATGGAAAAGGGCACATATTTGCAATTGTTTCTCCCCCTTTTTGTTTTAGACTGATCTCCAAAATTTTCATACTGACTACTCCCCCTAAGTAGTATCTTCTTAACATCAATCTGGATCACAAGCTATGACTGTGAATTCCACCGGATTGATGCACACTAGTGCATCTTAGTTCTGAACAGGAGGGGTAATAACCCCTAGATTCCCTCTGAGATACTCAAAAGTATCCTTAGGCAGAGGCTTGGTGAATATATCTGCAATCTGATCCCTTGAAGAAAAAAACTCTAATCTGACTTCATTCTCACTTACCTTCTCTCTCAAGAAGTGAAACTTGATGGATATGTCCTTTGTCTTTGAATGCAACACCGGATTCTTTGAGATGTTTATTGCACTTGAATTATCATAGAAGATTGTAATAGGCTCTTCAAACACAATTCTGATATCCTTCAATATTTGTTTCATCCACAAGACTTGAGTACAATTGCTTGTTGCTGCTATATACTCTGCCTCTGCAGTAGACAGAGATATTGCCTCCTTTTTTCTTAACCAAGAAACTAATCTCCTTCCCAAGAAGAATCTACCACCACTAGTACTTTTCCTAACATCTACATCTCTTGCCCAATCAGCATCTGTATATGCATGAAGAGTGAAGTCATTATCCTTTGGATACCATAAGCCATAATCAGATGTTCCCTTTAGATATCTAAAAATTCTTTTGACTTCTACAACATGGGATTCCCTAGGATCAGCTTGAAATCTAGCAACAAGTCCAACTACATTCATAATGTCAGGTCTGGTCTGAGTCAAATAAAGCAATCCTCCAATCATTGATCTATACCTTTTCTTATCTTCCTTAGGTGAATCATCATCTTTACTCAACTTGCATTCGGATACCATAGGAGTACTTACTGGTTTTGAGTCCTCCATTCCAAACTTTTTCAACAATTCTCTCACATAATTAGACTGAGATATGAAGATACCTTTGTCTGACTGAGTGATTTGCAGACCTAAGAAGAAATTCATTTCACCAAACATGGACATCTCAAATTCACTTTGTATCTGATCAGCAAATTTCTTACACATGCTTCCATTTCCACCAAAAATGATATCATCAACAAATGCTTCAACAATTAATATGTGCTCATGATCAATCTTGAAATAAAGATTACTATTAGCTGTGCCTTTGCTAAATCCTAGCTTTAGTAGATACTTATATAATCTTGCATACCAGGCTCTTGGGGCTTGTTTAAGTCCATACAAAGCTTTCCTCAATCTACAAACCATATCTTCTTGATCAGACAACTAGAATCCTTCCAGTTTCTCAATGTAGACTTCTTCCTCTAACTCTCCATTCAGGAATACTGACTTGACATCCATCTGGTAAACTTTGAAATCTTTGAAAGTAGCAAATGCAAAAAATAATCTGACTGCTTCAATTCTTGTCACTGGAGCAAATATTTCTTCAAAATCAATTCCCTCTACTTGAGAATATCCTTTGCATACCAATCTTTCTTTGTTTCTCACAACTTCACCATCTTCATTTAGTTTATTCCAAAAGACCCATTTGGTTCCAATTACATTTTTGTTTTCAGGTCTAGGAACAAGATCCCAAGTATGATTCTTTTCAATTTGTATTAATTCTTCTTCCATTACTTTTACCCAATTTCTATCATTACAAGCTTCATTCACTGTTTTTGGTTCAATCTTTGAAATCAAACAATACTCTACTTGATCTTCAGCAATTCTTCTTCTAGTTTGAACACCTTTATTCCTATCTCCTATGATTTGATCTTCAAAATTATTCAACCTTAGATACATGGGGGTTTTGCGAGTTTCTTGAGCTTCTAGTTCTTGAGCTCGTTCCTCAACATCTGCACTAACTTCTTGAGTCACTGGATTTTCTAGATCAATCTGGATCTGAATCTAGGTTTGAACTTGCTTTCCTTGACTTTGACTTTCATCTTGATCATCTAAATCATATCCACAAGGCCTGGAAGGTCTTTCTTTGCTCTCATCAACCTTGACATTAGCACTTTCAACAATCTTTTTCAATCTTTTGTTGAAGCACCGGTATGCCTTGCTTTGAGTAGAGTAACCTAGAAATATTCCTTTGTCACTTCTTGCATCAAACTTGCCTAGATCCTCATCTCTTTTGATATAGCATTTACTACCAAAAACTCTAAAATATTTCACAGTAGGAGGATGACCAAACCATAGTTCATAAGGTGTCTTACCAGAATTGCCTTTGATATGCACCCGGTTAAGAGTGTAGACAACAATACTTATAGATTCTCTCCAATAGACTTGTAGAATATTTGCTTCCATCATCATGGTCCTAGTAGCTTCTTGAATGGTCTGGTTCTTTCTTTCCACAACTCCATTCTGCTGAGGAGTCTTAGAAGCAGATAACTATCTTTTTATTCCATGCTTTTCATAGAATGTATCAAACTCACCGGAGGTAAACTCTCCACCTCTGTCAGATCTCAGACACTTTATGTTCACACCGATCTCATTTTCCACCATAACCTTGTTCACACCTTGAATTTGTCAAGAGCTTCTAATTTTTCTTTCAAGAAAGTTACCCACATCATCTGGGAGTAATCATCAATCAGCAACATAAAATATGTCTCCTTGCACACTTCTAATTTTAGTAGGACCACATAGATCAGTATGCACAAGTTCCAACAGTCCACTTGAAAATTGTTCTTTACTCTTGAATGAAGTTTTGTTCTGTTTACCCAATTGACATTTTCTACACATGCTATCATCAGGTTTCACAAGTTTTGGAAGATCTCTCATAGCTTGAGTAGAACTTATCTTGACAATATTATCCAAATTCACATGACACATTCTCCTATTCCATAACCAACTCTGATCAATCTAAGAAATCAAACAACTTTTTCCAATACCACTTAAATGAAAGATGTTACCTTTAGTTTGTTTACCTGATGCAATCACAGTTTCAGAGTTTGCTAAGATTTTGCATTTTCCATCCTTGAATCGAAGATCATACCCTTTGTCAACCAACTGTCCAACACTGAGAAGATTATGCTTCAATCCTTCTACATACATTACATCATTAGTGTTATTCTTATCATCAAAAGAGATGGATCCTCTGCTACAAATTCTACCAGTTAAATTGTCTCCAAACTTCACAATTCCACCTTCATATCTTTCCAAACTTATGAACTTACTTTTATCACCGGTTGTATGATGAGAACATCCACTGTCAATCACCCATTCATCATTTTCTTCAATCTGAGCAGCCAAGGCACTTTCCACATTCACACAGCTAGTAGATTTAGTAGACACCGGATCTTCTTCTTTGGTGGCAATGAACACCCATTCATTTCCTGAGTTACTTCCCATATCAGATTCATCATCAGTGACACCTTCTTCATCTTCTTGGACATAGTAACATTTCTTCTAAGCCCTTGATCTGTTAGGGTTTGGCTTTGAAACCCTCTCCGGACACCTTGAGGCAAAATGACCAATCTTATTACAAGCAAAACATTTGAAAGGCAACTTTCCTTCATACTTACTAGATCCTCTTGGCAATCTTTTGGCAATAAGGGCTTCAAGTTCTATAGCCTCAATTTCATCATCTTCAAGATGCTTCCTTGCCTTCTCAAATCTGTTTGATCTTCTTGAAGAGCTTTCACCTGAATCATATCTTTGTTTTCCATAAACACTGGCCTTAAATGCAGATTCAGACTTAGGAAGAGAATCACCAAACTCACTCATTTCAAATGTTGAAAGCTTACCAACCAACTGATCCCTCGTAACAGTTGTCACAGTCCTGATCTCTTCAATGGCAGCAACTTTATGCTTGTATGTTGTAGGTAAGGATCTAAACACTTTGGCAACAATCTCTAATTCTTCCAATGTTCCACCAGCACTCCTGATACTGGTCACAAGTTCATTCACCTTTTGCATGTAGGAAGTAATGTTTTCATCTTCATTCATCATCAACCTTTTGTATTTACCCTTCAGGCTCTGTAGCTTGGCACATTTGACATATTTATCACCTTCATACAGAGTTTCCAACTTTTCCCAGATTTCATGAGTAGTTTTTAATTCCAGGACATTTGTCATTTATGTATCAATCAGGGCACTTAACAATGCTTCTTTAGCTCAAATGTTGTATTCAGGTTCCTTGAGTTCATCTATAGTTGAAGGGCCATTCTTCAAAATCTTATACTCATCCTTAGTTATTAACCAAAAGGCATCACCCATACATTGCAAATGACACTGCATGCGCACCTTCCAAAGGGAGTAATTTGTTCCATCAAATCTTAAACTTTCCTTCTTGTAAGTCGACATCTTGGATCTCCTCAAGTAGTCAAGCTTCTTTTAGAGGAACCCACTCTAATACCAATTATTGGAATTAGGTCAGACAACTGAGAGGGGGGGTGAATCAGTTGTCACAACTTTAACCTTTTCTTCATTTAATCTTCTTTCACAACTTACAAACCAATTAGAGCAGAAACAAAATGAACATACATAACACCAGAATTTTTACATGAAAACCCAGTTAAGGGAAACCCACAGTGGGGGTTAACCCACAAGATTCCTATCCTGTTAAAAGTAATTAAAAGAAATGAGAAGGCACTTGCCTTTGGGTGCACTGCCCAGAGCTCACTACTCAAAGAGGCTCACTACCTACAAGATTTTATGTTTAATACAGAAAGAACGAACTGAGAAATAACATCTTCTTCATGCCTGGTTCAGTCTCATTGATAGCTCACAAAACTTCTGCTCTTCCCTCAAACACTTCTTTGCTATATCTTCATCCTTTACTGCTCTTGTTCTTCTGCTCCTCCTCTTCTCTGCTCTACCTCTGTACCTTTCTTAGGATTTTTAATTTTTCACACAAGAACAACTTTCCACAATTCATCCAAAAGTGTTTATACACTTTATCAACCTTGGAATGAACATCAAATTCAGCTTGAATCAATGTGGATCACTGTCCTATTGGCCAAACATAGATGGGACTTGAATCTTCTTCAATCAACACACTATGCTCTAGAGAATTGCTCTTAGATCATCTGCAACACACTTGAATCATCCTGTCGGCCAAGACTGGGAAAATAACAACACCAAGGAAGAAATCTTCAATCAACGAGCTCAATCTTCATTATGGACCTCCAACACAGCAGACACACAATCTAGAGACCTCCACAAGCACATTGAATTCAATAACATCCGCACTACTCAAAATCATCAGAATCACTTGCATCTTCATCCGGTACCTCAAGAATAGTGTCTTCCATGACTGTCACACTAGAAAGATTATTTGTAGACCTCCAAACCATGAACCACTTGAGTTGAGGATACACACTGACTTCCTAAACATGCCTCTAGATCCACAGATCATAAGTTTTCATTGCAGAGCAATCCAGACCAATTTCATGTCACTCTGTCTCTTCTAAACACTACAAAATGCAGTTCTACTTAGATGGCCATAGCTTCTTCAAATCTTCATGCGGACCTCTCAAATCTTAACTAGAGCTACTTCAGACAATCCTCTACACATCCATATGGTTTGCATACTTTGATCTTCATTCCTTTGGAAATGCAGAGAAATCTATTTCACTGATCTGCATTGTTTCCCCTATTTCTGACAAAGGGATATGTTGACATCAATGAAAACACATCATAGGCACATATTTGAAACATGCTCAACTAAACAGATTGCACTTAGAGATTTGAATCCTAAAAAATGTGCTTTGAAACTTCTCTTTTTACAAGAACTAAATTCACGAATTTTCAAAAATCGGGCTTCTGAGCTACTGCCTTCCTTGGCTATACTATCAAGTGTCGAGCTTTGTCTTTTTCCTTCTTTGTCAAGCGTCAGGCTTTATGTCTTTTTCCTTCTTTTTTAGGTGTCAGGATTTGTCTTTTTCCTTCTATGTCGGGAGTTGGGCATTTTCATCCATAGAATATCCACATGGCACCCTTTCTGTGGTTCTGCGGGAGGGATTACCCCTTTTATACTGTGTTTCATGGAATGGAGGAAAGCATAAAAAATGGCCACGTAAGCTCGACGGGACCCATATTCGCATACCTAGGCACAAAGTTATCCACATGTCACCTTTCCGTGGTTCTGTGGGTATGCTTTACTCCTTTGTAATTTTCTCTACAGAATGGCAGAAAACATTCATTAGGCCATCAAATGCATTTCCTTAGCTTTTCTAGACTTCGCTTGTCAGTCATTCTATCTTCTAGCTTCTATATCAGAATGGATCAAGGAATAGATCCGAACTCTGATCTCTAATTTTCTTAGACAAAATTAGAGCATTGTAATCAGGCCTTCGTCATCGAACCTTCCTTCTTTCCTCAACAAGGAGAAGGAGTAAGGTAAAAACTCTAAACTTTAATTTCCTTAGACTAAATCAGACCTTTGCAATCGGGCCTTCCTTCTTTCCTCAACAAGGAGAAGGAGTAAGGCTGAAACTTCAAACTCTAACAAACTCCAAAAAATAAGTAAGTCACCCCTATCACTTAGTATGATTAACTTTTTGGCCTTAGACTCATCAATGACAACACTAGAACACTTTCCTTTGACATCAATGACAATAATTCAACAATCTCCCCCTTTGTCATTGATGGCAACCTATGAATAATCTATCTTTAAACATTGCCCTATCTCTTCTACATTTTCTCCCATGTTCATCCTCTTCTACACTTGCTCCCCCTTACTCTAATTCGCCCCCTTTGACATCAATGGTAAAGGGAGGTAATCAACCTCTTTCCTGAAAACAACTAGCTATTGCAAAGCTTCTCAAATTCTGATTATTTAGTCTGTTGTCAACCTACCTACTTTCCCTAAAAGGTAGCCACTATCTAAATAGGAATGAATGATATGCCTTGAACTGCTCTCCTTGAATAGATGTTGCAGCTGTACTTCTACTTGTGAGAAAAAGAAGGAGAAATAACTCCTAACTGCCACCTGAGATATTAAAAAGTATCCTTGGGAAGTGGCTTTGTGAAGATGTCTACAATCTGATCTTGTGTGGAGACATACTCCAACTTTACTTCCTAATCTGTAACCTTTTCTCTCAAGAAGTGATATTTAATGGGGATGTGCTTTGTTCTTGAGTACATCACAGGATTCTTTGAGATATTGATTGCACTTGTATTATCACAAAGAATGGAAATAGGATCATTATTCTCTACCCTTATATCTTTGAGAGTTTTCTTCATCCACAAAACTTGTGTACAACATGAAACAACAACAACATATTCTGCCTCAGAAGTGGACAATGTGGCTGAATCTTGCTTCTTTCTGAGCCATGATACCAACCTATCACCAGAAAGAAAGCTCCACCACTGGTTCTTCTCCTGTCATCTATATTTCTTGCCTAATCAACATTTGTATATGTTGTCAAAGTAAAATCATTATTTCTAGGGTACCATAATCCACACCCCATAGTACCTTTCAGGTATCTAAAGATTCTCTTCACAACTTGAACATGAGATTCCTTAGGAGCAGCTTGGAATCTAGCCACTATGCATACAACTTGCATGATATCTGGTCTGGATGTAGTTAGGTATAGTAAACTACCTATCATAGATCTATACATAGTCTAATCTGTATCAGGTGATTCATCATTCTTGCTCAACTTGCATCCTGTCATCATGGAGATACTCACAGGCTTGTAGTTTTCCATCTTGAACTTCTTGAGCATTTACTTTGCATACTTGGTTTGGGATAAAAAGATACCTTGGTCTAATTGTGATATTTGTAAACCAAGAAAGAAAGAAATTTCTCCAAGCACGGACATTTCAAACTCTTTCTACATCTAATCAGCAAATTCCTTGCTCATCTTGTCATCACTACCACCAAAAATGATGTCATCAACATACACAACAACAATCAACATGTTCTCACCTTCTGATTTGAAGTACAAGTTGTTGTCTACACATCCTTTTCTAAATCTTTGTTACTGGAGGTAATTATCTAGCTTCGAATACCTAGGGGCCTATTTCAAACCATACAATGCCTTTTTCAGTCTACAAACATAATCTTCTTTTTTTGCCAACTGAAATCCCTCAGGTTGCTCAATGTAAACCTCTTGATTGAGGTTTCCATTCAAAAATGCAGATTTAACATCCATTTGGTAAACTTTGAAATTCTTATAAATAGAGAATACCTGAAACATCCTAATGGCTTCCAATCTTGCTACAGGTGCAAAAGTTTCTTCAAAACCTATGCCTTCAACCTGTGCATATCCTTTACAAACCAATTATGCCTTGTTCCTCACAACTTCTCCCTCTTTATTCAGCTTATTTTTAAACACCCATTTTGTGCCTATTACATTCTTGTCTACAGTTCTTCGAACCAATTCCCAAGTCTGATTTTTCTCTATCTGATTGAGCTCCTCATCCATTGCATTGATCTATCCTTCATCCTCACTAGCATCAGTAAATGTTTTAGGTTCAATCTTAGATAGTAATGAGAAATTTACCTGTTCATTTGTCCTTGCCAGTTTTCTTCTAGTTTGCACTCCTACATTCTTGTCTCCTATTATTTGTTGTTCAAGATAATTTTTTTGCACATACTTAGCAGGTGCCTTACCGAATATCCTTTTAGGTTCTTCTTCAACAGTAGCATCTTCTTCTTCTTCTATTATCACTGATCCTTTTGAACAACTATCCTTGATATGTGTTAGATGTGGCTAGTCCTCATCTACCTTGACATTAGCACTTTCTACTTTTCTATGCAATCTCTTATTATAACATTTATACGCTTTGGATCTACTAGAATATCCTAGAAATATGTCTTCATCACACCTTGAATCAAAGCTTCCTAGGCCTTCTTCATCTCTCCTAATTTAGCATCTGCTCCCAAACACCTTGAAATATTTGACAGATGCAGATCTGCCATACCATAATTCATACGGTGTCTTATCAGTGTTTATCCTTAACTGCACTCTATTCAAGATATATATAGTTGTGTGTACTACATCTCTCTAGTAGACATTAGGTAATTTTGCCTCATTTAGCATAGTTCTTTCCATCTCTTTTACTGTCCTATTTTTCCTTTCCACAACTCCATTCTGCTGTGGAGTTCTAGGTGTAGAATATTGTCTTTTTATGCCATGTCTTTCACAGTATTCCACAAACTCATTGGAGGGTGAATTCTCCTCCTCTATTTGATCTTAAGCATTTAATTGTCAGACCACTCTCCTTCTCAATCATAGACCTAAATGTCTTAAATATCTCAAAAGCTTCTGATTTATCCTTAAGAAAGGTTACCCATGTCATTCTTGATAAATCATCAACTAACAACATGAAGTATCTCTCACCTTGTAGTCCTTGTGTCCTAGTTGGACCACTTAGGTCTATATGAACTAACTCCGAGGGTTTTGAAATAGATTATTCTTTTGTTTTGAAGCTAGACCTTGTCTATTTCCCATGCTGACATTTCTTACATATAGTATTTGTTGGCTTGGTGATTTTAGGAATGTGCCAAACTGCCCCTTTTGAACTTACCTTCACAAGGTTGTCAAAATTGATGTGTACCAATCTTCTATGTCATATCCAACTTTCATCAATCTATCCCATCAAGCAAATTTTATCTTGAATCTCTTGAGATTGTAAAGATTATTTTTTGTTCTACTTGCTTCAGAAACTATCTTACCAGAACTTGCTTTCAAGATCTCAAAAACTTTTGCATTAAAGGTCAGATTATATCTATTATCACACATCTGACTTACACTCAGCAAATTGTACTTCAGTCCTTCCACATAGTAGACATTGTGAGTCTTGGCTTTTCAATAAATACTCAGTGTTCCTTTACCACAAATCTTCTTAGATGTGTTGTCACCAAACTTAACTAAGCCTCCATTCAATTCTTGTAGACTTATAAACTTACTTTTATCTTCGGTCATGTGACTGGAGCAACCACTATCTATGACCCATGGATTCTATCTCTTAGCATGAAATGTTGTCTGTAGTATCAGAGATGCTTCTTTCTTATGATCATCCTTCTTCTCCTTCCAAACTTTCTTAGTTTTCATCTCCTTACTGACAAGAGAGTTGAATACATTATCCTTCTTAGGAGGAACATTCTCCTTTCTTTCCACTTTGTTAGATTTTACAAAATTTGTTCTACAGTATTTTGCAATGTGACCATAGTTATTGCAATTGTAACAAACTACTCTAAAATCTCCTAGAGGTGCAAAAGAATTTTTGCTAATAAAAACAGTCCTTCTCCTAGGAACAATTCTGCAACTAATAGCCCTATGACCATATTGATTACTCAAATAACAATAACCATTAAAGTATTGAGGAAACCTTATCATAGCAGAGTATTTTGTAGGAGGGCGTCCTTTAAATATTTTCTCCTTCAGATCTCTGATTTTTGTGAAGCCATCATCTTTATGTTGCTTCTTCTCTTTAGTCTTTTTAGGAGGATCACTAGACTTTGAATGCTGACCTTCTTCAAATCCTAATCATGTCATGCTCTTTGGAAACCTTTGACATCTTAGCATTTCATTAAGCATGCCACTGCTCTTTTCAAACCTCTTGCCTATGTCAATCTAATTTTTAGCATTTTCTTATTCTTTTCTTAGAGATATGACTTCAAATCCCAGCTTCAAACATTCTTCAAATTTTACTAATAATTCAAATTGAGTAACTTCTTCTATTCTCTTGGCTTCTTCCACTTGTGTCTTCAAATCAACAATCAACTCTTCTGATTCTACAAGTTTCTTAGACACTATATCTTCTTGAATTTGCAGCTTTAGTTTTGAGTTTTTCTTCCTAAGTTTCTCAATTTCTTGTAAAGCACATACTAGCTTTCCTTCCAAGTCTACTTCACCTTCTTCTTCATTCTCAGGGTCTCCTAGACTAGTAATGTTTTGATCTTTAATAGTAGACTCCACTATCATAAACAGGAATTCATTTTCTGCAGCCTCAGAAACACCTTCATTGTTGTCTTCTAAAATGGAGCTTTCTTCAGACGAATCATTGTCACCTTTTATGTAAAGGCACTTCTTATTCTTCTGAAAAATTCTTCTTCTCTGGATAGAAATACTTGTTACTTTTCTTGCTATTATATTCATCACTTTTATCTTTTCCTACAGATGGACATTTAGCAGCAAAGTGACCAACTTTTCGACAATTAAAACACTTGAAAGGTAACTTACCTCTATACTTCCCAAATTCTCTCTTCAATCTTCTTACAAAATTGGCCTCTTCCTCATCTATCTCAGATTCATGCTCTACATTTTTTTCTTTATTTGATGCCTTAAATGTAGCTTCTCTCTTGGATATCTCAGTACCAGTTGTCCTCATTTCATAGGAAGTAAAAATACCATGTAGCTCATCAACAGATATCTTATCAAGATCATTTTCTTCTTCTATAGCAGAGACTTTAGAATCATACCTGGAAGGTAAGGATCTAAGTACCTTCTTGACAATCACTGGCTCTTCTACTTCTTCATCTAGTCCTCTCATAGCATTTACAGCTTCATCAACTTTGAGTAGGTAATCAACAATCTTTTCTTCCTCTCTCATTTTTAGACTTTCAAAGCTTCCTCTAAAGGTATGCAGCTTGGCTTGCTTCACCTTTGTGTCTCCTTCATAAATGCTTTGAAGTTTATCCCATATTTGTTTAGCAGACTTGCAGTGCATCACTTTCACAAATTCAGAGTTACCTAAACCACATAGAATTGCATTCTTATCCTTAGCATTATTCGCACATTCCTTCTTACCCATTAGGCCTGTTGGAGGAGTTGTAGGAGATTTATAACCATCCTCAACAGATTGCCATACATCAAACCCTATTGAGGTTAGGTAGGCTTCCATCCTTATACTCCACAACACATACTTTGTTCCATCAAACAATGGTACTTTGTTTGAGTGAGATCCGTCTTGACCGATCATGTGTTCAATCTCCCAAATCAATCTTTAGTTGTTAAGCTTCTTCAAGGAACCTTGCTCTGATACCAATTGTTATAACATATGCAACCTACTGAGAGGGGGGTGAATCAGTAGATAAAACATTCTTAAAAACTTCTAGTCTCTAGAAAGTAGGCAAAAATAACTTCCAGTGCTTAAGCAAGAACAATAAGAGATCATATAGACATGAACACCAGATATACATGGAAAACCCAAAGATGGGAAAAACCATGGTGTGAAAATGCTACTAGGATCTACCATCCTAATCTAGCCTTAGAGAATAAACCATTTATTACAATGTTTTAAGGAGTCACCAAACCCTTGATTTAAGAGATTCAACTCTAAGGAGACTACAATCCCCTGAACTAAGCACCAACTCATTCCACAAGAGGTACCAACCCCTGAATCTTTACAAATTCAACTATGTAGACATTTGGTTCTTCACAAACCTCAAATGCACCTATTCAATTCATTCATGGTCTTTTTCTCACTCAACACACCTAGACTTTCTATGTTCTCATTAACACACACTCAAAGTGTCATTACATCCTCTATTCTCTTTTACATGATGGCATATCATACATGTGAAGAACAACTCTACAATACAACACAACCTGCTTTATTTAACAATTTTATGAGAAGAAACTACCCAACAAATTCTCAACAACCCCTTTAATCTTTAAAACTAAATGTATGGAAATCCAACATGCGTCCCATACAGTTTGAACCGAAACACCAATAGAAGATCATTTGAATCAAAGTAGTTGCATAATTGTAACATGTTGGGGAAAACTGAAATTCATCAATATCACAACAGAAGCTATCCAACAAAACTTCAAATGAATTAGTTGTTCACTCAACTAAACAAATTGAACTTAGATATTTGAATCCGAAAAAATGCACTTTGAAACTTCTCCTTTTACAAGAATTAAATTTGTGGATTTTCAGAGATCTAGCTTTCGAGCTACCGCCTTCCTTGGTTATGCTATCAGGCGCTGGGTTTTATGTCTTTTTCCTTCTTTGTCGGGCGTCAGGCTTTGTCCTTTTCCTTCTTTGTTAGGCATTTGGAGTTATGTCTTTTTCCTTCTGTCTCAGGAGTCAGGAATTTTCATCTGTGGAATATCCACATGGCACCTATTGTGTCTCATATTTGCACCCTTACTGAGTTGTAGAACTTGGCAATCTAGAGAAACATGGGATCTTTCCAGGTCTGTGGGTCACCTATGATGGAAACAACCTCCAGAGAAGGCTAGATTCCTATTGATACTCCACCTATATTGCTTGTACTAAAGTCTTTGCAGAGAAAAGGGTAAGAAGGATTGCATGAAAATGAAACCTACTGTTTAAGGTGATGCATCAAAAAATCATCTGAGGCAAGACATAACTAAAACACTACAGAACCAGTAATAATAAGGCTCTCTTACACAACCCAACAAATCATAATCTTTGATTCATTAATTTGTAAGGAGACTAAATAACAACAATTTTGTAAAGGAGAAAGATGTTTTCTCACCACTCAAGACTGATTGTTATTCCTTGTACATCTCACAACCTGCAAAAATATGTATCCCTGCATAAAGGCACCAATATGAAATACAGCTCCAAGGACGAAGAACATCACAAAGGTCTGTACTAACACTAAAGACACACAATACAGAAGAAATGAGAAGGTATAAACTATTTATTACTACTAAAAAAGGTGTTACAATGTTGTATATCTCTAAAAATGGGTTACAAGACTATTCACTTATGCAAAAGAACTCAGAAAATTACAATATATAGTGCAATGAATAGCCAGAACTGTTGAATAATGAACAAGGAAGAAGACTATATACTTCCCAAACAGCTTGTAACAAGATAAGCATGAGGAACCTCCATTTTCGTGCATCTCATAAATGCCCTCAAAATATCTGCCTAAAGTCCTCTAAAGTGGGTTCACAATGTAGAAATAATCAAGGCATGTCATCACTAATCATAAAAGCACCTGAAAATGTCTTTAAATGCCTTTAAATGATCTTTAAGGCCACTGAAAATAAGTCAAATCTGTGCAATAACTCTTCAACCTGTTTGACAACCTCCCCTGCAGCACCATAAATGTCTGATATTTTACACAATAAATGACATAAATACACATTATCTTCTACATCTAATTAATATTGACTAAGAGGTTTATAATTACACCACTTAGTTACTATTTTTACAATCCAAATTTATTACAAACCTATGCAGAAAATAATGGCATTTAGGACACAAATATTTAATTTCTCGATTTTGCATGGTTTAGGGACAAATTAAATGATGTGAAAGAATGACAAAGTAATCGACGAGACTTACTTTTCCATGTGTGATAAATCTGCCTATTGTTTCCCTTTTACATTTTTATTACAAATGATAAAGTAATTCATAGCTTATTCCTTTATCGTTCATTTACAACATTTAATCTGTTTCTAGATTTATGCAAAAATGACAAAACAATACCTTCATAGCTCCTAGGCAAAAATAACACGACTCCACATACTTGCATCATATCACGTGTCACAAGGCCGCATCAAAACACCTTACCTCATTACTTGCATCTCTCCCCATGGTTTGATAAAAACACCATGCCGTATTGCATTAGTCACTCATCACATTTTACAAGGCATCCAAATGATTCCATGTTTTGAAGGTCTAATGCAACACATTAAAGGACCCTTATGACTCCCTATACACATTACCATGCCTTATACATATCATCATACTCACCATATGAGTTAAACACCAACACATGCCTTTTATAGAATATAAGGCATTCGACACCCTTAGCTTCATCATATGTTTTTGACTTGAGAAAAAAATAAGGGACCATCATTAGGTTTTAAGACATTTGCTAGTTTTGACCATGTCCCGAATAGATATCAATGATTTTAATTTGTAAGTCAAAAAGCAAAAATGATGAAGACTCACCCTAATCCATCAATCAAAATAAGGAAAGAACCCTAAATTTTTATTTTGCACATTAACCTTGGTTTCATTTTGGATGACTTCCTCTCTGGCCACCTTCTCCTGCTAGGGTTTGAATGTTCATTCTACATCATTTTTGGTCAATTTATGAGGGATTCGATGCAGATTTTTGTGTAAACAACAAGGTAAGTTACATTCTCTGAGATTTTGACCCTCTAAAGTCAATTTTGGGCTGATTTTGTCTCTCTGGCCATGATTTCTGACTGATTTTGATGCATTTTTCCTTATTTTTTCATAGTCAACCACCATACGCTCTGGTTCTCACTATTTGAGGCCGTTCCAAGAGCTATTTGAGGAAAGAGAACTATGTTTTGACAATACAATTGGTAAAGACAAAGAGGTAACTCATTATTTTCTATTGATCTCTTCTTTTTTTTGAGATTTTCATGTTATATTCGCTGCCTGGGGCCGCGATTCTAAGGCATTTATGAGTATTTTGGGTATTTACATGAGCTCAAAGCTTCATTTTTTCTCTGTATCTATATTCTCTAGCTCCAAACAAGCTCGACCAATGATAAAAACTTGAAAAACTCACAAAAATAAAATGTCCCTGCCCTCGGGTTACGATTTTCTGAGTATTATGAAATTGAAGGTTTTCACTATCTCTGAGTAATGAACAAAATTATCAACTAGAAGATACCTTCAATTTTTTGATTGCAATTCAAAGGCAAGAATATGTGCTTCAACAACATCCACAACACTCACACATCCAAAAGTTAAATTTGGAAATATGGAAGAACCGTTCATCATTTGCAAAATTGCAACACAGCTTGTATTAAGGGTAGGCTGCAAGAGAGGGCCCATCACCATTGCTGGATGTATTGTGAAAATATCAATGCCCCTATCCTTTGCCATTTTCCATGTAGTTTCTTCTACCAATGTCTTTGATAGTAGATACCAAGACTGTAGTTCCCTTTTATTGTGTAATAGTTGCAACTTATCATTTTTTTATGTACTCTTTATAACATGAAATTGTACTTTCCAAACACAAAGACTTTACAACAGCTCTATCACCATTCCTAGATTCTTTGATAGTCCATCAAGCTCCTCCATGGATCTCTAACCCTAGAATGTCTCATACACCTTAGACTGTTTGTAGGTCCCTAAACACTTCTTGATAGAGTTTCCAAGCATGCAAAACTCTAGGAAAAGATATGGGACTCTGCTTGCTAAAAAACCTTCTATTCGAACCCTTAATTACTGTTCAGTCCACCAATGCTTGACAATGCTCTTATAGGTATGCAGAGTTCATCATATATCTTTTGACTTTTGATTTATCTTTCCAAAAACTTGGTAAAGCCTCCATAAATCTTTTGTATCTTTACACTAGACTCTTGTGATGTCTGCACACTCTGAGATGACAATACATGCCTAGTTGACACCTTACAATGAAATCCTCATACAGAGATCTCTCTTCATTTTCTACACAAGCTTATAGGGGCTTAGCAAGGCCTTTTTAAAAGATTATACAGATCTTAAACATGTCCACAGACCTCCTACATTCGTTAAGACATAGTGACAATCCCTTGAGGTGGCTCATGGGCTCTAAGCTAAGCTCATTCTCTATTTCATGCCTTGAGTAGCAGTACATATTGCATCCTCTTGTCTTGCTGATCAAAAACAACACTGTATACAACTCGTTTCTGATGTTCTTATCATTTGTTTCTTTAATTTCTATTACAAAAGGTACTTCAAGCTATTCTGCATCTTCATGTGGGCAAACAAATGAGAAAACATCTTTGTTGTACCTTAATCATGACACGGCATTTGAATGGACAATTTCCATGCTCATATTATTCTAACTCTGCTTATGTGTAGCAGTATAGGGATTATCACGTGAACAAATGTATGGCGAGCATTCCTTTATTGTTTGTCCTTTACTGTAGAAATAAAACATCATTGTTTTATCTGATCTATCATGGCATTTCGAGAAACACTATTTGATGAGGTCAATCATGAGAGAAGGATGATGAGCTGATTTCCTTGCTGTCCTATTTGAAGCCTGTTATGACAATACTCATGTTGTGGCTATTCCACTATTCCTCATTTGTTTCAGCATTCATGTAGTTTCTCTATGACCTTTTACTGTCCAAAATAATGACTTGAATGCATGCACATGATATTGTAACAGCAAATATATGTATCCTCGTCATGATTTTTAACAATACCTTTACTCAGCTTCTCCATAGCATGTTGGTTGCCCTTTAGTTGATAGAAAAGGTTGTTAAATGCATTCAAAAGTAATTTGACACTTCATTTATGACACAAATGAAAAAGGTACTCGTTCCATGAATGTATGGCTGTACTTGTTTGTCTCTTTGCATGTCATCTCTCTTTTGGCTGTCCCATATAGTGCTTGAATAGACTATGGTAAGTAGGGTATACATATTCTTTGATGCACCATGACCTTCTACACTATGATAATGATGAAGTGTGATGTTTCAAGTGATAATAAGTAAGAACACTTTTGTAATGAAACTATACTATTCTTATATCCATCTTTTGCATTCCTTGTATACTTGCATTCCTTTCACTGAGAAAGGTTGCTGCACCCATCATTTCCTATGTATATGTATACACTTGTTCTTTCATATATGTGGGTGTATGATATGGATGCTTCTCATTCCACATATGGCTCTTGTAGCCTATTCTTCATGTGGTCACTTGATGAGACTGCTTCACACAGTTGGCTTCTTCACAACAGTTTTACTTCAGAAATGCATTATTCTTTTATGCAGACTGATTTTAACTTGAATTTGAATAAAGACTATAACATGTGATATCCAATGATACAGTATTTCTTATACTGCTCTATTATATAGTTGTTCTATCTTCAAGGTATATCTGGACAGTAAAATAATACTTCAACCACAACTAAGAGACAGAGAAAATACCTTTTATGGCTGCACTTCATTCTTGTTCTTTTCTGTGTATAAAAAAAACCATAGGAATAATCCTTGTATGCACTTGATACTTGACTGTCCATTTGATGGCTATACGTGCTGTTCAAACTACACATTTGCATCTCATATGACTGTAACAGCCAACTGAAAATGTGAATTCTTCATTGTTGACTTTATATTATCAAGTTGATTGTACTTGCTCATCTAATTTGTCAATTATACCTTGACTGTACTTTGTGCCTCTCTTGATGGCATAATGGATTCCTTATAGCTATTCTATATGGCAAATTGACTTAGTTGTTTCTCATGTTTGTATTGAGATTGAAAACCAATTCTTTCTTGCATAAAAAATAAAGTATGTTATGTGTGACCCTTGTGGGAGCCTGCTTTACCCCACATACTGCAACATTAAATGAAGTAAACAGCAATGAAACTTTACATGTATCTGCACATTGGACAAACTCGTTAGATAAAACCATTCGTTTCAGATGTGTTCTTTGTTTTCCTATGATATATATGATGACTGTAGACTGATATAATGCATTATAGGAGTAAATTGTGCATGTAATGATGATGTATATGCAAGGATTTGGTATCCTGAGCTTTGAAAAAATTTCTCTTGTCTCTTTCCATGTATTTTGGAGCAGCCAGGTGAAGCTGCTCAACTGTGGGGGTTCATCATTACAAGGCAATGATGGATCCCTTGTCTTTGCTTATGCTTTCATTTCTATATGCATCATTTCCTTTTATAATGCATTATGGTAGTCATTCCGATGGCTTGTGTGGGGGCATTTCATTTAACATTTATAAATAATAATAAAACCTTTCAAAATCTACAATGTTGTATGTTTCTTCTTGATTGTAAACAATTGCATTTAATTGAAGTTATTTTATGGTGTTTTTCTCTTGGAAAAACACTTACTAATAACAGACATGTACCCCTTAAAACTATAAAACTCAACCAGCTCCACTTGATTGAGCTGGAAAACAAAAATGGGTAACATTTCTGGTGACATCTACGTGGTGCTTGCCTGCTAAGTACCTAGACCAGCTGCCTAAAACTATCTGTTGGGCATAGAGTCACTCATACATGACAAAACTTGAAAAACATTTCTTTCCATTGCTGCAACTCACTTCAGACTGCAAACTATTCTAATCCATCAAATGCATGGGTATGGTTGGTGATAGTGAACCAACAAAATCACTGTCACTAATGATATGCATCTACTTAGTGAGTTAGAAGGGGATGATCAACAAGAACACCTCCTTAGCAAGTTGTTGTGATTTATTAAAGCTTTATGAGGGAGATAGGTGTGATGTGTGACAGTGAATACATGTATTCACTGTTTCATATGATGGTTGTCTATACATAAAGTTGTAGTACCTTACAATAGTTTCATCCCTTGTGCACAACTAGACCCAGGAACAACTAACTAACATGTGCACAACAGCACTTAGGGAAATGAAATCTACATCTAATCTATTGTGCAACAGCACTTAGAGGAAATAAAAATTTAACCTACCCTACATCTAACTAGCAGAGGTGGTGTTCAAACATGACCATTCACTAGTTCTTTGAAATAGTTTCCCATCATTAACAATTTACAATACCTCACATGCTCATGAACAGTCTCAAGGAGGTGGACAATTGACAAAAGTATAACCAACTGCTGTAATGAGATTTGGATAAAGAAAACAAGTCCACCTACCTCATGATTTTGATCATGCTTGTTGTTATTTTGAGGCATATAGGCAGATTGGACATGCTGCTCCTCAGTTTAAAACCTCTCCTCAGGTGTGAGCATGACTGGTAACACCTTGTTAGGCTTGACATGAGGTAAATGTCTGATAGGACATCCATTTGAACTGATGAACCTTAACCTCTCTTTGTTGGCCTCTTGCTCATGTATTACTGATTCCTCGTCTTGCTGATTGGAATGCCTCGTTTTTGTATCTATAATTGCTTTTCAAAATGAACCATCAAGATGTTCAAACTCTTGATCAAGAAGTTGATACCCCTAGTGGATAACTGAGAAAAGGTCCTCAATCTACTGCACATTTGGTTTCTCCTCCATTCTAGAATGCAACTCTTCATCAACAAATTATGGGAGTTCTTCAAAATAGTTCATGTTGTCCTCCTCTATAGGTTGTAAGGCATTTTCTTCTATAGCTTTTCCTAAATGAAGGATGCCACCTTCATCCTTAGAACAATTAAAAGAGGATTCATCTTTGTCAAAAGGAGACAAAGGCTGATCCAAAAAAGCAAACAACTCTTTCTTTTCAGTCACATCACCAATTTTTTTGAAAGCCTGTTGTTTCAAATGTCTAGGATTTTACTCCTCCAAAGGTGTTGTTTCACCTTCTCATCATGAAAAAGTTAACTCAAGGCTATACTCAAACTGGTCCACCTTGTAGTAGCCCTCTTCAGGAAACGAAACATGAATGTGTTCCTCATGTTTGTAGCATTCTCTAGTTTTCAAAGCTGGCTTGACATCAAGGTTATCACAAAACTCCTCTAGATCATTCCAAAAACTAACTTCATCATGGTCCTCTTGAGGAATGTTGGCCTCTTCAACATGCTTGATATCTTTGGGCTTCCCTTCAAGGTCTAAAAACTTTTTTGTTCGGGCACCTTCTTTAACCTCATGAACAAGGTCATCCTTTTCAAAGTACTTCTCCAAAGTGTTGTCTTCTTGCTAATTCAATGAAATATCTCTGATGTCTTGAAGAAGCTCCTCTTCACAAGGCTGAGTTGAGACATCAACTTGTTCCTCTTCTAGGTCGAGAAAACATGGTATTTGTTCAAATAGCCTATTTGCCACCCCTTCATCACTTTCAAGTACCGATTGTTTCTGTGGCATAGTACAGACACTTTCCTCTTCCTTTTGTGTTTTGACTTCCCATGAAGAAGACCACACAACAGGCCCTCCTTTGAAGAGACAAATAGTATCTGGACAAGATGGTATAGGCTGATTTATCTCCTCTTCTTCTGCTAGCTGGATGATAGATCATGGTTCTGTTTGTATGTTTGGTGGAGGGACTTCACAGGGTGAAAAAGATGGCCCTTTCCAACTTGGAACTTTAAAGGTAGAAGGCTGCCTGAAACTTGGAATTTCAAACATTGGAGAAGGCTCACTGCTAGGCTCAGCTTGACTTATAGTGTGGATTTGCATGAGATTAAGAAGAGGAGAAGGGTTTTGGACTTTAGACTCTTCAACTTGAGCCATTAATTGCCTTATTTGCTCTTCCTTGGTAGCAATCTGCCTACTCAAGCATTCCTATTCACACATTCTTTCCCTTTCCACCACCTGCTGATGACAAAGAGCTTGGTAGGATTGCTCCTCTTCCTTCATATTATACTCCTGCTCCTTTGTGACAGCCTCAAGTTTCTTTTGCAAGTCTAATGCTACCTCCCTGATACTCATGTTATTAACATTTTGAGGCTGATTCAGAGGGTAGCTATGCTGGTCATGAGCAAAATGATCTTCTTGCAAATGGCTATAGGCATGGATAGGTTGCCAGGAAAGCTGAGTAGGGGTGGGAGCATGGTAAGCATGATGATTATGCTGATAATCCATTGTTGGTGGGTTATTTGGGACAAAACTAGCAGCATATTCTACTTGGTATGGCTGATAAGAAGTGGCATAAGAAGGACTTTCATGGATTGGAGGGTTATAAAACCTATCTTCACTAAAAGAAAACATTATGCAACATCAACTCAGCTAAAAATTCATGAAATATTCACAAGGATAAAAATCACGTCTAATTTTTTAGTGAAGATAGGTCAGATTTCTATTGATACTCCACCTATACTACTTGTACTAAAGTCTTTGCAGAAAAAAGGGTAAGAAGGATTCCATGAAAATGAAACCTACTATCTAAGGTGATGCACCAAAAAATTGTTTGAGGCTACACAGAACTAACACACTACAGAACTAGTAATAATAAGGCTCTCTTACACAACCCAACAAATCATCATCTTTGATTCATTAATTTGTAAGGAGGATAAATAACAACAGTTCTGTAAAGGAGAAAGATGTTTTCTCACCACTCAAGACTAATTGTTATTCCTTGTACATCTCACAACCTACAAAAATATGTATCCCTGCCTAAAGGCACCAATATGAAATACAGCTCCAAGGATGAAGAACATCACAAAGGTCTGTACTAACACTAAGGACACACAATATCAGAAGAACTGGGAAGGTATAAACTGTTTATTACTGCTAAAAAAGGTGTTACAATGTTGTATATCTCTGAAAATGGGTTACAAGACTATTCACTTCTGCAAAAGAACTCAGAAAATTATAATATACAGTGTAGTGACTAGCCAGAACTGCTAAATAATGAACAAGGAAGAAGACTATATACTTCCCAAATAGCTTGTAACAAGATAAGCATGAGCAACCTCCATTTTCGTGCATCTCATAAATGCCCTTAAAATATCTGCCTAAAGTCCTCTAAAGTGGGTTCACAGTGCAGAAATAGTCAAGGCATGTCATCACTAATCATAAAAGCACCTGAAAATGTCTTTAAATGCCTTTAAATGATCTTTAAGGCCACTGAAAATAAGTCAAATCTGTGCAATAACTCTTCAACCTAGTTGTCAACCTCCCCTGTAGCACCATAAATGTCTGATATTTTGCACAATAAATCACATAAATACACATCATCTTCTACATCTAATTAACATTGACTAAGAGGTTTACAATTACACCACTTAGTTAATGTTTTTACAATCCAAATTTATTACAAACCTATGCAGAAAATAATGGCATTTAGGACACAAATATTTAATTTCCTAATTTTGCATGGTTTAGGGACAAATTAAATATTGTGAAAGAACGACAAAGTAATCGACGAGACTTACTTTGCCATGTGTGATAAATCTGCCTATTGTTGCCCTTTTGCATTTTTATTACAAATGATAAAGTAATTCATAACTTATTACTTTATCATTTGTTTACAATGTTTAATCTATTTCTAGATTTATGCAAAAATGACAAAACAATACCTTCATAGCTCCTAGACAAAAATAACATGACTCCACATACTTGCATCATATCACGTGTCACAAGGCCGCATCAAAACACCTTACCTCATTACTCTCATCTCTCTCCATGGTCTTGATACAAACACCATGCCATATTGCATTAGTCACTCATCACATTTTAAAAGACATCATAATGATTCCATGTTTTGAAGGTCTAATGCAACACATTAAAGGACCCTTATGACTCCCTATACACATTACCATGCCTTATACATATCATCATACTCGCCATATGAGTTAAACACGAACACATGCCTTTTATAGAATATAAGGCATTCGGCCCCCTTAGCTTCATCATATGTTTTTGACTTGAGAAAAAATAAGGGACCATCATTAGGTTTTAAGGCATTTGCAAGTTTTGACCACGTCCCGAATAGATATCAATGATTTTAATTTGTAAGTCAAAAAGCAAAAGTGATGAAGACTCACCCTAATCCATCGATCAAAATAAGGAAAGAACCCTAAATTTTTATTTTGCACATTTACCTTGGTTTCATTTTGGACGACTTCCTCTCTGGTTGCCTTCTCCTGTTAGGGTTTGAACGTTCATTCTGCATCATTTTTGGTCGATTTATGAGGGATTTGATGCAGATTTTTTGTCTAAACAACAAGGTAATTTACATTCTTTGAGATTTTGACCCTCGGAAGTCAATTCTGGGCTGATTTTCTGCCTCTCTGGCCATGATTTCTGACTGGTTTTGATGCATTTTTCCTTGTTTTTTCATGGCCAACCACCATACGCTTTGGTTCTCACTGTTTAAGGTCATTCTAGGAGCCGTTTGAGGAAAGAGAACTGTGTTTTGACAAAACAATTGGTAGAGATAAAGAGGTAACTCGTTATTTGTTGTTGGTCTCTTCTTTTTTCTGAGATTTTCATGTTATATTCGCTGCCTGGGGCCGCAATTCTGAGGCATTTATGAGTATTTTGGGTATTTGCATGAGCTCAAACCTTCATTTTTTCTCTGTATCTGTATTCTCTAGCTCAAAACAAGCTCGACAAATGATAAAAACTTGAAAACTTGCAAAAAGAAAATGTCCCTGCCCTCAGGTTACTATTTTCTAAGTATTATGAAATCTAAGGTTTTCACTATCTCTGAGTAATGAACAACCTTATCAACTAGAAGATACCTTCAATTTGTTGATGGCACTTCAAAGGCAAGAATATGTACTTCAGTAACATCCACAACACTCACCCATCCAAAAGCTAAATTTGGAAATATGGAAGAATCGTTCATCATTTGCAAAATTGTAGCACAGCTCGTATTAAGGGCAGGCTACAAGAGAGGGCCAATCACCATTGCTAGATGTATTGTGACAATATCAATGCCCCTATCCTTTGCCATTTTCTGTGTAGTTTCTTCTACCAATGTCTTTGATAGTAGATACCAAGACTGTAGTTCCCTTGCATTCTGTAATAGCTGCAACTTATCATTATTTTTTTTTGTACTCTTTATAACATGAAACTGCACTTTCCAAACATAAAGACTTTACAATAGCTCTATCACTATTCCTAGATTCTTTGATAGTCCATCAAGCTCCTCCATGGATCTCTAACCCTATAATGTCTCATAGACCTTAGACTATTTGCAGGTCCCTAAACACTTCTTGATAGAGTTTCCAAGCATGCAAACCTCTAGAAAAAGATATGGGACTCTGCTTCCTATAGAACCTTCTATTCAGACCCTTAATCACTGTTCAGTCCACCAATGCTTGACAATTCTCTTCAAGGTATGCAGAATTCATCATACATCTGATGACTTTTGATTTATCTTTCCAAAAACTTGGTAAAGCCTCCATAAATCTTTTGTATCTTTACACTAGACTCTTGTGATGTCTGCACACTATGAGATGACAAAACATGCCTAGTTGACACCTTACAATGAAATCCTCATACAGAGATCTCTCTTCATTTTCTACACAAGCTTATAGGGGCTTAGCAAGGCCTTTTTAAAAGATTATATAGATCTTAAACATGTCCACAGACCTCCTACATTCGTTAAGACATAGTGACAATCCCTTGAGGTGGCTCATGGGCTCTAAGCTAAGCTCATTCTCTATTTCATGCCTTGAGTAGCAGTACATATTGCATCCTCTTGTCTTGCTGATCAAAAACAACACTGTATACAACTCGTTTCTAATGTTCTTATCATTTGTTTCTTTAATTTCTATTACAAAAGGCACTTCAAGCTATTCTGCATCTTCATGTGGGAAAACAAATGAGAAAACATCTTTGTTGTACCTTAATCATGACACGGCATTTGAATGGACAATTTCCATGCTCATATTATTCTAACTCTGCTTATGTGTAGCAATATAGGGATTATCACATGAACAAATGTATGGCGAGCATTCCTTTATTGTTTTTCCTTTACTGTAGAAATAAAACATCATTGTTTTATCTGATCTATCATGGCATTTCGAGAAACACTATTTGATGAGGTCAATCATGAGAGAAGGATGATGAGCTGATTTCCTTGCTGTCCTATTTGAAGCCTGTTATGACAATACTCATGTTGTGGCTATTCCACTATTCCTCATTTGTTTCAGCATTCATGTAGTTGCTCTATGACCTTTTACTGTCCAAAATAATGACTTGAATGCATGCACATGATATTGTAACAGCAAATATATGTATCCTCGTCATGATTTTTAACAATACCTTTACTCAGCTTCTCCATAGCATGTTGGTTGCCCTTTAGTTGATAGAAAAGGTTGTTACATGCATTCAAAAGTAATTTGACACTTCATTTATGACACAAATGAAAAAGGTACTCGTTCCATGAATGTATGGCTGTACTTGTTTGTCTCTTTGCATGTCATCTCTCTTTTGGCTGTCCCATATAGTGCTTGAATAGACTATGGTAAGTAGGGTATACATATTCTTTGATGCACCATGACCTTCTACACTATGATAATGATGAAGTGTGATGTTTCAAGTGATAAGAAGTAAGAACACTTTTGTAATGCAACTATACCGTTCTTATATCCATCTTTTGCATTCCTTGTATACTTGCATTCCTTTCACTGAGAAAGGTTGTTGTACCCATCATTTCCTATGTATATGTATACACTTGTTCTTTCATATATGTGGGTGTATGATATGGATGCTTCTCATTCCACATATGGATCTTGTAGTCTATTTTTCATGTGGTCACTTGATGAGACTGCTTCACACAATTGGCTTCTTCACAACAATTTTACTTCAAAAATGCATTATTCTTTTGTAACAACGATCTTTGGAACAACAAAGAGAACTTCTGCAGAAAGTCAGAAGTGAAGTCAAGTTAGATTGTGATGTGCTTGGTTCCCAACTAAACACTACGAATATCCATGTAAAGCATAATAGTCAGAGGCTCACTGAGATCTCTGAAGAAGTTCATTCAGTTGCACAATCACAACTGCTCATGAGCGATTCCATCAAATCGGAATGCTCAGATATAAAGTCTGCCCTTCAAGAAGAGTCCCGGACTATCCAAACAGTAACTCATACTGTCCGACAGCAGCAAACTGTGAAAACAAAGAATTTCCCTTCTAGTGCAAAGGGTTATCTACAGGCTCAGTATGAAGGACCTAAGCTAAAGACAGAAGTTAGGCAGCCTATGATTGAAAAAGTTTATGATCCCTCCTCAGGGACACTAAGAGAAACCACTCCAGCGGAACAAGCTGAAGGAAAGTTCCATATGGCTTGTGGTTCTAGTTCTAATCCTAATGGATCCAACCCTATTGATCCATTTAAGAATATTCAGACTCTGAAAGCAGACACTCCCCGTCTTGTTAATTTTGATCATTTTGAAGATATAGAAAATACAAGAGCTATTGATGCAATGCGAGCTTGGATAACCAATTACATATCCACTAATGCTGATGCTGATGAAAAGCAGGTAATCAAGCAAGCTCTGAATGCAATGAATGGAGTTGCTCGACATGTCTGGGATCGTCTAGATGATGCTTACAAAGAAAGTCTGTTAGACAGAGGTACAGATCAAGTCTGTGCTCAGCTAACACGTCTGTTTGTTGGAAAAATAGACACAAGGGAAATGTTGGTCTACAACAAGTTCATCAAAGGTAAATGTAAGGACCTCAAATACTTTAAGCAGTATTGTGATGTCCAATATGAGAATTTTTATTTGTCAGGCCGTGAACAGAATCATGAATTTATGTTCACTACTTTTTTGAAAAGTTTTGGTACTGTGATAGGTGAATTCTATCACAAAAAAGTTCTTGAGAATCTAGTAGTTGAAAATATTGAAATGAAAGAACTAACCTATCCTCAGTTAGTTCAGTTCCTAACACAGATTAATGAGGAAATCTGTGAAGAAGGAAAAGCAAAGAAAGAGATAAAAAAGGTACAACCTTTACTTTCTTCATCTGTGTGTTACCAGATCATGCCTTCTAACCAGTTCCCCGAAAAGGGAAAATCTTCTTGTTCTAACTGTGACAGTTTTGATAAGCCATACAAGAAGAAAAAGAAAAAATTCAAGAAGTATCCAAAGAAAAAAGGATATTTCAGGAAAAAAGATAAGAAGAAAAGGAAATCCAAAAAATGGAAACCTACATGCTACATCTGCAAAGGGGATCACTTTGCAAATAAGTGTCCAGACCGCAATAAGAAAAAAGGAAAAGGAAAAGTTCATGCGGATCGAGAAGCAGGTGTTGAAAATGATGAATTTGAATTCATCAATGAATATCCATCAGACTCAGAGGATATCATCCTCTCTACAGAATCTGAAGAATCTGAGTCTGAGGAATATGAATCAGCCCAAGAACAAGTTCAAGCTCAGGTCAATCTAATGACCAAAGATGTTCAATCCTCTGATGAGGATTCGGAAGTCTCCTTCTATTGCAGAATGCTCAGAAGGGACACCCGTGCTGAACTGGACAAGGTAATTGAAGAGATTGTCCAAATTGAATCCCGTCTTCAGACCATGAACATGGGTCAGGAAACATGGAAGAAGCTGATGGGTAAACTAGATCTCTCAAGTCTAGAAAATATTTCTTGCTCCAACCAAATATTGAAGGAGGCTCTACACGAGGAAAATCTCCAACCATAAGACCACCAGGGTTCTCCTCTCCTGTCACTAGTCAACATGGTTATAGACCATCACCGTGGTTCCCTAGGCCTCCAGCTCAATGGCCTCCACCATCTCAATCATTGGAGCAACGCCCCATGATAGATGCTCCCTCTCCAGGAAGCATGGCCAGGCACATTTGGAGAAGGAGTCGAAAAGCCTTTCTTGAAAAGGTTATTAGTCAAGCTCAGGCAGAAATTTCAGAAATTGATGATGAGGAAAATTTCTACCTCACCGAAGAAATGGAAAAAGCACTTGAACTTGATAAGTTTGTCAGTCAATTTAATGCTGCTGGATCAATACAATTGCTTACTCAAGCTACCTTCTCAGAAGAATAGCTTTTTTGTGAAGAACATCCTTACAGTCCCCTCATCACACATGTTGTGAAAACAGAAGGAGACGAACCTCAAGTGACCTACGAAGAAGGATTCAGTAGCCGCCAGATGAAAGCCTACAAGAGGACTGTGAGGTCAACTACAATATGTCCTGGTATTATTCTTACCATCCACTTTCCAGGTATTATGGCATACCCTCTGGCATTTCTCATAGATACTGAAGCAGATCTAAATATTGCTAGACGTAATGCTTTCCCACAAGATGCTTGGATGGAAGGCACTACTAAAATTACTTTTGGTAATTCTGAAAAAGAAGATAGTTCCGCTTTCTGCATTGCTCCTGTTCAAATTGGCTTTGATGGGTTTACGGATAATGTAATATTTATCCAATATGAAGTTGAAGGTTATGATGGTGTTCTTGGTAGCAAAGCAATTCAGCAATGGGAACCTTTTACCATTGACTCTGATTTCATTACTATCAGAGGCACTTATCACCTTCCAAGGCTTTATCAAGATTTAGCCTATTCCACAAAACTAGTCAAAGAAAAGAAAAAGAAACCAGTCAATTCAGTCTGGTTAGCCAAACAAATTGATGCTGGTCAAGAATCTCTAACTGAGATTAAAATTGCTTTTGCTAATACAGTTATGACAAATGATCTAAAAAAGCAGAAAAGGAACCTGTACTGTGATCTCCCTCTAAAGCGAGATCCTCAAGGTAATGAACTCATCCCTAAAGCTAAAGCTAATTATTTCCTTATGAGTTCAACGGAAGTCCTAACTTGCAGAACAGAAGTTGCAGAGCTCGAACGGCTTAAGTTTATCCAAACTTCTGACTCACCATTTTCTTGTCATGCTATGTATGTACCTAAGGTAGATGAAAATGGTAAAGAACTTCCTGAAAAATGCCTGGTTGTAAATTATAAGCCGTTAAATGAATGTCTTGTTGACAATAGGCATCCCCTGCCTAGCAAAGATCATATCTGGCAAATTATTCAAGGAAGTCATGTCTATTCCAAGTTTGATCTAACTAAGGGTTTTTGGCAAATCGGTCTCAAAAGTGCTGATTTTTATAAAACAGCCTTCTCTGTCCCTCAAGGTCTGTATGAATGGACTATCCTTCCCTTCGGGATCAAAACCGCTCCCTCTATTTTTCAACAAAAAATGGATGTTATATTCCGACCTTATGCCAAATTCATCCAACCCTATGTCGATGACATTCTTGTCTTTAGCCAGGATATGCCTCACCATCTGGATCACCTGCGTCAGTTCCTCTCTATTTGTCAACACCATGGGCTTGTTGTCAATCCCACAAAGTCCTTCTTTGCTCAGTCTCACATTGTCTTTATTGGCATCAAGCTTCTTCCAAGGGGGAGGATGGAGGCCCAACCACACATCCTATGTCGAATTGCTCTTCTTCCTGTTACCAATGTCAAGGAACTGCAGCGGTTTTTGGGCCTTGTCAATTATATTGCAGGATTCTACCACAAGCTTGCTGAAGACAGACTCGAGTTAAACAAGCTCCTTGGAAAGAAGTCACCACCATGGATGCCCAAGCATGATGCCTTAATCGAACACATCAAACAGAAATGCTCCTAGCTACCTCCCTTAAAGCTACCATGAAAAGGTTTTAAGATTGTTGAAACAGATGCCAGTGAAGGAGCCTGGGCTGGTGTTCTTCGTGAACAGAAAACAACCTCTTTCAATCCCAAAGACAAAGGTGAAATTGTTCGCTATATTTCTGGTAGCTTCAAGAATAGTGAAGTGGACTACCATAGCACGCATAAAGAGATCCTTTCGGTTGTAAATACCTTACAGACATTTCAAATGTTCATAGCCGACAAAAGGTTTCTCTTGAAAAGTGATTTGTAGAATTTGCGGGGATTCTTCCGCAAAGAGTCCAAAAATAAGGTGGTAAGAGATCGGCTTCTCCGATGGGCTCAACTCCTTAGTACTTATGAATTTGATTTTGTTCATCTTCTAGGAGTTGAAAATATTTTTGTAGATTTCATGTCCCGAAAAGGACATTCTAATAACCCTCCAGTACAGGGTGCTGTTCGTCAAGTAGAAGGAGTTGTTCGTATCATTCGAATCCGAGAACAACGTTGGTATGAAGAAAGTCATAGGGAATGGAGCACAAACCCTTTCCAACGAAGGGAATTACATAATTATCAAATGGCTAATGATTTTCTTTTTGACAGGTTTAGAATGCTTATTGCCAAGCAACAATTAACCTCTCTAGGATTATGGATTGATCAACTGTTTTTTCAGTTCTCTGCTGAAGCAGAACCCATCGATCCTGACGTTGGACATGTTCTTCAAAATTGGTGTGGCGACTTTGTTCTCCCAGTCCAATTTCTGAATCCTCCAGTAGCACGATCAGATCAATGGTTAAATGTTGAAGATGGGAAAACACTCATACGGAACCTGTTTCAAGGGCCTTACCCTCCTGCAGCTGATTTACAGTTTGAAGGAACAACTGCCTACACTAGATGTATTTTCAAACTAACTTTTGGATCTTCTAAAGATAATCCAATCAGTAGACATCTTTGCCAAGTCTATGGTCCTGCCGGTTCCTCCTCAGTCTTCGAGCATTGGACAGTAAAAAATAGATTGCGATATTTTCATATGCACCAGACACCTGTCTGGATTCACACAAAGACATATCGCATGGATGGTGCTACTCCTCAAGCTATGTCCCACGGATTGTATGGACCCCATAAACTCAAAACAATGAGTATCATCTGGAAAGAACAAGAAACAAGTCGACCACCAGGATGTCTTCCTCATGCATCCATGCAAACTTGTGCCAACTGGTCACATGATGATCGTAGAGTACCAACGTATGGTGCTAGCGGAAACTATCGATCACCAGATTGCACACATCCTGACGGAGAATTTTGTGAAGGCTGCATTTTCAACCAACCAAATCTATACACCCCTAGCTCCACTCATAGTATTGGGTCCTAGGCTAATGGATGGGCTTGTCATCCATTGAGAACATCTATCATCTCGAGAAAAACATGATGGACGTGGGCCACACCACGGTAAAAGGGGCCAGCTTATCTGCCTTAGTGTAAGCACGAGTTAGCTCTCTTGTGATAAAAGAGCATCTTGTAAAGTTTTGTCGGTCAGTTGGCCTTATCTTTGTTCACGGGTGAATTGGTCCCACCAGAGGAATCCTTATCCTCAACCGGGTCATCCTTCGGATAAGGTTTGCAACGTGTCGACTCTTTATGGACGGATTTCAAAAGAATTCTGAGATTGGGGTAAAAAGATCTGCCCTCTCTTCATATATAAGGTGACAGGGCCGCCTGCATTTCTCAACGATTTCTAGCGAAGTGAAATCCTAGAGAGTCTAGTAAGTCCAGTCTTCAAGTGTGAAGTCTAGTCCAGTTTTCTAGTTATTATTCTAGTCCAGTTTTTCTTCATAGTTATGCTCTTAATGTAGAAGGTAGTGCTTAAGACACAAGAGTATTTGCTCTGCTCTTTTAAGCATGCTTTCCACAGTAAGAACTCAGTCTATGCCAGCGCGCATTGTAAGATGATGAATATTATGTTCCTCAGTATCCGATGTAATAATCTCTATAAGATTTATGTGAGAATCAGTTATTCTATTCCGCACTTTATTTGTCATTTGTAGCTGTGTTACAAAGTATATCTTCAAGGTATATCTAGACAGTAAAATAATACTTCAACCACAACTAAGAGATGGAGAAAATACCTTTTATGCTTGCACTTCATTCTTGTGCTTTTCTGTGTATGACAAAACCATAGGAATAATCCTTGTATGGACTTGATACTTGATTGTCCATTTGATGGCTATACGTGTTGTTCAAACTACACATTTGTATCTCATATGACTGTAACAGCCAACTGAAAATGTGCATTCTTCATTGGTGATTTTGCATTATCAAGTTGCCTATATTTGCTCATTTGATTTGTCAATTATACCTTGACTGTACTTTTTGCCTCTCTTGATGGCATAATGGATTCCTTATAGCTGTTCTATATGGCAAATTGACTTAGTTGTTTCTCATGTTTGTATTGAGATTGAAAACCAATTCTTTCTTGCATAAAAAATAAAGTATGCCGGGCTCGACCCCTGTGGGAGCCCACTTTACCCCACATACTGCAACATTAAATGAAGTAAACAACAATGAAACTTTACCTATATCAGCACATTGGACAAACTTGTTAGATAAAACCATGAGTTTTAGATTTGTTCTTTGTTTTCCTCTAATATATATGATGACTATAGACTGATATAATGCATTATAGGAGTAAATTGTGCATGTAATGATGATGTATATGCAAGGATTTGGTATCCCGGGCTTTGACACAATTTTCTCTTGTCTCTTTGCATGTATTTTGGAGCAACAGGGTGACCTCTCTGAAGGAGCTGAAGTTGAAGATGAAGTTGTTCAACTGCAGGAGTTCATCATTACAAGGCAATGACGGATCCCTTGTCTTTGCTTATGCCTTTATTTCTATATGACTGTAACAGCTAACTAAAAATGCGCATTCTTCATTGGTGATTTTGCATTATCAAGTTGCCTATACTTGCTCATTTGATTTGTCAATTTTACCTTGACTGTGCTTTGTGCCTCTCTTGATGGCATAATGGATTCCTTATAGCTGTTCTATATGGCAAATTGACTTAGTTGTTTCTCATGTTTGTATTGAGATTGAAAACCAATTCTTTCTTGCATAAAAAATAAAGTATGCTGAGCTCAACCCTTGTGGGAGCCCGCTTTACCCCACATACTGCAACATTAAATGAAGTAAACAACAATGAAACTTTACCTATATCAGCACATTGGACAAACTTGTTAGATAAAACCATGAGTTTTAGATTTGTTCTTTGTTTTCCTCTGATATATATGATGACTATAGACTGATATAATGCATTATAGAAGTAAATTGTGCATGTAATGATGATGTATATGTAAGGATTTGGTATCCCTGGCTTTGACACAATTTTCTCTTGTCTCTTTGCATGTATTTTGGAGCAACAGGGTGACCTCTCTGAAGGAGTTGAAGCTGAAGATGAAGCTGTTCAATTGCGGGGGTTCGTCATTACAAGGCAATGACGGATCCCTTGTCTTTGCTTATGCTTTTGTTTCTATATGCATCATTTCCTTTTATAATGCATTATGGTAGTCATTCCCACAGCTTGTGTGGGGGTATTTCATTTGACATTTATAAATAATAAAAAACCTTTCAAAATCTGCAATGTTGTATGTTTCTTCTTGATTGTAAACAATTGAATTTAATCAAAGTTCTTTTATGGCATTTTTCTCTTGGTGAAACACTTACTAATAAAAGACATGTACCCCTTAAAACTATAAAACTCAACCAGCTCCACTTGATTGAGCTAGAAAATAAAAATGGGTAACATTTCTTGTGACATCTACGTGGTGCTTGCCTGCTAAGTACCTAGACCAGCTGCCTAAAACTATTTGTTGGGCATAGAGTCACTCATACTTAACAAAACTTGAAAAACTTTTCTTTCCATTGATGCAACTCACATCAAACTACAAACTCTTCTAATCCATCAATTGCATGGGTATGGTTTGTGATAGTGAACCAACAAAATCACTGTCACTAATGATATGCATCTACTTGGTGAGTTAGAAGGGGATGATCAACAAGAACACCTCCTTAGCAAACTGCTGCGATTTATTATAGCTCTATGAGGGAGATAGGTGTGATGTGTGATAGTGAATACATGTATTCACTGTTTCATATGATGGATGTCTATATATACAGCTGTAGTACATTACAGTAGTTTCATCCCTTGTGCATAACTAGACCCAGGAATAACTAACTAACCTGTGCGCAACCGCACTTAGGGAAATGAAATCTGCATCTAATCTATTGTGTAGCAGCACTTAGAGGAAATAAAAACTGAACCTACCCTACATCTACTAGCAAAGGTGGTGTTCAAACATGACCATTCACTGGTTCTTTGAAAGAAAACAAGTCCACCTACTTCATGATTTTGATCATGCTTGTTGTTATTTTGAGGCATATAGGTAGATTGGACATGTTGCTCCTCAGTTTCAATCCTCTCCTTAGGTGCGAGCATGGCTGGTAACACCTTGTTAGGCTTGACTTGAGCTAGATGTCTGATAGGACATCCGTTTGAACTGATGAACCTTAACCTCTCTTTGCTGGCCTCTTGCTCATGTATTACCAATTCCTTGTCTTGCTGATTGGAATGTCTCATTTCTGTATCTATAATTGCTCTTGAAAATGAACCATCAAGATGTGCAACCTCTTGATCAAGAAGTTGATACCCCTGGTGGATAACTTAGAAAAGGTCCTCAATCTACTGCTCATTTGGTTTCTCCTCCATTCTAGAATGCAACTCTTCATCAACAAATTGTGGGAGTTCTTCAAAATAGTTCATGTTGTCCTCCTCTATAGGTTGTGTTGGCTAACAGATTTGTTCTTATTCTGAAAATGTTTTATTCTGACTCTATACCCTTCTTTAAAGAACAAATGAGTTAAGCAACAAATGGGTGAACTTTTTAAATTAGTTCCCCTCTGAGTTTAGGTACAACTCCCTTTAAGATTTCCAATGAATTCAATTTATTCAACTATTCAAATACACTTTTAACCAAAAAGTGCCTAAGGCAAAATAACATTCATACATAACTATGTTATGAATGCGGTAAGTTTTGGCAATAACAATGAGTAATAGAATGCACAGATTCTATTTTCAATACATTTAAATACAAAAACACATACATATATATTTGCTGAACCAATAAATAATAGAACACATATAAGGAGTTGTCCAATAAAAGAGCAATTACCAGATGAAAAGAGATTTCACACAGAAAATCCAATTTCAAACACTCAGATGCACAGATCTAAGTGAATAATAATTGTTTTCTTCTTTCCATTCACAGATGAAAAATTTATCAAAAAATCATCATATACTGTAAAACCATATAATAGTTCAGCCAAAAAAATTGTTCTCTATTTTTCTCTTTTTCTCTCTATATCCCTATGAAAGATTTTTAAAAACCTATATATACGAATGCCCTAATCATAACATCAAGTAAACCAAACCCAAAGTTAAAGTAACTCTGACCCATACGGGATTTAGTTTATAACAAATTAATTCAAAGATCAAGATTACGAAAATAGCATAACTGAGAAACTGAATAAGGAAAATGAGTGAATAAGATCATGGCTGGGGCAACAGATTTGAATCTCCAGATTTGTCATCGGTGGTCAGAGAAGCACGTTGAGTCTTCCACTGCTAAAAAGCTGCAACAAACTCCTAAATTCTTGAGAGGTTAGGGATGCCTATATGTTTCACTCTTGATTTCCAAACTTCTCTCTCTCTTCGTATTTTCCCAACCTTTTGCTTATATTTTGGAAGTGCATCGATACAAAGGTACAACAATGATTCCACCTTAGAAATTTGGGATAAATCTTCAGTTAAGATATTACCACTTTCTTTGACAAAGTTGATTTTATCCATGAAAGTTTGAATCACTGTATCAATGTTCTCCTCCAGCTGCCCATCATCTTTTATGTATCTAACATCAATACATTGTAAGTCATGCTGCAGTGATTTAGTGAACTCAGTTATCTCCTTAATCAATTTTGTAAGTTCAAAACACCCCTGCTGTGATATGGAATTTCTCCATTCAATATTCTTCTTATTCACATATAATAGATCTTCATCCAAACCAGTTAGGCTCTTTTCTGTCAGAAACTTTGCTACTCCATATTTTTGAACTTCATCGATTTGATTCACTATGTTTACCCATTTACCTTCATCTTTCGCCCAAGCAGTAACCTATGCCTTAAGGTCTTCAACGGTGGCAGTAGTCAGATCGTATATATTCTTAAGTTCATGAATATATTCAATCCCCTTCTGTACAATGCAGTCCAACCAACCGTTGAATGTCTTAGCCATCATCTTGTTTCTATGAACCTGATCCAACATTTTCTGATTAATCGGTGACTTAGGATCGAAAGACAGGGAGAACTATGAAACTGGCTGTGGGCTGGGGTTATGGATAGCATCGATGTACTCTGCCATTGAACACAGAGTCTACTTCAATTCCCTTTTGTCCTTTTCATCCTTCCAACTCCGACTGACTATCCTCTTGGTGGATGCTTCAAGATGATGAACATCTGCAGCTCTTGAAGCAGCACCAAGATCCACTCTTTCAATAGTGAAATCCTACACAGTTGGGTCCTGTACTTCTTCTTCAGTCACTGGTTTGGCTATTTCAACACTCTAGTTTCCAGTATTTGGATCAATGCTTACTCTAGACATCATCTTTAGCTTCTTGGACTTGGGTGTTTTCCCTAAGCATTTGCTCACCATGTCCTCTAAAGGGACAGAAAAAGGAATTACTTTTCTCTTGTCAGTAATAGAACTCTCCAGCCACTTGGGAGCAAGGGCTAAGGTTTCCTTTTCAAGGTTCAATCCATCAGAGGATACATTAGAGATTGTTAACAGTTTAGAGGTCTCTAGAACAACCTCTGACTGTGGCCCAGTATCAACTTCCTCTGTTATGTGTGGACTAGATTCCTTATCACCCATGGGTTCTCCTAAGTCTTCCTTTGAATTCAGATCCACAACTATTCTTTCGAAAACCTGTTTCTTTCTCTTACTTTTGGTTCTGAACCTGGTAGCACGAGGGGGGAGGATAGTTGTGAGGGCTCTTCTAGATTTCTTAGTAGCAGGGCTCCTTCTAGTAAATGACTTGGAAGTACCTTCAGAAAAACTAAAATTATCGTGAAATTTGGGCATTCAGACCTTATAGCTCCGGCACTGTTCTACTCTGCATCACACAGTATGTTCACTTGGTAAATTTGGCTTGTTCTTTGTTAATAATGGCACGAACCAGTCTGAATAATTATTACTCGAAACAATACGTGCCAAAAATGTTTGAAAAGACATGAACTCTGACCTCTTCATTAATAGCAAGTATTATTCACGCGCGATCATGATGTATAATAATTATCTGTAACCTCCACCAAATTGGAACTTTCTATTTCATAAATGAGTTTCAAACACAATTTCCTTTAACTTTCCTGCTAAATATGACTTAGAGGGCCTCAAGAAGTGGTAAGGTTGAAATCATCGAACCGGTGAACTTTGAACCATTGAACCTTGGGAGCGTGGTTCAAAGTTCAAGTTCAAAGATATGAGAACTGCACAGACCGACTAACAACACATGACTTGTAAAGAGACTTAAACAATGAAAAAGCACACCATTGAACCTTGAACCATAAAATTTTGGGAGGTTCAAGCAGGAGATTCACCGACATATAAAACTGAACAAAGAACCGGGAAAAGTGACTCATTATGAAGCACCGCGTGTTGAACTTTAAACCTTGAACCATAAGACCATTAACAAAAAAAGGTTCAAGTTCAACATGAAAACTTAAAGATGTTTAATTATATGGAACAAAACAGCTCATCTTTTTGAGAGACTTTGAACATATCAGACCATTTGAACTTTGAACCTTGAGAATGGTTCAGGTTCAAAGGTTCAAACCTTAATTAACTTCACACACAAAGATGAAAAATGGGTAAATTTTGAAGGATCAAGAGCTGATTTAAGAAACAAAGGTATGACCAATAATACGACACAGCAAATCGACTCTTGATTAGGAAAAATTACCAATAGATAAATAAGGGCGACTCAAAAGGTAACATTGGCTCTGACTTGGGATTGCATTTTATGACAAAATGCAGAGAACTCAGAACCTCTGGTTTCACAGGAAAAAGGAACATAGAGAAGAAAGGAAACGGAGCAAGACAAAACAAAAATAGAAAAGGAAAACACAAAACTAGACAAAAGGGAAAACTATGTACAAAACAGGGGACTCCTGCTTTACAGACGATATAATTTGAGGTCCTGCCCATTGTAGGACACGGGTAAAATAGCTCCATCCAGATACTCCAATTTAAAAGAATTTGGACCCAATACCTGGTGAATTCTGAAAGGTCCTTTCCAAAGTGAGTCAAATTTGCTATGTGCACCCTTTGGTTCTCTTCTTCTATCCCACAGTAATACTTCATCTCCTTCCATAAACTTCCTAGGCCTTATTTTCCTGTTAAAAATCTCTTTAACTCTGGCCTAATGTATAGTAATTTGGTCAACCAATTCATTTCTCTCTTCTTCAATCTTATTTAAGTACATAATCCTCTTCTCCAGGGTATCTTGGAAGTATTGATCCTCGATTACACTTTGTAGCTTAGCTGTAGATAGTTCCAAAGGTAAGGATAACTGGGCACCTATTCCATAAACTAATTCAAAAGGTGCCATCCCAATTGCTCTTTTTGGAGTTATCCTATCAGCCCAAAGTGCTTCATACAGTCTCTTATGCCAATCTCTGGGGTTAGCATTCACCAACTTCTTCATGATAGCAATCAGATTCTTGTTACTGGACTCAGCTTGTCCATTTCCTTGGGGATAGTAATCTGATGAATGGGAGAGAGATATACTATGTTCATAACAAAAAGAAGTCATTTCAACTGAAGAGAAACTTGTAGCATTATCTGCTACAATCTTCTGGGGAACACCAAAATGTACCAAAATATTTTCTTTAAGAAAATTACAAACCACCTCCGAAGTTGTTCTCTTTACAGGGGCTTCTTCAACCCATTTCATGAAATAATCTGTTGTTGTTAAGATGTGCGTATGTCCTGCACTTGAGGGGGGCGAGATAGGCCCAATAAAATCTAATCCCCATTGTTTAAAGGGTTCATCAACAACAATGGGCCTCCAAGGTAAAGCTGCAAGTTGTGGCCTTCCTGAGAACATTTTACATTTTTCACAGTTAGCCACCCATTTATATGCATCCTTAAACATCCCTGGCCAGTAGTAACAATTCCTGAGGATTTTGAAAGCTGTAGCTGAAGAAGAAAAATGTCCACCACAGGCTTCATTATGGAAAACTTCCAAGAGCTTATCCTATTGCTCCTTATCTACACATCTTAGGAAAGTCCCATCTAATCCCTTCTTGTAAAGGACATCCCCCCAAATAACATATTTTGCTACTTTTAGCTTTAGGTTTCTTTTCTCTTTAGGAGACAAGTGACTAGGACAATCTCCATAAGTCAGATAGTATGCTACATCTAGAAACCATGGGTCTTGTAAACTTACCAGTAGGACAGTGGGAAGTCCTTCTTCTTCTTCTTTTCTATTCTCAGCAATTAATTTACATAAGCCTTGACCCCTGATTAGTTTAGTAGGCTTAACTTCCAGATCATATTCCTAGATTTTAGCAACCCACGTTGCTCTATTGTTTATCCCAACATCTTGCTGAGTCAAGATACTTTTCATAGTTGAATTTGGAACAAATACAACTGAATGAGAGTGAAGTATATAATATCTAAATTATTTAACAACCTTTACCACAGCGAAAGCTTGTTTTTCACCCAAAGAATATTTCAGCTCATGCTTTTTAACGCTCATAAAGGCTATGGGAACCTCTTCATCCAATTCATTTTTCTGTAACAAAATACCTGACATGGTGTGTTCCGAGGCATAACAGTAAATAATAAAATCCTTTTGAAAATCAAGATTTACCAAAGTGGGAGTGTTTGCAATCACTTCCTTGATATCCTCAAATGCCTTTTTAGCAACTTCATTCCACTTGAATGGCTGTTTCTCGCTCATCATTCCAACAATATGTTTTGTAATCTTAACAAAGTCAGGAATGAACCTTCTGAGAAAATTGATTTGGCCAAAGAAGGACTTGACTCTAGTCCAATTTGAAGGGAGACTAAGCTATTGAATCACCCTAACCCTTTCTAGATCAATTCTGATTCCATCTTTTGAGACTAAATGCCCCAACAATTTTTCCTCAGTAACATAGAAAACTAACTTCTTGGGATTGAGTGAGATGCCATGGCTTCGGCACCTTTGTAAGATAGTCTCCAGATCTTTAAGGTGATCTTCTCTCTTCCTAGAAAAAATAGTCAGATCATCAAGATAAATAACAATAATTCTATTCTTCAAATCTCTAAAAGATGAATCCATCGCCCGCTGAAAAGTTGCTCCCGCATTAATTAAGCCAAAGGGCATTCAGTTATAGGCAAAAATTCCCCAAGGCGTAGTGAAAGCAGTCTTATGTTGATCATCTGCAGCCACACCTATCTGATTGTAACCTAAGAAACCATCCAGCATAGACATCATTTCAGACCTAGCAATTGTTTGCAAGATGTGGTCCATCACAGGTAGGGGATAGTTATCTTTCAGGCTGGCCCGGTTCAAGTTCCTAAAATCAACACAGATTCTTATTTCTCCATTCTTCTTATGTACTGGAACAATATTTGCCACCCAAGTGGAGTGATGAATTGGATAAATAATTCTAGCTTTCAACATCTTATCAATCTCCTTAAAAATGGCCTCAGCAACTTTCGGATTATAATTCCTCAGCTTCTGCCTGAATGGAGCTGCATTTGCTTTCAAAGGAATATGGTGTTGAAACTGTCCGTGTCTAAAATTTTTAAGATCATCATAGCACCAGGCGAAAACATCTTTATACCTGATTAACAGTTTGATCAATTTGTTTTTCTCCTCCAAAGAACAACACCTACCAATGGATATCCATTTAAGATCAGCCTCATCCCCGATGTTTATTTTCTCATAATCCTCTACTTTATCAGGGTTATGGGAAGGTTTGCCTTTAATATATTCATCTCTTCGAGAAAACAAATGTTCTAAGGAGACCAGTCCTTTAGGGATTTTGTTTCCCTTTAACTGAATCACGTCATCTCTTGGATTAATCCCTGGGTCAGGACTAAATTCTTTACACTTTGTTTCAGATCCTTCAAAATAAGTTCCCAGGAACATTTCAGCATTCTCTAAAAACTTTCTGATCTGATTATCACTTTCAAAAACTTGCCAGCTTTCAGCATTGTCTGGGACATTAGGATGATATACCAGTTCAATTCTATAAGAATCCTTTTTGAAATCTAGATGTGGTAGAAGGAGAGAAGTTGATACTACTAAAGAATCTGCTCGAGAGTTCTGGTCTTTGGGAATTGCTTCGATAGAGAAGGCATCAAAATATTCGATCTCATCCCATACTCTATTCCTGTAATGCTTTAATCTTTCATTCTTAACAGAAAAGATCCCCCTTACCTGTTTCACAATTAATTCAGCATCACCTTTCACTTTAAGTACCTTCACACCCCTTCCTTTGGCTTCAAATAGCCCAAGTAATAAAGCCTCATATTATGCAGTGTTGTTGGTGTTTTTGAACTCTAGCTTAAAAGAATAAGAAAAAATTTCACCTTCAAGTGAGATCAACACAACCCCAACCCCTGAGCCAACAGTAGCACAATTACCATCAAATTCCATAACCCATAGGTCATCAAAATGTACAGATCTTTGCGTTAATTCTTCTTTAGGGTCTACTCCAAAACTTTGCTCAGAGGAGAGAAAATAGTTACCAAATTCACATTCCTCAAACAAAATCTGGGACTTGGGATCATCAGAGGGGTAGATAGTGAACTTGCACTTGCGCTCAGGTTCCAACTTTACTTTTTGCTTCCCCACTAGGATTGTGGCTTCTGACCAATCCAATTTGATTTGTCCACCCAAATCCTTGCAAAGTGTCCTGCTTAGCAGCATCCCGTAACTAGCAGGAATATCTGCTACCAAAATAGTCAATTTCACCCTTTTGTCAGGGTAAGCTGCAAGAGCAACTCGTGCATCCTTAATCTATCCAAGCAAGGAAACCTGTTTGCCATCCATAGAATAACACCTACCAAAAGTTTTTGTAAGTGATAACCCTAGGGCTTTAGCCACAGAAGAGGGCATAATGTTGTCAGAGGCTCCTGAATCTATAATACAGTTACTAAGTTTATGACCATTGATAAACAAAGACACATAGAAAGGATTGGGTTTCAAATCAGCAGTGTAAGAAGTATCATTTGACGAATTGAAGGTTATTTTTGGGGTTGACATGGATGACTCAGAAGAGGAAGCAAATAGTCAAGCAATGGGAGACTCAGCATCAACCTCTAGATGACTCTCAGATTCAGTTTGTGTAGGACCACCCTTAACATGTTTAACCAGTTTGTCAAGCTCATTAGGTTTTAACTTGAGATACTCAATAGGAGAGATTTGAATTTTTGCAAATTTACAAAATTCTACAATATCAAAAGAAGCATCTGAATCATTTTTATGCAACAATCTAGTTTCCTGAGCCTTCAAATTAGCATCATGGGTTCTAGTTAAAGGCTCCTTACCTTTACTAGGTACTTCTTGCATATTAGAGGATCTCGCATTCCTCTGACTCCTGGTGAGCACGGCACATGAAAGATCTTCAAGGGTAACCAATATTTCACCTCTGCTTTCCGAATCAGACTCATATTCAAGGAAGTTTATCTCAGAGCCACCAGGTTCCTCAAAGTTCCTTTCTTCTTCGGTGGACTCCCCTAGCATATCTTGAGTAGCAGTCATCTGAGCATACCTGAGCATTTCTAGGCAAGAATTTCCATCATGGTCAGTAGTCAAATGAAAAATACACATGTTCCCCCTTCTAGGAGGAGCTTCAATAGTTAGCCTTGGCTGTGCTGATGTCAGGGGTAAAGCTCTACCAGTATTTGCTTGTTGACTCAAATTCCTTCTGCCAATATCTTGATACGGTTGTTGGTTGGGAGCACCAGTTTTAGGTAATTGACTCTTTAAGGCAATCATATCATTAACCAGTTTTTGCACTACAAGATCCATAGATGATGAGGGGTGAGCATTTGGCACTTGAAACTCTTTCTTCCATTTACCGGCCATAATGAGATCATCCTCCAATCCGACTGCCAAACCTTGTGCAGCTGGTAAATCAGCAATTACACCCCTCCTAAGATGGAAGCTAATATCAGGAGGCATAGAATTAATAAAGAAACATTTCAGATTCTCGCCAGTTGGTCTTTTAGCAGCAGGGATTTTGTTCACAATTCTATTAAATTTAGCTACAAATTACCTCATAAGTTCATGAATCTCTTTCTTAAGCTGAGTCAGCTGTGCAAAAAGAGAATGTTCATCTTCTGCCCTTTTGAACCTATTTTCAAACACAATTTTCATGTCATTCCAGTTTGAAATTGAAGAGTTAGTTAGGTGGTAGAACCATTGTGCTACAGTATTAGTCAAAGTTTGCACGAAAAGTCTTATAGCTACATCTTGGTGTTGTACACCTAACACACTACATGCTGCTGTAAAGGCACACAAATGTTCTTCTGGTGATTGCCTCCCGTCTCCATTAAATTTAGGCAAATTTTCCCATGCATTTTTGGGCAATGGATTCAGGTTAGCCCCAAGGTTCAGAGGCCCTATGGCTGCTCCCCAAGGTTGGGCCATTGGTAGAAAGTTTATAGCTAAGGGGATGATGGTACCAGAAAGAATTAGAGCTTGACAAATTGGAGATGTGGAAATTTTAGTGGGGCTAGGAGGTCTACTTCTAGCTCTTCTTGCACGAGTAGGGATATAAGGAAAATTAAAATTTTGTAGTGCTTGAAAGGTAGAATCCTCAACTCCCTCTCTCCTTAAAGACCTGGTATATGGTCTAGAATCTAGCTTAAAATATTGTGGCTAGATAGGCAGCTATTAATTTCTATGTTGTTCTTGATTTCTTTGTGCTTCAAGAACTTGATTTCTTGCTGCGTTTTGTGCCTGTCTTCTTCTCTACCTGAGTAACAACAATCTTAGGTTATCGGCCAATTCCTCCTCTTTTTCTAATACTCTACTTGCTCTTCTATAATCTTCACTATCCTAACGAGTACGCCAAGCAAGGGTATTCAACTGGCCAATAATGTCTTCCTGCTCGTCCTGAAATCCAAGATTAGTCTGCAGAACAGGAATTATGTTTTCATGTGGAAGCACCATTGTTGCTTCATATTAAGACGACCAATCTTTTAATTAATGATTTCGTTCTCCACAGCAGAGTCGTCAAAAATTGTTGGCTAACAGATTTGTTCTTATTTTGAAAATGTTTTATTCTGACTCTATACCCTTCTTTAAAGAACAAATGAGTTAAGCAACAAATGGGTGAACTTTTTAAATTAGTTCCCCTCTGAATTTAGGTACAGCTCCCTTTAAGATTTCCAATGAATTCAATCTATTCAACTATTCAAATACACTTTTAACCAGAAAGTGCCTAAGGAAAACTAACATTCATACATAACTATGTTATGAATGCGGTAAATTTTGGCAATAACAGTGAGTAATAGAATGCACAGATTCTATTTTCAATACATTTAAATACATAAACACATACATATATATTTTCTTAACCAATAAATAATAGAACACATATCAGGAGTTGTCCAATAGAAGAGCAATTACCAGATGAAAAGAGATTTCACACAGAAAATCCAATTTCAAACACTCAGACGCACAGATCTAAGTGAATAATAATTGTTTTCTTCTTTCCATTCACAAATGAAAAATTTATCAAACAATCATCATATATTGTAAAACCATATAATGGTTCAACCAAAAAAAATTTCCTCTGTTTTTCTCTTTTTCTCACTATATCCCTATGAAAGATTTTTAAAAAACTATATATACGAATGCCCTAATCATAACATCAAGTAAACTAAACCCAGAGTTAAAGTAACTCTGACCCATATGGGATTTAGTTTATAACAAATTGATTCAAAGATCAAGATTATGAAAATAGCATAACTGAGAAACTGAATAAGGAAAATGAGTGAATAAGATCATGGCTGGGGAAACGGATTTGAATCTCCAAATTTGTCATCGGCGGTCGAAGAAGCACATTGAGTCTTCCACTGCTTAAAAGCTGCAACAAACTCCTGAATTCTCGGGAGGTTGGGGATGCCTATGTGTTTCACTCTTGATTTCCAAACTTCTCTCTCTCTGTATTTTCCCAACCTTTTTCTTATATTCTGGAAGTGTGTCGATACAAAGGTATAGCAATGATTCCACCTTAGAAATTTAGGATAAATCTTCAGTTAAGATATTATCACTTTCTTTGACAAAGTTGATTTTATCCACGAAAGTTTGAATCACTATATCGATGTTCTCCTCCGGCTGCCCATCATCTTTTATGTATTTGACATCAATACATTGTAAGTCATGCTGCAGCGATTCAGTGAACTCAGTTATCTCCTTAATCAATTTTGTAAGTTCAAAATGCCCCTGTCGTGATATGGAATTTCTCCATTCAATATTCTTGTTATTCACATATAATAGATCTTCATCCAAACCAGTTAGGCTCTTTTCTGTTAGAAACTTTGCTACTCCATATTTTTGAACTTCATCAATTTGATTCACTACGTTTACCCATTTACCTTCATCTTTTACCCAAGTAGTAACCTATGCCTTAAGGTCTTCAACGGTGGCAGTAGTCAGATCGTATATATTCTTAAGTTCACGAATATATTCAGTCCCCTTCTGTACAATGCAATCCAACCAACCGTCGAATGTCTTAGCCACCATCTTGTTTCTATGAACCTGATCCAACATTTTTTGATTAACCAGTGACTTAGGATTGAAAGACAGGGAGAACTGTGAAACTGGCTATGGGCTAGGGTGGATAGCATCCTCTTGGTGGATGCTTCAAGATGATGAACATCTGCAGCTCTTGAAGTAGGGCCAAGATCCACTCTTTCAATAGTGAAATCCTACACAATTGGGTCCTGTACTTCTTCTTCAGTCACTAGTTTGGCTATTTCAGCACTCTAGTTTCCAGTATTTGGATCAATGCTTACTCTGGACGTCATTTTTAGCTTCTTGGACTTGGGTGTTTTCTCTAAGCATTTGCTCACCATGTCCTCTAAAGGGACAGAAAAAGGAATTACTTTTCTCTTGTCAGTAATAGAACACTCCAGCCACTTGGGAGCAGAAGCTAAGGTTTCCTTTTCAAGGTTCAATCCATCAAAGGATACATTAGAGATCATTAATAGTTCAAAGGTCTCTAGAACAACCTCTGACTGTGGCCCAGTATTAACTTCCTCTATTTTGTGTGGACTAGATTCCTTATCACCCATGGGTTCTCCTGAGTCTTCCTCTAAATTCAGATCCACAACTATTCTTTTAGATACCTGTTTCTTTCTCTTACTTTTGGTTCTCAACTTGGTAGCACGAGGGGGGAGGATAGTTGTGAGGGCTCTTCTAGATTTCTTAGTAGCAGGGCTCCTTCCAGTAAATGACTTGGAAGTACCTTTAGGAAAACTGAAATTACTGTGAAATTTGGGCATTCAGACCTTATAGCTCCGGCACTGTTTTGCTCCACATTGCACAGTATGTTCACTTGCTAAATTTGGCTTGTTCTTTGTTAATAATGGCATGAACCACTCTGAATAATTATTACTCAAAACAATACGTGCCAAAAATGTTTGAAAAGACATGAACTCTGACCTCTTCATTAATAGCAAGTATTATTCACGTGCGATCATGATGTATAATAATTATCCGTAACCTCCACCAAATTGGAACTTTTTGTTTCATAAATGAGTTTCGGACAAAATTTCCTTTAACTTTCCCGCTAAATATGACTTAGAGGGCCTCAAGAAGTGGTAAGGTTGAAATCATCAAACTGGTGAACTTTGAACCGTTGAACCTTGGGAGCGTGGTTCAAAGTTCAAGTTTAAAGATATGAGAACTACACAGACCGACTAACAACACATGACTTGTAAAGAGACTTAAACGATGAAAAAGCACACCATTGAACCTTGAACCATAAACTTTTGGGAGGTTCAAGCGAGAGGTTCACCGACATATAAAACTGAACAAAGAACCGGGAAAAGTGACTCATTACGAAGCACCGCGTGTTGAACTTTAAACCTTGAACCATAAGACCATTAACAAAAAAAGGTTCAAGTTCAACACGAAAACTTAAAGACGTTTAATTATATGGAACAAAATAGCTCATCTTTTTGAGAGACTTTGAACATATCGGACCATTTGAACTTTGAACCTTGAGAATGGTTCAGGTTCAAAGGTTCAAACCTTAAGTAACTTCACACACAAAGACGAAAAATGGGTAAATTTTGAAGGATCAAGAGCCGATTTAAGAAACAAAGGTATGACCAATAATACGACACAGCAAATCAACTCTTGATTAGGAAAAACTACCAATAGATAAATAAGGGCGACTCAAAAGGTAACAGGTTGTAAGGCATTTTCTTCTACAACTTTTCCTAAATGAAGTATGCCACCTTCATCCTTAGAACAATTAAAAGAGGATCCATCTTTGTCAAAAGGAGACAAAGGCTGATCTAAAAAAGCATACAACTCTTTCTTTTCAGACACATCACCAATTTGTTTGAAAGCTTGCTATTTCAAATGTCCAGCATTTTCCTCCTCTAAAGGTGTTGTTTCACCTTCTGATCGTGAAAAAGATAACTCTAGGTTGTACTCAAACTAGTCCACTTTGTAGTAGCCCTCTTGAGGAAACTAAACATGAATGTGTTCCTCGTGTTTGTAGCATTCTCTATTTTTCAAAGCTAGCTTGACATCAAGGTTATCACAAAACTCCTCCAGATCATTCCAAAAACTAACTTCATCATGGTCCTCTTGAGGAATGTTGGCCTCTTGAACATGCTTGATGTCTTTGGGCTTCCCTTCAAGGTCTAAAAACTTTTTTGTTTGGGCACCTTCTTTAACCTCAAGAACAAGGTCATCCTTTTCAAAGTACTTCTCCAAAGTGTTGTCTTCTTGTTGATTCAATGAAATATCTCCGTTGTCTTGAAGAAGCTCCTCTTCACAAGGCTGAGTTGAGACATCAGCTTGTTCCTCTTCTAGGTCAAGAAAACATGGTAGCTATTCAAACAGCCTATTTGTCACCCCTTCATCACTTTCAAGTACCGATTGTTTCTGTGGCATAGCACAGACACTTTCCTCTTCCTTTTGTGTTCTAACTTCCCATGAAGAAGACCACACAATAGGTCCTCCTTTGAAGAGACAAATAGTATCTGGACAAGATGGTATAGGCTGCTTTATCTCCTCTTCTTCTGCTAGCTGGATGATAGAGCATGGTTCTGTTTGTATGTTTGGTGGAGGGACTTCACAACTTGAAAAAGATGGCCCTTTCCAACTTGGAACCTTAAAGGTAGAAGGCTTCCTGAAAATTGGAATTTCAAACATTGGAGAAGGCTCACTGCTAGGCTCGACTTGACTTATAGTGTGGATTTGCATGAGATTAAGAAGAGAAGGGTTTTGGAATTTAGGCTCTTCAACCTGAGCTATTAATTACCTTGTTTGCTCTTCCTTGCCAACAATCTACCTACTCAAGCATTCCTCTTCACACATTCTATCCCTTTCCACCACCTGTTGATGACAAAGAGCTTGGTATGATTGCTCCCCTTCCTGCATATTATACTCTTGCTCCTTTGTGACAGCCTCAAGTTTCTTTTGCAAGTCTAATGCTACCTCCCTAATACTCATGTTATTAACATTTTGAGGCTAATTTAGAGGGTACTATGCTGGTCATGAGCAAAATGATCTTCTTGCAAATGGTTATAGGCATGGATAGGTTGCCAGGAAAGCTCAGCAGGGGTGGGAGGGTGGTAATCATGATGATTATGCTGATAATTCGTTGTTGGTGGGTTATGCGGGACAAAACTAGCAGCATATTCTACTTGGTATGGCTGATAAGAAGTGGCATAAGTAAGACTTTCATACAATGGAGGGTTATAAAACCTATCTTCACTAAAAGAAAATATTATGCAACATCAACTCATCTGAAAATTCATGAAATGTTCACAAGGATAAAAATTAGGTCTAATTTTTTAGAAAAATAAGTACATACCGACCCTTGTCTTCTTGAAACCAGTGATTATTTCTTTCCAGAGTCACCAAGTGTTTAGAGAAAATGCCTCCAAAAGGCTGAAACTACTGCTATACACACCAAACAGCAGTAACACAAGTATAAACTGGACTGAGAATCCATTTCACAGTCCCATCGGGCATGCCAAAAACTGTTGTCTCTCAGATTTGCACCCTTGCTGAGCTATAGAACTTGTTAATCTGGAGAAACATGGGATCTTTCTAGGTCTATGAGTCACCTGTGATGGAAAGAACCTCTGTAGAAGGCTAGCTTCCTATTGATACTCCACCTATACTGCTTGTACTAAAGTCTTTGCAGAGAAAAGGGTAAGAAGGGTTGCATGAAAATGAAAGCTACTGTCTAAGGTGATGCACCAAAAAATCATCTGAGGCTACACAAAACTGACACACTATAGAACCAGTAATAATAAGGCTCTCCTACACAACCCAACAAATCGTAATCTTTGCATCATTAATTTGTAAGGAGGCTAAATAACAACAATTCTGTAAAGGAGAAAGATGTTTTCTCACCACTCAAGACTGATTGTTATTCCTTGCACATCTCACAACCTGCAAAAATATGTATCCCTACATAAAGGCACTAATATGAAATACAACTCCAAGGATGAAGAACATCACAAAGGTCTGTACTAACACTAAGGACACACAATATCAAAAGAAATGGCAAGGTATAAACTATTTATTACTCCTAAAAAAGGTGTTACAATGTTGTATATCTCAGAAAAATGGGTTACAAGACTATTCACTTCTGCAAAAGAACTTAGAAAAATTACAATATACAGTGTAGTGAATAGCTAGAACTACTGAATAATGAACAAGGAAGAAGACTATATACTTCCCAAACAGCTTGTAACAAGATAAACATGAGCAACCTCTATTTTCATGCATCTCATAAATGCCCTCAAAATATATATCTAAAGTCCTCTAAAGTGGGTTCACAATACAGAAATAGTCAAGGCATGTCATCACTAATCATAAAAGCACCTGAAAATGTCTTTAAATGCCTTTAAATGATCTTTAAGGCCACTGAAAATAAGTCAAATCTATGCAATAACTCTTCAACCTGTTTGTCAACCTCCCCTGCAACACCATAAATGTTTGATATTTTGCACAATAAATCACATAAATACACATTATCTTCTGCATCTAATTAACATTGACTAAGAGGTTTATAATTACACCACTTAGTTAATGTTTTTACAATCCAAATTTATTACAAACCTATGTAGAAAATAATGGCATTTAGGACACAAATATTTAATTTCCTGATTTTGCATGGTTTAGGGACAAATTAAATATTATGAAAGAACGACAAAGTAATCGACGAGACTAACTTTGTCATGTGTGATAAATCTGCCTATTGTTGCCCTTTTGCATTTTTATTACAAATGATAAAGTAATTCATAACTTATTACTTTATCGTTCATTTACAATGTTTAATCTATTTCTAGATTTATGCAAAAATGACAAAACAATACCTTCATAGCTCCTAGGCAAAAATAACATGACTCCACATACTTGCTTCATATCACGTGTCACAAGGCCGCATGAAAACACCTTACCTCATTACTCTCATCTCTCTCCATGGTCTTGATACAAACACCACACCATATTGCATTAGTCACTCATCACATTTTACAAGGCATCCAAATGATTCCATGTTTTAAAGGTCTAATGCGACACATTAAAGGACCCTTATGACTCCCTATACACATTACCATGCCTTATACATATCATCATACTCACCATATGAGTTAAACACCAACACATGCCTTTTATATAATATAAGGCATTTGACCCCCTTAGCTTCATCATATGTTTTTGACTTGAGAAAAAATTAAGGGACCATCATTAGGTTTTAAGGCATTTACAAGTTATGACCACGTCCCGAATAGATATCAATGATTTTAAGTTGTAAGTCAAGAAGCAAAAATGATGAAGACTCACCATAATCCATCGATCAAAATAAGGAAACAACCCTAAATTTTTATTTTGCACATTTACCTTGGTTTCATTTTGGACGACTTCCTCTCTGACTTCCTTCTCCTGTTAGGGTTTGAACGTTCATTCTACATCATTTTTGGTCGATTTATGAGGGATTTGATGCAGATTGTTTGTGTAAACAACAAGGTAAGTTACATTCTCTGAGATTTTGACCCTCTGAAGTTGATTCTGGCCTAATTTTCTGCCTCTCTGCCTATGTTTTCTGTCTAGCTTTGATGCATTTTTCCTTGTTTTTTCATGGCCGACCACCATACGTTCCGGTTCTCGCTGTTTGAGGCCATTGTTATTTGCTGTTGATCTCTTCTTTTTTCTAAGATTTCATGTTATATTCACTGCCCGGGGCTGCGATTCTGAGGCATTTATGAGTATTTTGGGTATTTGCATGAGCTCAAAGCGTCATTTTTTCTCTATATCTATATTCTCTGGCTCAAACCAAGCTCTACCAATGATAAAAACTTGAAAAACTCGCAAAAAGAAAACATCCCTACCCTCGGGTTACTATTTTCTAAGTATTATGAAATCAAAGGTTTTCACTATCTCTGAGTAATGAACAACCTTATCAACTAGAAGATACCTTCAATTTTCTGATGGCACTTCAAAGGAAAGAATATGTGCTTCAGCAACATCCACAACACTCACCCATCCAAAAGCTAAACTTGGAAATATGGAAGAACCGTTCATCATTTGCAAAATTGCAACACAGCTTGTATTAAGGGTAGGCTGCAAGAGAGGGCCAATCACCATTGCTGGATGTATTGTGACAATATCAATGCCCCTATCCTTTGCCATTTTCCATGTAGTTTATTCTACCAATGTCTTTGATAGTAGCTACCAAGACTATAGTTCCCTTGCATTCTGTAATAGCTACAACTTATCATTTTTTTTTATGTTCTCTTTATAACATGAAACTGTACTTTCCAAACACAAAGACTTTACAATAGCTCTATCACCATTCCTAGATTCTTTGACAGTCCATCAAGCTCCTCCATGGATCTTTAACCTTATAATGTCTCATAGACCTTAGACTGTTTGTAGGTCCTTGAACACTTCTTGATAGAGTTTCCAAGCATGCAAACCTCTAGGAAAAGATATGGGACTCTGCTTGCTACATAACCTTCTATTCTAACCCTTAATCATTGTTCAGTCCACCAATGCTTGACAATGCTCTTAAAGGTATGCAGAGTTCATCATACATCTGTTGACTTTTGATTTATCTTTCCAAAAACTTGGTAAAGCCTCCATAAATATTTTGTATATTTACACTAGACTCTTGTGATGTCTGCACACTCTAAGATGACAATACATGCCAAGTTGACACCTTACAATGAAATCCTCATGCACAGATCTCTCTTCATTTTCTATACAAACTTATAGGGGCTTAGCAGGGCCTTTTTAAAAGATTATACAGATCTTAAACATGGCCACAGACCTCCTACATTCATTAAGACATAGTGACAATCCCTTGAGGTGGCTCATGGGCTCCAAGCTAAGCTCATTCTCTGTTTCATACCTTGAGTAGCAGTACATATTGCATCCTCTTGTCTTGTTGATCCAAAACAGCACTATATAGAACTCATTTCTGATGTTCTTATCATTTGTTTCCTTTATTTCTATTACAAAAGGCACTACAAGCTATTCTGCATATTCATGTGGGAAAACAAATGAGAAAACATCTCTGTTGTACCTTGATCATGACACGGCATTTGAATGGACAATTTCCATGCTCATATTATTCTAACTCTGCTTATCTGTAGTAGTATAGGGATTATCACGTGAACAAATGTATGATGAGCATTCCTTTATTTTTTGTCCTTTACTATAGATATAAAACATCACTGTTTTATCTGATCTATCATGGCATCTCGAGAAACACTAGTTGATGAGGTCAATAATGAGAGAAGGATGATGAGCCGATTTCCTTGTTGTCCTATTTGAAGCCTATTATGACAATATTCATGCTGTGGTTGTTCCACTATTCCTCATTTGTTTGAGCATTCATCTAGTTTCTCTATGACCTTTTACTATCCAAAATAATGACTTGAATGCATGCACATGATATTGTAACAGCAAATATATGTATTGTCATCATGATTTTTAACAATATCTTTACTTAGATTCTCCATAGCATGTTGGCTGTCCTTTAGTTGATAGCAAAGGCTGTTACATGCATTCAAAATTAATTTGACACTTCATTTATGACACAAATGAAAAAGGTACTCCTTCCATGAATGTATGGATGTACTTGTTTGTCTCTTTGCATGTTATCTCTCTTTTGGCTGTCCCATATAGTGCTTGAATAGACTGTGGTAAGCAAGGTATAAATATTCTTTGATTCTCCATGACCTTCTACACTATGATAATGACGAAGTGTGATGTTTCGAGTGATAAGAAGTATGAACACTTTTGTAATGAAACTATACTATTCTTATATCCATCTTTTGCATTCCTTGTATACTTGCATTCCTTTCACTAAGAAAGGTTGTTGTAACCATCAATTCTTATGTATATGTGAGGCCGATTATTTTTCCTTCCTTATTTTGATCATTATGCATTTCAGTTGATGACATTATCAGACTTTTTAGAGACTATGGTTTCATTTTGCAGATTTGATTATATCTCCTGATTTGATATGACATTGATTAGACATATGGTGATTCGATTTGATCATATTTGATGCTATTTTGTCATTCGACATACGAGATATATTTGATGATGTTTTGTGATGTGATTTCTATTTATTTATGTGATGAGGATTATTTGACATGTGATGGAAAAAAATGCAGTTTAATTTAGAATTATGTTATTGGTGATTATTGTTGTATTCTATGGCATGAATTTAAATCTAGTTGCTTCGGCTATGATTATCATGATATGTGTTGGTTTTTTCCCAGACTGGATGCTTATTCCCAGATTTCCCTACAAGGTAGCCATCAATGATCAACAGGATCTTTGGGCCAGGGGCCAACAGTGTAGGAGATAGACTCTATATTTTATCTCCTCTTCTTCTTCAGGCTCTGCAAAACCTAGGGGGGTATTCCCTACTCAACATCCATGAGGATATGCATACAAAGGCTGGGATGCTGACAGAAAGCAGATAAGTCCTCCTGTAAGTAGACCAAAATTGAAAGATAAGAGCAAAGGGGCTAGCTTTGGGCCTATTTGCAGTTGTAGACAGAGGACTGAGGATCCTAAAACTATTTCTAATGTCCTAATGGTTGTTTTGGATTTTGATTTGGATTTTAAGTTTGGATGCAAAGCTGGACATGGTTGTAACACAAACACAAAGCAAGATTGGTGCCTATCCAGGGCCTGGAGTCAGTAGACATACACCTGTGAATGATCAACATGAACAGCTAAAACCGGATTTCAGGGGGATATATGTGATACCTGCCTTACAGATATCTCCCAATATAGAGTGTTAAGTTATCTCTACTTATGGCATCCCTACTGCAGTATACCCTTCCCAATGTTCAACCTGAAAACAGTTTAATCTACTCTTTGAGCAGAAGTTAAAAGATCAGACATTCAACATAGGAATTCTATGCTCTAGAATCTAAACATTACCCAAATATCCAGATTCAGAAGAAGAATACATGCAATACTGGAGACAGAATTAACACAACACATGCTAAGATAGCATTTCTCATATAAGATTAATCATGAAATCAGTGGGTTCATGCCAAAAACATACAACAAGAGATACATAGACTCACAGGTTAAGCTGTACAGAGCAACCAGATCAGCTTGTTTTAAATTACAGAGCCAAAAATCTTCAACTTTCAACAACCAAAAATGAGTAACACTTCCTGCTTATAACAGCCAGGTAGTGTACCACAGCAATTAATTACATGGTTGACCAAAAATCCCGCCAGATATACAGTTTCAGAAAAATAGCACTCAACACATTACCAGATTGGCGCCCAAACATGAATGCAGCAGGTAGGGGAGGAGACAGGAAGAAACCTCGAGCCCTGCACCACTGTCCGTTGATGTACACCTTCAATCGGGTACCAGATCCACCCATACCTCTGCAACCTTCGCCATTAATGGCGCACCAACCCGCGGCCTCGGGAAAACGTCAAACTGTGCATCGCAACCATTTCCCGCCAAGATTCATCGTCATGATATTTGAAAATATGCAGGATATCAATTATCCCACATGCACCCCGCGGCGACCTTTTTAACACTTTATATACTAGGCCACGAGCATATATAATGTCGGTGCTTTTGCTCCTGACGACACTAGTATAAGACTTCATCATCATCCTCCAACAGCATGATATCCTGTCGCTTGAAATATCATCCTGACGTCAGCATCATATCGCAATATAACCTGCATGATAATCGCCTTCATCCACACAACCTAATCCATCGGAGGAAGATCCTCCTGCCTAGCTGATGAACATCCTGATGACATCATCATCATATCCTGCTGACGTCATCATCATATCTGCCCACTGCGCACCTCCTCATATCCGGATGACGTCATCATCATGTTTGCAAATATCAGGGGATCTTCACAAGATGATCAGTGTTAGAAATATGACCCGCCCCGGACCTTGATGACGTCATCATCATATCGACATCAGGATGATATTCGGAAGATAACCGGATATTTGGAAATATCATCCTGATGCACAAATATCATGCTGCACTGTAGCTCCACTATAAGATCGGGGTGATAGATGAATATGATGATGCTTGAAAAGATCACCCCCCACTAGATAATGCACGAAGCCGGCAGGCAGATATCTCCCTGATATCAGCATCATCATGACGCTGGAACAAACATACATCCGGGTGATATTCAAAAATGAAAATATCACCCCCTCCTTCGGAAATATCATGATGCAGATAGGCAGAGAAATAGATATCACCCCAACATAAGAATGACGTCAGCATCATCAGGATGATAAAACAACGAACATGAAGTGATACAACAACATCAGGATGATATTGACTAAGATCATCCTGACGTTCAAAATATGATGACCCCAGTGAATATCGGGTCACACTTAGAACTCTTCAACAACATCATCAGGATGATCATAACCAAGATCACCCGATGATAAAAATATCACCCCGGCGAAATATCATGCAGGGAGAAAATATGATGACCCTCGCAAGCAACACGGCGATAACTGGAAATATGATGATGATGATGACGACCCTTAAGAAAAAACAAGTCAGGTCGAACAACTCAGAGAATAATCCCTTCAGAAGATCGGGGTGACATCATCATCATAAAAGGGCAAGGTGATAATTGGAAAATCACCGGATACTTGAAAAATCATCCCCGCAAGCAAATCAGGGCACACTGTAGCTCATCAGCAGGATCAGGATGATATCCAAACATCACCCGATATTGAAATATGATGATCCTAGTGAAAAACAAGTCAACAGAAAACATGATAATGCAGACCATCATCGACGACAAGATGATGATGATGACCTCCTCCTCAGGAAAATATGATGCTGCAGCTGAAAAATGCTGAGGAGGTCCAACACTTAGAACATTTTTAAGGAAGGTGCCTGCATGAAAATTGCTCAAAAACTGTCAGTCAATTCAGGCACCAACAATATGATTGACACTTGATCAAGATGTGCAGGTTTACATTCCCAAGCCATGGAAAATTGGAGGTAGAATTCATGCCAATATTATTCCTTGTGAAACTAATCCATTCCCAAAAGGGATAAGGATCACGTTTAAAAATTGAGTGTTGATTTAAGTGCTTGTTTTAATTTTTATCATTTTGGCCTAGTACCCATTGTTTAAATTAATTAATATTAAGTGTTGTATAATTTTTATTTGACTTACACCACTTGGTATTTGTTTTTATTTTTGAGGCCATTTAAAGTGGATTTATGACCTCCTTGGTGAACCTTAGTGTCCCAAAATTTACCCTAGGTGGTTACCCATGGGTCTAGGGTCAATTTTGACTAACAACCCTTGGATTAACTATCTTTTGGTCACTCTAAACTATGGTTTAGTCAAAGTGACGAAATTTTAATTTAGATAAGGTGGGAGATGAGTCATGCTTTGGGAAAGACTCATCTCCCTTCCCAATGTTTGGGAATCCCTTCCCTAGGAGGACTTGGGAGGTCTCCAAGACTCCCAAGTGTGTGGGATCTTCAAGACTCTCACACATGTGTGAGAGCATCTTGGAGGGAGATGGCTCTTTGAGAGAATAAGAGGATGCCATATGGCATCCCTTATCCTCTTGGAGCTTTGAATGGGAATATCACCTCACCACTTGTTCTCTCACACATGTGTGAGGACACAAGTGGATAAGGTGAGGATTGAGATGGAATTGGAGGATGACACTAGTCACCCTCACACTTCTCCCTTGCAAGTGGCATTGGAGGAGGAAGGAGAAGGTGACAAGTGTCACCTTCTCATTCCTAAAGGCCAAAATTGATGGCCTATATTACCTCCTCTTGTTGAGGATTGGGGGGTTCTTGCATTTTGGAGTTCTTTTCTATTTTTTAGCAATTTTGGGAAAGTTAGAGGAATTCTTGGAGATTAGAAGGTTTGGGAAAGCTTGGAGCTCATCACCAAATGTGCTTCCATTATAGGGCTTTGAAGGTAATCCTCATGAACTATGTTTCTTCACCCTTGCTTATTTATTGTGATGTGTTTGTGTTTTTTGTTGGTTGTTGTTTCTTTATTTTTGTGTGGAATGGGAGTATGGTGAGAGCACCTCCATTTGGAGGTAAGGCTCAACTTGTTTGGGGTAGGGGAAAGGAACCTCCTTGAGGTCACTCCCATATTTGTGTATTTATGCCTTGAGGGCTTCTTACTTGTTGTGGAGATTATTTGAATGGCAAGAGTGCCATGGAGGTTATTTTGTGATATTGGAGAGTTGTGGTTTTGGAGATTTTTGGCTTGAGGCCATGAGATTGGTATTTTAGTATTTTTGGGTGGCCTTTGAACTAGAGGGGTCCATTCCCTACCCCCATCAAACTCATTTTCATGAGTTGAGTTATGTATTTATCCTTGGGGCTGATTTTTGTGTTGATGTTGTTTGATTCTTGTTGTTGAGTGTTGCACCCGTGTGAATCCCTACCTCCCTAGCTCGGGGGTGACCCACTTGCGGGTCTATGGTAGGGAGGAGGGCATTTCGAAGAGGCTGGGTTGTTCTTTTTGTTGTGTTTTATTTGCAGGTGTTTAATGAAGAAATGGAGTGGTTGAAAAGCCCATTTTTGGTGGCCTTAGTAGTATTTTATTGGTTGTTTGAGCCATGGCCATTGTGGCCCTATTGTAAAATTTGTCAAGTTATTTTGCCTATGGAGTTGACTGTAAAAATGTTGAAATGTAAACTTCTCTTTATTTTATGATGAGCTGATTATTTCCTTGCTGTGAAGTTCGTTATTTTGAGTGTTGCATGTGAAATTAAATGTATTCTTGGTGCTGTCACTTGTTCCTTGAAAAAAAAAAATAGAAAAAAAAAGATATCTATATAAAGGTTGCTGCCTATGTTTCAGTGCAAAATAGAAAATAGGAAGGAAAATATAATGCATTGCTTTTCTGTTATTTTGTAGTGAAATTTCTAGGTATTAGTTGCTGCTATGAAAGGAATTTGAGTTATTAGAAATTTAAATAAAGTTGTAAATTTTCTTACCCTATTGGTTGCTTCAAAAAAAAAGGGGGAGAAAATATGTTGTTGTGCATTTAAACTATTTCAAAAAAAAAGGTGGATTTCTGAATAATATTATTGCAAAAAAAAAAAAAAGTAGAAATATGTTTTTTTATTATTTATGTTGCAAACAGAAAACTTACTTTCAATGATAGGCCCAATTTTAGAATTATTTTAAGGGGTATATATATATATATATATATATATATATATATATATATATGGGGGCATATATATATAAGTATATATATTTACATTAATTGTTATAATGAAATCATGTTGCTATTCAGTTATTTTTATTTTATTTTCTTTTCTTATCCCTGGGTAAACACAGTAAAACATAGAAGAAAATTTATTTATTATATCTTTGTTGTATATATATTATAAAATGTATATACACTTATATATATATATATATATATATATATATATATATATAATAAGTGTATACATATATAGTTATATACAACAATATGATGAAGAAATGTAAATACAGAGATATTGATTTTTAATAAACTATATATATCTTTCTAGGTATACATATATATATATATGTATGTATGTATGTATGTATGTATGTATGTATGTATGTATGTATGTATGTATGTATTACATATACATATATATATACATGTATATATACATACATATGTATATATATGTATATATATGCATATATATATGCATATGTATATATATATGCATATATATTATATACATATTTGAGACAAAAATTATTTTAAACAAATTACAGAAAGATCAAAAATTATATTAATGGCGGACTGTATTTCTTTTGGAGAGTACACCGTTAAAATAGAACACAATACATATAAATAAAAGAAAGTCTTGTAGTGGGGCTGTGGTGGGTGGCACCCACCACAGACCCACGGCTGCCTTCGCTGTTACAAGGGTGTGGGGAGGGGGTCGAAACCCCCACCCACACCCAAGGGTGTGGGTGGGGGTTTCGACCCCCTCCCCACCGTGTCCTTTGAACCAAACTCTACGCCTTAAACACACTCTCCACCTATCGCTTAAGCTACGAACTATGCCACTCCACGGCCCCTTTGTAGCACCCTCCTCTGCGCTCCCCAATAGCTCCACCACCGCGGCCTCACCACTCCCCCTAGACCCCCTTCACTCTGGTCACCACTATCCCTTTAGCGGTGGTAGCAGCGGCACTTGTCTTCTTCACACAGCCCTGCAACATGTTTGTAACCTATAACTATTGCATTGTATACATTTATTTATCACCATTCAACAAAAAAAAAGAGATAAGGGTATAACAATAAGCTTGCTATGTATACCTCCATGGGAGGTAGCAGCAAGCTTCCATCCATGGCCTCCATCTTCAAAAAAAAAAACCCTAACCTGCATATACAAGGAAGAAAACAAACCAAAAACAAAACAAAGGAAAAGAATAAGATAAGGGATTAGGGCACAATGAGAAAACAATAGCATATTAGGGCTTTCTCTATTTTCAGCAAACCAATTTTTTTAAAAGAAAAAAAAAAGAGTTAGGGCAAGAGGTTTTGGGAGAGATTTTATTTTATTCTTATTTTTAAATCCTCCCTCTTACCTTGCTTTTAATTCATTCTTGTTTTATTTTTAATTTTGCTTAAATTTAAATGGGATTTTGGCATTTTTGTTATTGCCTTGTAAGTAATTTTAATCTAGGGAATTGAATTTTTGTTTCAATTTGGGAAGAGTTTTCCCCTTGTTTTAAATTCATTTTAGTTGGGTTAAATGAATTTATTTTTATTTCTCCTTAGCATGTTTTTTTTATCATTTTAAGTGTTTATTCTACTTTACTATTATTCTTACGGGAATGAGAGATTTAATCTCTTCCCTTCTATATTAATTCTGAGTTCGTTAATAAATGTAATGTCAGAAATTATATTTATTAACGAACTCAATATTTGAAGTCCAATTTGGCGGTTGTTATTATTTTATTATATTATTTCAAATTTTTAACCTTTTTATGCAAGGTCGATTTATTCAACCTAGGAGGATATTTATTTTGTTATTTTAAATTGTGTTAAATTTGTTCTTAAGTTAGATTTTTATTATTCAATTTTATTTAATTTCTCATTGGAGTTTTATTTTAAATTTTTTATTTCGATTATTGAAAACGCATTATGCTGTCGAATTTTTCCTAGATTTCTAGGGTTTTAATTTTATGATATTTTATTTATTTTCATTCCATCATTCCACTTTAATCATGCATCCATCTTTCCATCATTTTCTTAATCATTATCTCATTTACTTTTAGACCTGAATTAGAGTTAGGTTTCGATGCTAGCGGAATCATCTTCACCTAGGAAACTTAGGGTTCAAATTTAAAATCAGTCTAACCCTAAAAGTGACACACTTCATGCCACATACCCTCTAGACGGCTATCATCATGCAAGGGACTGCGTGGGACAACGTAACTCCCCAAATTATGTTGACATGTTTACGCCTTGCACGTATTGCCACCGAGCATGCAGAAGCATGCGAGGGGGTTCCTAGGGATACGTAGAAATATTTTTTGTAATTCGTGTCATGACCACATGGCAAATGTGGACATGACATGTGTGTTGTGTGTCATGACCACATGGGAAATGCGGGCATGACATTTGGTATCAAAGCCTAAGTTTAAACACTGGGCTTGTTTAGGGCACATTATTATTTTCGTAACTTTGATTAATTTGTGGTTACCTCATTTTTTGTAGGATGCCTCCCTGATGAGTTCGGCGAGTGCAGTCCCACCACACTCCATCCCCCAAGGTTCACAGTGACTCTTCAGTCGAGGTATAGGCATAGCCAGTCCTACAGGCACCGCAGGCACCACCGGCCCTACCAAATATTGGGCCATAGATATTACAGGCTTTACAGGCAGTTTTAGATAGGCTTCCATTGGCTGTAGTTGAGCCGTACATAAAGCCACGTGTTGAGCCCCATGAGGATCCGTGAGAGGAGCCACATGTGGAGCCACGAGCTGAGTCCCGTGTCAAGCCACGTGTGGAGCCCTACGTTGAGCTGCAAGGGGCACCACATGTCAAGCCTTATGTTGAGGTGCCAGAGACGACGGCAGAGGAGGTTGGTTCAGCCAACAGGGCCCGTAGCAAGAGCCCTCCATGTCATGCTAGGCATGATGAGGCAGTACGAGTAGAGTACATTGTTCATAGACCTTACGACTATTATACATATGAGCCTATCAAAGGGCACAGGGACAGAGGAGATCCCATTATGGATTTATTGAGGTTGAACCCTCCTACATTCGTTGGGACCACAGAGGGAGTCGAGGCAGAGGCTTGGCTCATCAGCTTAGACAGATGCTTCACATTGCATCCTTACGAGGGCAACACAAAGGCTCATGTAGCAGTACACCTATTGCGAGATGTAGCAGCTACCTGGTGGCGCACTGAGGAGTGCAAGCATCACCTTTCATTAGACACTCACATGGGAGACCTTTATTGAGCGCTTCAATGCACGATACTTATCAGATCATTACAGGCAGCATCGCATAGACTACTTTCATGACCTTCAGCAAAGGGGACTTACAGTGGCACAGTATGAGGGTAGATTTACCGAGTTATCCTATTATGCGGAGTATCTCCATGACGAGAAACTCCTAGTTCATAAGTTTATCAGAGGACTGAACCACAGCATAGCAGGGCCTATTCGTATGGCAGACCCCCAGACTTTGAGTGATGCTGCCGAGAAGGCATATATCACTAAGGAGATTCAAGGATGAGGGCAGAATTCATGCCCTTAGTTTCAAGATCGTGGACAGTAGTAGTATCAGCAAAGTTTCCGCAAACCATCACAGCCACCTCATAGGGGAGGATTTAGTTCCGCACCCTTACCTCCTAGGCCCCCACAGCAGCAGCAGCCATAGCAGCAGCAAAGAGCTAGGACACAGCATAGGACACATGGGGGGCATAATAGAGGTTGGTAGCAGCAGGGCCCGCACAGAGATCAGAGGTAGTAGGGACCGCTTGCGGGACCCGCAAGGTCACAGCAGTCATATAGGGGCTCACAGGGGTCTACTGGTATATCAGGATAGCAGTAGTTGAGTAGGACACAGATTGGATAGGTACAGGCTGTTGATAACTGAGAGGGGGGGGGTGAATCAGTTATCCTAATTATTTCTTCTTTTGAACTTTCTTATTAATCAAAGCAGCATTGAATCAAACAAACAAACATTACCATGAAATGAGAAACACATGACACAGTATTTTTGACGTGGAAACCCGGTTAAGGGAGAAAACCACGGGGTGATTAACCCAAAGATTATTCTCTGTTAGAAGAAAGGAATTACAAAATGGCACTTGCCAATTAGGGCTCACTACCCGAGCACACTGCTCACAAAGAGGCACACTGCCTACAAGGAGACACACTGTCTACAAAAGAATGTTATACAATACTTGAACTGATTGGAAGCATCTTCATATGCTGGAGTTCAGTTCCGGTTAGGCTCAGTATACTGATCTGCTGCACTTCATCTTTCCTTTGTTCTTTATTCTGCTATCTTTTCACATACCGGATCTTTCTTACTGCTTCTGCTCTGCTCTGTATTTATTCGCATACACCTTCACACCATTATGCTTTTCACAACTAAATCCATCCTCTATATATATCCGCACTAGTGATTTCATTATCTTTCTAGTCGGCACCAGGAATAATCTATCTTCTCACAAACTCTGTTCTGTCGGCTGAATCCTTGCATATCAAGTAATGCGGATCAAGCATATACTTGTAGATATCATTAATCATGTCGGCCAAACATGATTCATGCCTTCACAACCTTTACCATCAATAGTAACACATCCAAAAAATAGTCTGATACTCTGTCAGTCAATTCTTCCTCTGTTCTCACTGTCTCTCAGGAATCCGGTACTCAACTATTCATATCTTTTTCTTTGTTCATCACCGGAGGCTAAATCCTTGGAATATACTACTCAAGGTAGTCCTCTTGACTTCCCCAAATCTGCACTGCACCAAGACACTTCCTCTGAGAGATCCGGACCAATCTGTCGGACCTTGCCACATGCTCTGTTCTTGTTCACCGGACCACAACAATCTTCATTCTAACTTCCGGTAGAGACACACCATGACTTGCGGATATGTGGGATGACCTTTGTTGCCATCAATGACAACAACCATGAATCCATATAGTGTCTCTTGCCAACAATCTCCCCCTTTGGCATTGATGGCAACACTTAGTGAAAAATGACTAAGTGTTTACACTATGCTCCCCCTTGGCTGATGCTCTATCTTTATATACAATTTCCGGAACTCCCCCTTAGTTGGATTCCTCATTTTTCACTGCTCCTCACTCCCCCTTTGACATCAATGGCAAAGGGTAGGGTCTGCACACCAAAATTTTCAAAAAAAATTTCTATACATAGCTGCATATTTACATACTCACATATACTGAAGAATGTCTGCAAAAGATGTCTTCAGTTGGATCAGTTCTGTAGCCCAAATTTGCTTCATTCTATCCAAAATTGAAATGTGACCACTCAACAAAAATGCAAATGCATCTGCCCTTTTTAGATCTTTCGGATCACTTGTCTGGGCTGTGATTTGAGCTTCTGCTATGGCCTCATGCATGGCCTCTAGCTTAGGGACAATTAACCCCCTGAGCTCACTCAACCTGCTTATTCTATTTTTCCTTTCCTTCTCCAATTTCTTGATTTCACTCAAGACTGCAATAGTCTGACATTCTTGATTTGTTATAGAGGAAGAAAGAGGATCAAAACTTTGAGACAAGTTGAGTAGTGTGTCCTCTTGCTCTTTTATTTTCTTCTCAATGTCCACTGTTACCTTGGACCAGGAGATACAAAATTTGTATATTTCACCGCCATCCTTAAGAGCATTTTCTAAGCTCCTTATCCCAATGTTCATGTTTCTCCTATCATTAATGATCAAACCCTGAACCTCGGAGAACCTTTTATCCAAAAACTCCTTCCGGACCTTTTCTTCAGCTGATTTTTCTAGAGATTCAAAATGTGTACTAACACTGCTGACTAAGGTTTTGAGATTACCGGAAGAGGAGGCTGTAGGATCCTTCTGAAAAGATGGCATGATCTTTTCCAGCACTCCAGATGCTACCTCCATAAGCTCACAGTCTTCCATGTGAGATTTCAGTGGTTTCTCTTTGACTTTCTCATTTGCAAATGAGGCTATTTTCATTGTTTGCACCGGTGACAAAGAGTCAAAATCTAATGGTCCTTTTAGCAGGTCTGGTTCATCAATTTCTATAGTGGCTTTTGTCAAGAATTCTTGAACAGTTTGTGCAGTGTCTCTTGCCGGAGACAGATGTTTCTTCTCTTCTGCAGTTTTGTCCTTTGGAATCTTTTCTCCTTCCTTACTCTTACCACTTTCAGTTGTGGTTTTCTCTGTTGGGGTCTTCTCTTTCTCTGCATCCTTGGTGCTGTCAACCTCTTTTTCTTTAACTGCTGCTTCTTTCTCCTGTAGTTTCTCTTCTTCTTAGGATCTGGAGATTGTAGGGGAAACCGGAGGAGAGATGTTAGTCTGTTCAAGGGCCACTTCTTCCGGAGCAGATGATTCCAAGTCCACAGCTGTTTCTGCACCTAAGTCCTCTACAACAGGAAGATTAAACCTTTTGAAGGTTTTCCGGAGAATCTTCAGTGTCCTTGGCTACCTTGTCAGTCTCACCAAGCATAAGCTGATTCATCCTTGCTTTGCTCCTGAATTCATCCTTGCAGTCTTTGAATACCATGTTCATTGTTTTGTGATCAATTGAAGGATATAGTTGAATAGCTATCTGTTCCCTGATCTCAAGGTCTTTTGCCATGGCATTGTTCTTTCTTATCTCTAATTCCATCTCTAGGCTCTTTGGGATTTTAGAGATAATCTCAATAAAAGCTTTATTGTAGATGTTCAAGTACCTTATTATAGCTTCTTGCAGGATCTTTTGATCTGCCTCATTGTAGTCATCATAGAATTCAGCCACCGGTTGAAGGTTCCCATCCACAGTGACTGATTTGACTACACTGTCTAGAGATAGGGTGGGCTTTTCAGAAAATTCTTCTGTCATTTCTTCCTTGTCTTGACCAGTAGAGGGTTTACCGGATCCTTTCCTTTTATGTTTCTTTATTTCTTTCACTCCCTCATCTGACTTAGTTTCTTCTTCATCCTTTTGGCTTTGATAAGCCCTTGTGGCTTTTGTCTTAGATCTTTTACCGGATGCCTAGACTTCCGGTTTTGAACTTTTGGTTGTGGGAGGTGCAGACCTTTTTGATGATCTGGTCCGGGTGGAAGTTTCAACCGGAGCACTTTTCTTACTTTTCTTTTCTGCCTCTTTCTTTTCTTCCTCAGCCTTTCTCCTCTTTTCCTGGTTGGCATCAAGTGCCTCCTTTGGAATGCCTAGGCCTTGAGCAATATGCTCTACTTCTTTTCTCACCTTCCTCTTTATCTCAGGTTCTCTGAGTTCCACATGAATTTTCACACTCAGTTCCTCAAATGTTCCGAACCTTTCTGCCTTTGGATCTTTAGGCTGACTTAGCATGTGTTGAACATGCAGCTCCACTATCTGTTCATCTACTTCATACCCCATGGGCATGATCCACACAGTTCTTGGTTCTACTGCCTCCATTAGACACTGATCTATTTCTACCATGAAGCATACTGTGTCTTTGTACTTTTCAACAAGGGATTGGGGTATTCTTTCTCTTGCATGCATCATGCTTTGGAAGTTCTTGAAATATCCCCATAGAGCTGTATTTCTTGCTTTAGCATCCCCAAGTCCATGCAAATAGTCTCTGATTTGGATGGCAACCGGTCTGTCATTCTGCCATATCCATCCACTGGATCTGGGAAGCTCATTCATGTAGTAAAAGAAGAGACAAAGGATCAGATTGCCATACTTGAAGGAGTTTTTCTTGTCCTTCTTAATCTTCTGCAGATTTTCAAAAAGTTGGTTTACAAGAAGCTCACACAAGTCATAGTCTGCATTCTCCTTTAACATTTGATAAGCTGTGTAGATTGCAGTTCCCGATACTGAATTTTCCCTACTGGAGTGATAGATTTTGTAACCAATTATCATAGATGCAAATTTGACATCTGGTTCAGTGATGTCATCAGCTGTCATAGCTCTCTTGTCAAACTTGGATCCGGTTGCATCACTAACTGTCTAATTTTTGACAGACTTGAGAACAGGTAATCCACCGGATGAGTGCAGACCGGTTACAGCCCTAATTGCATCTTTGGTAATCTTGAAGGGCTTGTTCAACCATAGGAAGTTGTCATGTACTCTACTTAGTACATACCAGACCCATTCATCTTCTTCAAAACAGGGGAAATGAATGCATTGTGCAAAGTGTTTGTCCCGAATGGCTTTGTACTGAGGTTTGATCTCGAAGGAGTCATCTATCAATTGTTTGTGATAGATATCCATCAGTTTTGATTCTCCAAATTCTTCAAAATTCACATGGATGTAAACCCTAATGTCTTCCGTATGCAATACACCATGTGGAACACTAGAGAAGGCTCCTAGTGGATCTACCTCCAAGGATTTGTAAGGATGTTTCTTGAATGTGGGACGAGGTCTATCAGAGATCTTAACTATATTCGGAGTAGCCATTTCTCAAAGATTTGCAGGGAGATATTGAAAACAAAAAATACCTTATGCGCCTTCGGTTATTTGGATTGATTTCTGTATGTAGTAACTTCTGTAAGTGATCTTCAGTGAACTTGATGAATTTTGTCGCAGAGCTCCGCTTTTCGCTTCTTCTTGGGTGTGGAATGATCAAATGATTATTGAGAAATCCCTTATATCATTTCGCAAACCCTAATATCTGTTTGCAATAAATGCTCCACCTATATTGTTCCGGTTTGCCTTATCCGGATAGCTTGGAGTATCCCGGATCAGTTATGATCTATGAACATCATGCGGATCTTTCAATCATGAATAAATCGAGATGACACATTACAAGAACATCCCAAACATTCTGTCCAGTCCGCAGAGCAAAATAATGTACTTCCGGATCTCTCCGGACCCTTTTGTAGTCCTCTGTCATTCCAGAGCATCTCCCGGAATAGGTCTTACTTGATCGATCACAACTTCTTTGCATCTTCATGCGGACCTCTGAAATCTTGTCTGGATCATCTCAGGACTTATATCTTCAAACCCTTTACTCTGCATCTTGTATCACATCCAGCACCACTTGATTGGCTGGGGGAACAAGATTTTCTTTGAGTCTCCCCCTGAGCCAGAGCTCACTTTTTAATTTCTGGAAGAAATATCAGCACCAGAGTCTGGTGCAGATCCAACCTCTACATTCTCTAAACTTTTCTTCACCCAAATCTTGTTCATCTGATTCCTAACTTCATCCGTATCCATCTTTTGTTTACCCTTGTCTTGATTATGATTATACACCGGACCTCTTTTGTCCTGATTCTTGCTTCTGCAGACTTTAGCATTATGACCGGACCTATTACAGATTTGGCAAATAACATTTCTTTGCATATTTGACTGATAACCTCTTGATCTGCATTGATTAGCCATATGACCTACTCTATTGCATGTAAAACATCTACCATTGAATGATTTGTTTACTTGCATATTTCTGCATTCATGAGACTTGTGTCCATACCTTTTGCAGTTAAAGCACTGTCCGGAGAAGGATGGATTAGTTTGATTCATCCTTTTTCTGCACTGATTAGCTTTGTGACCAAAGTGATTGCAGCTGTGGCAGTATCCATTGAAAGATGGATATCTTTGAGCATTGGGCTGTCTTACCGGAGGTCTTCTAGGCCTATTCCTTGGATTTTCTGATCCAAAATTCTTTTGACTGGATCCGGAGCTTTCTCCTTTCTCATATCCCAAACCATACTTGTCATCTGTCCTCTTTTGACTTCCAAGAAGTACTTCAAGTTGGGCAGAACTTATCTTGAATTTTTCTTTATATTCATTTGCTGTTTGAAGATCTCTTTTGAGAGAGACAATTTGATCCTCAAGTTTTTCTTCATTATCTTTGGCATCTTCAAGATCAGATTCAAGATGTCTGATAATCCTGTCCATCTGGTGGCATTCTTCTGATTTCTCTTTAAGAGATTGTCGTAGATTGTCTTCAGCTTTTCTTTTTTCTTCAATCTCTTGAGTAAACTTTATAGTTCCTGATTCCATTTCATGTCTTAACATAATGACTTCTTTTGATAATTTTTCACATAACTTGGTTTTCTCAGTCAATTCTTCATCTGTATTGCTTTCTTCACTTTGTCTTGCCAATTGTTGGAGCAGCTCCTTTCTCTTTTTCATAGAGAGACTTAATTTGTCCTTTAATTCTCTCATGAATTCATCAGCCTGTTTGAGTCTTTCCTTTAATTCATTGACTTCAGAATTTGACTGTTCAAGATCCTCAAGGGCAGTCTTGAGTTGCTCCCTTAAACCATATGCATCCATTTGAACTCCCAGATCTTCCTCAAGCTGTTAGGCTCTATTAGGAGGAACCTTGCTCTGATACCAATTGTTGATAACTGAGAGGGGGGGTGAATCAGTTATCCTAATTATTTCTTCTTTTGAACTTTCTTATTAATCAAAGCAGCATTGAATCAAACAAACAAACATTACCATGAAATGAGAAACACATGACACAGTATTTTTGACATGGAAACCCGGTTAAGGGAGAAAACCACGGGGTGATTAACCCAAAGATTATTCTCTATTAGAAGAATAAGGAATTACAAAATGGCACTTGCCAATTAGGGCTCACTGCCCCGAGCACACTGCTCACAAAGAGGCACACTGCCTACAAGGAGACACACTGTCTACAAAAGAATGTTATACAATACTTGAACTGATTGGAAGCATCTTCATATGCTGGAGTTCAGTTCTGGTTAGGCTCAGTATACTATCTGCTGCACTTCATCTTTCCTCTGTTCTTTATTCTGCTATCTTTTCACATACCGGATCTTTCTTACTGCTTCTGCTCTGCTTTGTATTTATTCGCATACACCTTCACACCATTACGCTTTTCACAACTAAATCCATCCTCTATATATATCCGCACTAGTGATTTCATTATCTTTCTAGTCAGCACCTGGAATAATCTATCTTCTCACAAACTCTGTTCTGTCGGCTGAATCCTTGCATATCAAGTAATGCGGATCAAGCATATACTTGTAGATATCATTAATCATGTCGGCCAAACATGATTCATGCCTTCACAACCTTTACCATCAACAGTAACACATCCGGAAAATAGTCTGATACTCTGTCAGTCAGTTCTTCCTCTGTTCTCACTGTCTCTCAGGAATCCGGTACTCAACTATTCATATCTTTTTCTTTGTTCATCACCGGAGGCTAAATCCTTGGAATATACTACTCAAGGTAGTCCTCTTGACTTCCCCAAATCCGCACTACACCAAGACACTTCCTCTGAGAGATCCAGACCAATCTGTCGAACCTTGCCACATGCTCTGTTCTTGTTCACCAGACCACAACAATCTTCATTCTGACTTCCGGTAGAGACACACCATGACTTGCAGATATGTGGGATGACCTTTGTTGCCATCAATGACAACAACCATGAATCCATATAGTGTCTCTTGCCAACACAGGCTAGGGGCCCTTTTTATGTTTGTAGTGGAGCAGGACACTTAGCCAGAGAGTGTCTACACAGTTTTACAGCAGGGGGACAGCCTTGTGCAGGAGGATCCGAGCAGACTATTGGAGATGTGGGTAGATCCCACCATATGTTCATAGCGATTGATAACCACCAGGTTGATTTTTAGGTGTCAGTGATTGAGACGTCAGGTATGATTGGGGGTATTCCCATTTCTATTCTCTTTGATTCTGGTACTACTAACTCTTTCATATCTCCATCGTTAGTGGAGCGTTACAGGCTAGTGGCCTCTAGGCAGGGTGATAGGTGGGTGGTTAAGTTGGCCTCAAGGGCCAAGATGACAGTAGATGCCTTAGTCCACGACTGCGAGATTTCTTTGGGACCCTTTGCCACAGTATGTGACCTTAGAGTTATGACATTAGGATCCTACAATGTGGTGTTGGGTATGGACTGGCTTGCGGCTCATTGAGCCAAGCTAGATTATCGCTGAAAGGTGATCAGCTACTTAGACGATCACGGTACATTAGTCAAGATTGTGGGCATGTAGAAGCCCACAGTAGTGCCTATGATATCCACTTACTAGCTTAAGTACTGCATGCGGAAGGGGTGCCAGATGTTCACCATCACAGTGAGTGACAGATCAAATGACGAGCCTGAGGCATCTTTGGATGATCATCCCATCCTTAGAGAGTTTGTTGATGTGTTTCCAGCAGAGTTACCGAGGATGCCACCTTGTCATGAGGTAGACTTTCACATTGACTTAGTGCTGGGTGCCAATTCAGTGTCTCATGCACCCTATAGGATGACCACACATGAGCTCACAGAGGTCAAGTTACAGCTAGAGGACTTGCTCAAGAAGGGGCACATCCGACCAAGCATTTCACCTTGGTGCACTCCTGTCATCTTCGTGAAGAAGAAGGATGGGTCTCTTCAATTGTGCATGGGCTATAGGCAGTTGAATAAGGTAACGGTGAAGAACCATTATCCTCTGCACAGGATTGACGATCTTTTCAATCAGATGCAGGGAGCCAGGGTGTCCTCTAAGATTGACCTGAAGTCTGATTATCATCAGCTATGCATCATAGAGGCAGACATCCATAAGACCACCTTCCGGACTCGATATGGCCACTATGAGTTCACTGTGGTCCCCTTCAGCTTGACAAATACCCCTGTAGTGTTCATGAGTCTCATGAATGGGGTGTTCTGTACCTATTTGGATCAGTTCGTGATCATTTTCCTCAATGACATCTTGATCTATTCACGGACCGAGGAGGAGCATGAGGAGCACCTACATCAGGTTCTACAGTGTTTGAGGAAGCAGAATCTTTATGGGAACTTGGTGAAGTGTGCATTTTTAAGGATAGAGGTTCAGTATCTGGGGCATATCCTATCTAGTGATGGAATCTCAATAGATCCATCAAAAATCAGAGCTATCAGAGATTGGCCAGCACCCACCAGTGTGACAGAGGTCAGGAGTTTTATGGGGTTAGCTGGTTATTACCGTCGCTTTGTTGAGGCTTTTTCTTGGATAGCGCACCCCATCACTTCCCTTCAGCGAAAAGGGAAGAGCTTTTTATGGACTGAGCAGTGTGAGAGGGCCTTCGAGTTCCTCGAGGAGCATCTTACCAGTGCTCCCATTTTAGCGGTTCCTGATCTTGTAGTAGATTTTATGGTTTGCACGGATGCATCGCTTGAGGGATTGGGAGCCGTACTTATGCAGGGTGGTAGAGCAATCGTGTATGAGTCGCGAAAGCTCAAGACCCATGAGCTGAACTACCCCACGCACAACTTGGAGTTAGCGGCAGTGGTTCATGCTCTAGTTCATTGGAGACATTTCTTACTAGGTCGTCACTTTGAGCTCCATTCAGCCCACCACAGCCTTTAGTATATCTTTACACAACTGAATTTGAATGCCCGTCAGCGGCGTTGGATGGAGTTTCTTTGCGAGTATAACTTTGATGTCCACTACATCAAAGGGAAGGAGAATGTGGTTACTGACACATTGAGTTGGAGGCACCACGAGCTCTTGACCTTGACTCTGAGTGTGGACTTGAGAGGATGCATTATTCAGCATCTGCCAGAGGATAAGTGGTTTCTTGAGGTGTAGTGGGAGATCAGTTCATAGAGGGCTCTTGTGGGCAAGTTTGCAAGGTATTCACTTGAGGCAAATGGGTTACTTCGTCATCAACAGCGCATCTATGTACCCCACGCAGGTGACCTACATACTTTAGTGTTATCAGAGGCTCACAGAGCACCATATGTGCCACATCTAGGGGTGAAGAAGATGCATGCCGACCTACAACAGCTATACCATTGGGCGGGTATGAGACAAGATATTACAGAGTTTGTTGCTCAATGCTTTGAGTGCTAGACGGTCAAGAAAGAGCATCAACATCCAGCGGGTCTTCTATACCCACATGAGATACCTGAGTGGAAATGAGACACCATTTCCATGGATTTTATTGTTGGTCTTCCTATGTTTTTGTGTCGTCATGATGATATCATGGTGACAGTCGACAAGTTGACCAAGGTAGCGCATTTCTCACCTATACGCACAACGTACAATGCACCAGCAGTGGCGAGAGTATTCTTAGATGATATTGTGAGATTACATGGAGTACCTCACTGTATCATTTCGAACAAAGATCTAGTTTTCACTTCAGCATTTTGGAGAGCCTTGCAGCAGGCATTGGGCACACAGCTCAACTTTAGCTCCGCTTAGCATCCCAAGACAGATGGATAGACAGAGCGAGTGAATCAGGTATTAGAGGACATGCTTTGTATGTATGTTATGGACCATCAATCTAGATGGGAGGAGTATCTGTATCTGGTTGAGTTTGCCTACAATAATGGGCATCACAACTCGTTGGGTATGCCTCCTTTTCAGGCTTTATATGGCAGACCATGCAGGACACCATTGAGTTGGGATCAGATAGAGGATAGAGTTGCCATTGGTCTGAAGTTAGTTTAGGATATGCAGCAGCAGGTCACACTAATTAGGCAGAGACTTCAGGAGGCACAGGATAGACAGAAGAAGTATGTCGATTCTAAGAGGACTGATTGAAGCTTCTCAGTGGGTGACAGGGTATTCCTTAGAGTGCAGCCACACAAGAGTCCAATCCATTACGGAAAGGGCTCTAAGCTCGCACCATGGTTTGTAGGACCTTTTGAGATCTTGGAGTGGATAGCACCTATTGCCTATCATCTAGCGTTGTCACCTAGCCTGTCACGTATACACGATGTCTTTCATATTTCTGTATTGAGGCGATATATATATGATTTATCTCACGTACTGGACAAGAGTGCTCTACAGGTAGAGGCGGACAGGAAATTGACTTTAAGGCCAATTCGCATATTGGCTCGTCAAACGCTGGGCCATCGAGGTCAAGAGCTGGACCAGGTTAGGGTCCAGTGGGATTGTTATGATGAGGTCACAGCGACTTGGGAGGATGCAGCTAGTTTGAGGGCACTCTATCCTCACCTTTTTGACAACTTCCAGGAGGAAGTTTAGTCTTAGGGGGGAGGATGTGAGGCCAATTATTTTTCCTTCCTTATTTTGATCGTTATGCATTTCAGTTGATGACATTATCAGACTTTTTAGAGACTATGGTTTCATTTTGCAAACTTGATTATATCTCTTGATTTGATATGACATTAATTAGACATATGTTGATTCAATTTGATCATATTTGATGTTATTTTGTGACTCAACATACGAGATATATTTGATGATGTTTTGTGATGTGATTTCTAGTTATTTATGTGATGAGGATTATTTAACATGTGATAGAAAAAAAATGCAGTTTAATTCAGAATTATGTTATTGGTGATTATTGTTGTATTCTATGGCATGAATTTAAATCCAGTTGCTTCGGCTATGATTATCATGATATGATTGACACTTGATCGAGATGTGCAGGTTTACATTCCCAAGCCACGAGAAATTGGAGGTAGAATTCACACCAATGTTATTCACTGTGAAACCGATCCATTCCCAAGAGGGATAAGGATCACATTTGAAAATTGAGTGTTGATTTAAGTGCTTGTTTTAATTTTTATCATTTTGCCCTAGTACCCTTTGTTTAAATTAATTAATATTAAGTGTTGTATAATTTTTATTTGACTTACACTACTTGGTATTTTTTTTTATTTTTGAGGCCATTTAAAGTTGATTTATGACCCCCTTGGTGAACCTTAGTGTCCCAAAATTTACCCTAGGTGGTTACCCATGGGTCTAGGGTCAATTTTGACTAACTAACCCTTGGATTAACTCACTTTTGGTCACTCTAAACTATGGTTTAGTCAAAGTGACGAAATTTTAATTTAGATAAGGTGGGAGATGAGTCATGCTTTGGGAAAGACTCATCTCCCTTCACAATGTTTAGGAATCCCTTCCCTAGGAGGCCTTGGGAGGTCTCCAAGACTCCCAAGTGTGTGGGATCTTCCTCCAAGACTCTCACACATGTGTGAGAGCATCTTGGAGGGAGATGGCTCTTTGAGAGAATAAGAGGATGCCATATGGCATCCCTTATCCTCTTGGAGCTTTGAATGGGAATGCCACCTCACCACTTGTTCTCTCACACATGTGTGAGGACACAAGTGTATAAGGTGAGGATTGAGATGGAATTGGAGGATGACACTTGTCACCCTAACACATCCTCTCCCTTGAAAGTGGCATTGGAGGAGGAAGGAGAAGGTGACAAGTGTCACCTTCTCATTCCTAAAGGCCAAAATTGATGGCCTATATTACCTCCTCTTGTTGAGGAGTGGGGGGTTCTTACATTTTGGAGTTCTTTTCTATTTTTTAGCAATTTTGGGAAAGTTAGAGGAATTCTTGGAGATTGGAAGGTTTGGGAAAGCTTGGAGCTCATCACCAAACGTGCTTCCATTATAGGGCTTTGAAGGTAATCCTCATGAACTATGTTTCTTCACCCTTGCTTATTTATTGTGATGTGTTTGTGTTTTTTGTTGGTTGTTGTTTCTTTATTTTTGTGTGGGATGGGAGTATGGTGAGAGCACCTCCATTTGGAGGTAAGGCTCAACTTGTTTGGGGTAGGGGAAAGGAACCTCCTTGAGGTCACTCCTATATTTGTGTATTTATGCCTTGAGGGCTTCTTACTTGTTGTGGAGATTATTTGAATGGCAAGAGTGCCATGGAGGTTATTTTGTGATATTGGAGAGTTGTGGTTTTGGAGATTTTTGGCTTGAGGCCAGGAGATTGGTATTTTAGTATTTTTGGGTGGCCTTTGAACTAGAGGGGTCCATTCCCCACCCCCATCAAACTCATTTTCATGAGTTGAGTTATGTGTTTATCCTTGGGGCTTATTTTTGTGTTGATGTTGTTTGATTCTTGTTGTTGAGTGTTGCACCCGTGTGAATCCCTACCTCCCTAGCTCGAGGGTGACCCACTTGCGGGTCTATGGTAGGGAGGAGGGCATTTCGAAGTGGCTGGGTTGTTCTTTTTGTTGTGTTTTATTTGCAGGTGTTTAATGAAGAAATGGAGTGGTTGAGAAGCTCATTTTTGGTGGCCTTAGTAGTATTTTATTGGCTCTTTGAGCCATGGCCATTGTGGCCCTATTGTAAAATTTGTCAATTTATTTTGCCTATGGAGTTGGCTGTAAAAATGTTGAAATGTAAACTTCTCTTTATTTTATGATGAGTTGATTATTTCCTTGCTGTGAAGTTGGGTATTTTGAGTGTTGCGTGTGAAATTAAATGTATTCTTGGTGCTGTCACTTGTTCCTTGCAAAAAAAAAAATAGAAAAAGAAAGATATCTATATAAGGTTGCTGCCTATGTTTTAGTGCAAAATAGAAAATAGGAAGGAAAATATAATGCATTTCTTTTATGTTATTTTGTAGTGAAATTTCTAGGTATTAGTTGTTGCTATGAAGGGAATTTGAGTTATTAGAAATTTAAATAAAGTTGTAAATTTCCTTACCCTATTGGTTGCTTCAAAAAAAATAAGGGGAGAAAATATGTTGTGCATTTAAACTATTTCAAAAAAAAAGGGGGGGATTTCTGAATAGTATTATTACAAAAAAAAAAAAAAGTAGAAATATGTTTTTGTATTATTTATGTTTCAAACAGAAAACTTACATTCAATGATAGGCCCAATTTTAGAATTATTTTAAGGGGTATATATATATATATATATATATATATATATATATATATATATATATATATATATATATATATATATATATATATATATATATATATATATATATATATATATATATATATATATATATATATTTATACATATACATATATATATATACATATATATATATTTATACATATATATATATTTATACATATATATATGGGGACATATATATATATATATACATTAATTGTTATGATGAAATCATGTTGTTCAGTTATTTTTATTTTATTTTATTTTCTTATCCCTAGGTAAACACAGTAAAACATAGAAGAAAATTTATTTATTACATATTTTCTATATATATATTATAAAATGTATATACTCTTTTATATATATAATAAGTGTATACATATATAGTTATATACAACAATATGATGAAGAAATGTAAATATAGAGATATTGCTTTTTAATAAACTGTATATATCTTTCTAGGTATAAATATATATATATATATATCTGAGACAAATTATTTTAAACAAATTACAGAAAGATCAAAAATTCTATTAATGGCGGACTGTATTTCTTTTGGAGAGTAGACTGTTAAAATAGAACACAATACATATAAATAAAAGAAAGTCTTGTAGTGGGACTGTGGTGGGCGACGCCCACCACAGACCCACGGCTGCCTTCGTTGTTACAAGGGTGTGGGGAGGGGGTCGAAACCCCCACCCACACCCTTGGGTGTGGGTGGGGGTTTCGACCCCCTCCCCACTGTGTCCTTTGAACCAAACTCTGTGCCTTAAACATGCTCTCCACCTGTCACTTAAGCTATGGACTACGCCACTCCACGGCCCCTTTGCAGCGCCCTCCTCCGCATTTCCCAACAGCTCCACCACCGCGGCCTCACCACTCCCCCTTGACCCCCTTCACTCTGGTCACCACTGTCCCTTCAGCAGCGGCGGCGGTGATTCTTGTCTTCTTCACACAGCCCTGCAACATGTTTGTAACCTATAACTATTGCATTGTATACATATATTTATCACCATTCAACAAAAAAAAGAGATAAGGGTATAACAATAAGCTTGATGTGTATACCTCCGTGGGAGGTAGCAGCAAGCTTCCATCCATGGCCTCCATCTTCAAAAAAAAACCCTAACCTGCATATACAAGGAAGAAAACAAACCAAAAACAAAACAAAGGAAAAGAATAAGATAAGGGATTAGGGCACAATAAGAAAATAATAGCATATTAGGGCTTTCTCTATTTTTAGGAAACCAATTTTTTTAAAAGAAAAAAAAAGAGTTAGGGCAAGAGGTTTTGGGAGATTTTATTTTATTCTTATTTTTAAATCCTCCCTCTTACCTTGCTTTTAGTTCATTCTTGTTTTATTTTTAATTTTGCTTAAATTTAAATGGGATTTTCGCATTTTTGTTATTGCCTTGTAAGTAATTTTAATCTAGGGAATTGAATTTTTGTTTTAATTTGGGAAGAGTTTTCCCCTTGTTTTAAATTTATTTTAGTTGTGTTAAATGAATTTATTTTTATTTCTTCTTAGCATGTTTTTTTTTATCATTTTAAGTGTTTATTCTACTTTACTATTATTTTTACGGGAATGAGAGATTTAATCTCTTCCCTTCTATATTAATTCTGAGTTTGTTAATAAATGTAATGCCAAAAATTATATTTATTAATGGACTCAATTTTTGAAGTCCAATTTGGCGGTTATTATTATTTTATTATATTATTTCAAATTTTTAACCTTTTTATGCAAGGTTGATTTATTCGACCTTGGAGGATATTTATTTTGTTATTTTAAATTGTGTTAAATTTGTTCTTAAGCTAGATTTTTATTATTAAATTTTATTTAATTTCTCATTGGAGTTTTATTTTAAAAATTTTATTTCAATTATTGAAAACGCGTTACATTGTAGAATTTTTCCTAGATTTTTAGGGTTTTAATTTTACGATATTTTATTTATTTTCATTCCATCATTCCACTTTAATCATGCATCCATATTACCATCATTTTCTTAATCATTATCTCGTTTACTTTTGGACCTGAATTAGAGTTAGGTTTCAATGCTAGTTGAATCATCTTCACCTAGGAAACTTAGTGTTCAGATTTAAAATTAGTCTAACCCTAAAAGCGACACACTTTGTGTTGCATACCCCCTAGACGGCTATCATCATGCAGGGGACTGCGTGGGACAACACAACTCCTTGAATTATGTTCACATGTTTACGCCTTACACGTATTGCCACCGAGCATGCAGAAGTGTGCGAGGGGGTTCCTAGGGATAGGTAGAAAAGTTTTTTGTAATTCGTGTCATGACCACATGGCAAATGTGGACATGACACGTGTGTTGTGTGTCATGACCACATGGGAAATGCAGGCATGATAGTATATATATACACTTGTTCTTTCATATATGTGGGTGTATGATATGGATGCTTCTCATTCCACATATGGCTCTTGTAGACTATTCTTCATGTGGTCACTTGATGAGACTGCTTCACACACTTGGCTTCTTCAAAACAGTTTTACTTCAGAAATGCATTATTCTTTTATGCAGACTATCTTTGACTTGAATTTGAATAAAGACTATAACATGTGATATCCAATGATACACTGTTTCTTATGCTGCTCTATTATATAGTTGTTCTATCTTCAAGGTATATCTAGACAGTAAAATAATACTTCAACCACAACTAAGAGACAGAGAAAATACCTTTTATGCTTGCACTTCATTCTTGTGCTTTTCTGTGTATGACAAAACCATACGAACAATCCTTGTATGCACTTGATACTTGACTGTCCATTTGATGGCTATACATGCTGTTCAAACTACACATTTGCATCTCATATGACTATAACAGCCAATTGAAAATGTGCATTCTTAATTGGTTACTTTGCATTATCAAGTTGACTCTACTTGCTCATCTGATTTGTCAATTATACCTTCATTGTACTTTGTGCCTCTCTTGATGGCATAATGGATTCCTTATAGTTGTTCTATATGGCAAATTTTGTTAGTTGTTTCTCATGTTTGTATTGAGATTGAAAACCAATTTTTTCTTGCATAAAAAATAAACTATGCCGGGTTCAACCCTTGTGGGAGCCCACTTTAGTCCCACATACTACAACATTAAATGAAGTAAACAGCAATGAAACTTTACCTGTATCTGCACATTGGACAAACTTGTTAGATAAAACCATGAGTTTCAGATTTGTTCTTTATTTTCCTCTGATATATATGATGACTGTAGACTGATATAATGCATTATAGAAGTAAATTGTGCATGTAATGATGATGTATATGCAAGGATTTGGTATCCTGAGCTTTGACACAATTTTCTCTTGTCTCTTTGCATGTATTTTGGAGCAGCAGGGTGACCTCTATGAAGGAGCTGAAGCTGAAGATGAAATTGTTCAACTGCAGAGGTTCGTCATTACAAGGCAATCACGGATCCCTTGTCTTTGCTTATGCTTTCATTTCTATATGCATCATTTCCTTTTATAATGCATTATGGTAGTCATTCCCATGGCTTGTGTGGGGACATTTCATTTGACATTTATAAATAATAAAAAAACCTTTCAAAATCTGCAATGTTGTATGTTTCTTCTTAATAGTAAACAATTTCATTTAATTGAAGTTCTTTTATGTCATTTTTCTCTTGGCAAAACACTTACTAATAACAAACTTGTACCCCTTAAAACTATAAAACTCAACCAGCTCCACTTGATTCAGCTGGAAAATAAAAATGGGTGACATTTGTGGTGAGATCTATGTGGTGCTTGCTTGCTAAGTACCTAGACCAGCTGCCTAAAACTATCTGTTGGGCATAGAGTCACTCATACTTGACAAAACTTGAAAAACATTTCTTTCCATTGTTGCAACTCACTTCAGACTGCAAACTCTTCTAATCCATCAATTGCATGTGTATGGTTGGTGATAGTGAACCAACAAAATCACTATCACTAATGATATGTATCTACTTGGTGAGTTAGAAGGGGATTATCAACAAGAACACCTCCTTAGCAAACTGCTGCGATTTATTATAGCTCTATGAGGGAGATAGATGTGATGTGTGATAGTGAATACATGTATTCACTATTTCATATGATGGTTGTCTATACATACAGCTGTAGTACATTACAGTAGTTTCATCCCTTGTGCACAACCAAACCCAAGAACAACTAACTAACCTGTGCGCAACCGCACTTAGGGAAATAAAATCTGCATCTAATCTATTGTGTAGCAGCACTTAGAGGAAATAAAAATTGAACCTACCCTACATCTAACCAGCAGAGGTGGTGTTCAAACATGACCTTTCACTGGTTCTTTGAAATAGATTCCCATCCTTAACAATTTATAATACCTCACATGCTCATGAGCAGCCCCAAGGAGGTGGACAATTGACAAAAGTATAACCAACTACTGTAATGAGATTTGGAGAAAGAAAATAAGTCCACCTACCTGATGATTTTGATCATGCTTGTTGTTATTCTAAGGTATATAGGTAGATTCGACATGCTGCTCCTCAGTTTCAATCCTCTCCTCAGGTGTGAGCATGACTCGTAACACCTTGTTAGGCTTGACTTGAGCTAGATGTCTAATAGGACATCAGTTTGAACTGATCTTAACCTCTCTTTACTGGCCTCTTGGTCATGTATTACTGATTCCTCATCTTGATGATTAGAATGTCTCGTTTCTGTATCTATAATTGCTCTTAAAAATTAACCATCAAGATGTTCAACCTCTTGATCAAGAAGTTGATACCCCTAGTGGATAACTGAGAAAAGGTCCTCAATCTACTGCTCATTTGGTTTCTCCTCCATTCTAGAATGCAACTCTTCATCAACAAATTGTGGGAGTTCTTCAAAATAGTTCATGTTGTCCTCCTCTATAGGTTGTAAGGCATTTTCCTCTACAACTTTTCCTAAATGAAGGATGCCACCTTCATCCTTAGAACAATTAAAAGAGGATCCATCTTTGTCAAAAGGATACAAAGGTTGATCCAAAAAAGAAAACAACTCTTTCTTTTCAGTCACATCAACAATTTGTTTCAAAGCCTATTGTTTCAAATGTCCAGGATTTTCCTCCTCCAAAGGTGTTGTTTCACCCTCTGATCGTGAAAAAGATAACTCAAGGATGTACTCAAACTGGTCCACTTTATAGCAGCCCTCTTGAGGAAACGAAACATGAATGTGTTCCTCGTGTTTGTAGAATTCTCTATTTTTCAAAGCTGGCTTGACATCAAGGTTATCACAAAACTCCTCCAGATCATTCCAAAAACTAAATTCATCATGGTCCTCCTGAGGAATGTTGGCCTCTTGAACATGCTTGATATCTTTGGGCTTCCCTTCAAGGTCTGAAAACATTTTTCTTCGGGCACCTTCTTTAACCTCAAGAACAAGGTCATCCTTTTCAAAGTACTTCTCCAAAGTGTTGTCTTCTTGCTGATTCAATGAAATATCTTCGCTGTCTTGAATAAGCTCCTCTTCACAAGGCTAAGTTGAGACATCAGCTTGTTCCTCTTCTAGGTCGAGAAAACATGGTAGTTGTTCAAACAGCCTATTTGTTACCCCTTCATCACTTTCAAGTACCGATTGTTTCTATGGCATAGCATAGACACTTTCCTCTTCCTTTTGCTTTCTGACTTCCCATGAAGAAGACCACACAACAGGCCCTCCTTTGAAGAGACAAATAGTATCTGGACAAGATGGTATAGGCTACTTTATCTCCTCTTCTTCTTCTAGCTGGATGATAGAGCATGGTTCCATTTGTATGTTTGGTGGAGGGACTTCACAGAGTGAAAAAGATGGCCCTTTCCAACTTGGAACCTTAAAGGTAGAAGGCTTCCTGAAACTTGGAATTTCAAACATTGGAGAAGGCTCACTGCGAGGCTCGACTTGACTTATAGTGTGGATTTGCATGAGATTAAGAAGAGGAGAAGGGTTTTGGACTTTAGGCTCTTCAACCTGAGCTATTAATTACCTTATTTGCTCTTCCTTGCCAGCAATTTGCCTACTCAAGCATTCCTCTTCACACATTCTATCCCTTTCCACCGCCTATTGATGACAAAGAGCTTGGTAGGATTGCTCCTCTTCATGCATATTATACTCCTGCTCCTTTGTGATAGCCTCAAGTTTATTTTGCAAGTCTAATGCTACCTCCCTAATACTCATGTTATTAACATTTTAAGGTTGATATAGAGGGTAGCTATGCTGGTCATGAGAAAAATGATCTTCTTGCAAATGGCTATAGGCATGGATAGGTTGCCAGGAAACTTGAGCAGGGGTGGGAGGGTGGTAATCATGATGATTATGCTGATAATCCATTGTTGGTGGGTTATGCGGGACAAAACTAGTAGCATATTCTACTTGGTATGGCTGATAAGAAGTGGCATAAGCAGGACTTTCATGGAATGGAGGGTTATAAAACTATCTTCACTAAAAGAAAACATTATGCAACATCAACTCAGCTAAAAATTCATGAAATGTTCACAAGGATAAAAATCAGGTCTGATTTTTTAGTAAAATAAGTCCATACCGGCACTTGTCTTCTTGAAATCAGTGATTATTTATTTCCAGAGTCACCAGGTGTGTAGAGAAAACACCTCCAAAAGGCTGAAACTACTGCTGTACACACCAAATAGTAGTAACACAAGTATAAACTGGATTGATCCATTTTACACTCCCACCGGGCGTGCCAAAAACTGTTGTCTCTCAGATTTGCAACCTTGCTTAGTTGTAGAACTTGGCAATCTGGAGAAACATGGGATCTTTCTAGGTCTGTGGGTCACCTGTGATGGAAAGAACCTTCGGAGAAGGTCGGCTTCCTATTGATACTCTACTTATACTGCTTGTACTAAAGTCTTTGTAGAGAAAGGGGTAGGAAGGATTGCATGAAAATGAAACCTACTGTCTAAGGTGATGCACCAAAAAATCGTCTGAGGCTACACAGAACTGACACACTATAGAACCAGTAATAATAAGGCTCTCTTACACAACCCAACAAATCATAATCTTTGCATCATTAATTTGTAAGGAGGCTAAATAACAACAGTTCTGTAAAGGAGAAAGATATTTTCTCACCACTTAGGACTTATTGTTATTCCTTGCACATCTCACAACCTGAAAAAATATGTATCCCTGCATAAAGGCACCAATATGAAATACAGCTCCAAGGATGAAGAACATCACAAAGGTCTATACTAACACTAAGGACACATAATATCAGAAGAAATGGGAAGGTATAAACTATTTATTACTGCTAAAAAAGCTGTTACAATGCTGTATATCTCTGAAAATGGGTTACAAGATTGTTCACTTCTGCAAAAGAACTCAGAAAATTACAATATATAGTGCAGTGAATAGCCAGAACTATTGAATATTGAAGAAGGAAGAAGACTATATACTTCTCAAACAACTTGTAACAAGATAAGCATGAGCAACCTCCATTTTCGTGAATCTCATAAATGCCCTCAAAATATCTGCCTAAAGTCCTCTAAAGTGGGTTCACAATGTAGAAATAGTCAAGGCATGTCATCACTAATCATAAAAGCACCTCAAAATGCCTTTAAATGATCTTTAAGGCCACTGAAAATAACTCAAATCTGTGCAATAACTCTTCAACCTGTTTGTTAACCTACCCTGTAGCACCATAAATGTCTGATATTTTGCACAATAAATCACATAAATACACATTATCTTCTGCATCTAATTAACATTGACTAAGAGGTTTATAATTACACCACTTAGTTAATGTTTTTACAATCCAAATTTCTTACAAACCTATGCAGAAAATAATGGCATTTAGGACACAAATATTTAATTTCTTGATTTTGTATGGTTTAGGGACAAATTAAATATTGTGAAAGAACGACAAAGTAATCGACAAGACTTACTTTGCCATGTGTGATAAATCTACCTATTGTTGCCCTTTTGCATTTTTATTACAAATGATAAAGTAATTCATAACTTATTACTTTATCATTCATTTACAACATTTAATCTATTTCTAGATTTATGCAAACATGACAAAACAATGCCTTCATAGCTCCTAGGCAAAAATAACACGACTCCACATACTTGCATCATATCACGTGTCACAAGGCCACATCAAAACACCTTACCTCATTACTCGCATCTGTCTCCATGATCTTGATACAAACACCATGTCGTATTGCATTAGTCACTCATCACATTTTACAAGGCATCCAAATGATTCCATGTTTTGAAGGTCTAATGCAACACATTAAAGGACCCTTATGACTCCTTATACACATTACCATGTCTTATACATATCATCATACTCACCGTATGAGTTAAACACCAACACATGCCTTTTATAGAATATAAGGCATTCGACCCCCTTAGCTTCATCATATGTTTTTGACTTGAGCAAAAAATAAGGGACCATCATTAGGTTTTAAGGCATTTGCAAGTTTTGACCACGTCTTGAATAGAAATCAATGATTTTAATTTGTAAGTCAAAAAACAAAAATGATGAAGACTCACCCTAAGCCATCAATCAAAATAAGGAAAGAACCCTAAATTTTTATTTTGCACATTTACCTTGGTTTCATTTTGGACGACTTCCTCTCTGGCCGCCTTCTCCTGCTAGGGTTTGAACGTTCATTCTGCATCATTTTTGGTCAATTTATGAGGGATTCGATGCAAATTTTTTGTCTAAACAAGGTAAGTTACATTCTTTGAGATTTTGACACTCTGAAGTCGATTTTGGGCTGATTTTTTACCTCTTTGGCCATGATTTTTGACTGGTTTTGATGCATGTTTCCTTGTTTTTTCATGGCCTACCACCATATGCTCTGGTTCTCACTGTTTGAGGCCGTTTTGGGAGCCGTTTGAGGAAAGAGAACTATGTTTTGACAAAACAATTGGCAGAGACAAAGGGGTAACTCATTATTTGCTGTTGATCTCTTCTTTTTTCTGAGATTTTCATCTTTATCTTTGATGCCTGGGCCACGATTCTGAGGCATGTATGAGTATTTTGGGTATTTGCATGAGCTCAAAGCTTCATTTTTTCTCTGTATCTATATTCTCTAGATCAAAACGAGCTCGACCAATGATAAAAACTTGAAAAACTCACAAAAAGAAAACGTCCCTGCCCTCGAGTTACTATTTTCTAAGTATTATGAAATCGAAGGTTTTCACTATCTCTGAGTAATGAACAAACTTATCAACTAGAAGATACCTTCAATTTGCTGATGGCACTTCAAAGGCAAGAATATGTGATTCAGCAACATCCACAACACTCACCCATCCAAAAGCTAAATTTGGAAATATGGAATAACCATTCATCATTTGTAAAATTGCAGCACAGCTTGTATTAAGGGTAGGTTGCAAGAGAGGGCCAATCACCATTGCCGGATGTATTGTGACAATATCAATGCCCCTATCCTTTGCCATTTTCCATGTAGTTTCTTCTACCAATGTCTTTGATAGTAGATACCAAGACTATAGTTCCCTTGCATTCTATAATAGCTACAACTTATCATTATTTTTTTATGTACTCTTTATAACATGAAACTGTATTTTCCAAACACAAAGACTTTACAACAGTTCTATCACCGTTCCTAGATTCTTTGACAGTCCATCAAGCTCATCCATGGATCTCTAACCCTATAATGTCTCATAGACCTTAGATGGTTTGCAGGTCCCTGAACACTTCTTGATAGAGTTTCCAAGCATGCAAACCTCTAGGAAAAGATATGGGACTCTGCTTACTATAGAACCTTCTATTCGGACCCTTAATCATTGTTCAATCCACCAATGCTTGACAATGCTCTTAAAGGTATGTAGAGTTCATCATACATCTATTGACTTTTGATTTATCTTTCCAAAAACTTGGTAAAGCCTCCATAAATCTTTTGTATCTTTACACTAGACTCTTGTGATGTTTGCACACTCTGAGATGACAATACATGCCAAGTTGACACCTTACAATGAAATCATCATGCACAGATCTATCTTCATTTTCTACACAAGCTTATAGGGGCTTAGCAGGGCCTTTTCAAAAAGATTATACAGATCTTAAACATGGCCACAGACCTCCTACATTCATTAAGACATAGTGACAATCCCTTGAGGTGGCTCGTGGGCTCCAAGCTAAGCTCATTCTCTATTGCATACCTTGAGTAGTAGTACATATTGCATCCTCTTGTCTTGCCGATCCAAAACAACACTGTATACAACTTGTTTCTGATGTTCTTATCATTTGTTTCCTTTATTTCTGTTACAAAAGGCACTACAAACTATTCTGCATCTTCATGTGGGCAAACAAATGAGAAAACATCTCTGTTGTACCTTGATAATGACATGGCATTTGAATGGACAATTTCCATGCTCATATTATTCTAACTCTATTTATCTGTAGTAGTATAGGGATTATCACGTGAACAAATGTATGATGAGCATTCCTTTATTTTTTATCCTTTATTGTAGAAATAAAACATCACTGTTTTATCTGATCTATCATGGCATTTTGAGAAACACTATTTGATGAGGTCAATCATGAGAGAAGGATCATGAGCTGATTTCCTTGTTGTCCTATTTGAAGCCTGTTATGACAATACTCATGTTGTGGCTATTCCACTATTCCTCATTTGTTTGAGCATTCATCTATCTTCTCTATGACCTTTTACTATCCAAAATAATGACTTGAATGCATGCACATGATATTGTAACAACAAATATATGTATCCTCATCATGATTTTTAACAATACCTTTACTCAATTTCTCCATAGCTTGTTGGCTTCCCTTTAGTTGATAGCCAAGGCTGTTACATCCATTCAAAAGTAATTTGACACTTCATTTATGACACAAATGAAAAAGGTACTCGTTCCATGAATGTATGGCTATACTAGTTTGTCTCTTTGAATGTCATCTCTCTTTTGGTTGTCCCATATAGTGCTTGAATAGACTGTGGTAAGTAGGGTATACATATTCTTTGATGCTCCATGACCTTCTACACTATGATAATGATGAAGTGTGATGTTTCAAGTGATAAGAAGTAAGAACACTTTTGTAATGAAACTATACTGTTCTTATAACCATGTTTTGCATTCCTTTCATTGAGAAAGATTGTTGTACCCATCATTTCCTATGTATATGTATACACTTGTTCTTTCATATATGCAGGTGTATGATATGGATGCTTCTCATTCCACATATGGCTCTTGTAGCCTATTCTTCATGTGGTCACTTGATGAGACTTCTTCACATAGTTGGCTTCTTCACAATAGTTTTACTTCAGAAATGCATTATTCTTTTATGCAAACTGTCTTTGAATTGAATTTGAATAAAGACTATAACATGTGATATCCAATGATACACTGTTTCTTATGCTGCTCTATTATATAGTTGTTCTATCTTCAAGGTATATCTGGACAATAAAAGAATACTTCAACCACAACTAAGAGACAGAGAAAATACCTTTTATGGCTGCACTTCATTCTTGTGCTTTTCTGTGTATGAAAAATCCATACGAATAATCGTTGTATGCACTTGATACTTGACTGTCCATTTGATGGCTATACGTGTTGTTCAAACTACACATTTGCATCTCATATGACTGTAACAGCCAACTGAAAATGTGCATTCTTCATTAGTGACTTCACATTATCAAGTTGATTTTTCTTGCTCATCTAATTTGTCACTTATACCTTGACTGTACTTTGTGCCTCTCTTGATGGCATAATGGATTCCTTATAGCTATTCTATATGGAAAATTGACTTAGTTGTTTCTCATGTTTGTATTGAGATTGAAAACCAATTCTTTCTTGCATAAAAAATAAAGTATTCTGGGCTCGACCCTTGTGGGAGCCCGCTTTACCCCACATACTTTAACATTAAATGAAGTAAACAACAATGAAACTTTACCTATATCTGCAAATTGGACAAACTTGTTAGATAAAACCATGAGTTTCAGATTTGTTCTTTGTTTTCCTCTAATATATATGATGACTGTAGACTGATATAATGCATTATAGGAGTAAATTGTGCATGTAATGATGATGTATATGCAAGGATTTGGTATCCTGAGCTTTGACACAATTTTCTCTTGTCTCTTTGCATGTATTTTGGAGCAACAGGGTGACCTCTATGAAGGAGCTGAAGCTAAAGATGAAGTTATTCAACTGCGGGGGTTCGTCATTACAAGGCAATGACGGATCCCTTGTCTTTGCTTATGCTTTCATTTCTATATGCATCATTTCCTTTTATAATGCATTAGGGTAGTCATTCCCACAGCTTGTGTGGGGGCATTTCATTTGACATTTATAAATAATAAAAAAGCCGATCAAAATCTGCAATGTTGTATGTTTCTTCTTGATTGTAACCAATTGCATTTAATTGAAGTTCTTTTATGGTGTTTTTCTCTTGGGAAAAAACTTACTAATAACAGACATGTCCCCCTTAAAACTATAAAACTCAACCAGCTCCACTTAATTGAGCTGGAAAATAAAAATGGGTAACATCACCCTTTTTGTGGTTCCATGGGAGGGATTACCCCTTTCATATTGTGTTCTGCAGAATGGCAAAAAGCATCAAAAATGGCCATGTAAGCTTGACAGGACCCTTACTCACATACCTAGGCACAAAGTTGTCCATGTGTGACCTTTCTGCGGTTCTGCAGGTATGCTTTACTCCTTTGTAGTTTGCTCTACAGAATGGCATAAAACATTCATTAGGCTGTCAAATTCATTTCCTTAGCTTTTTCAGACTTCGCTCACTAGGCATTCTTTCTTCCTACTTCCATATCAGAATGGATCAAGGAACAGATCTAAACTCCAATCTCCAATTTTCTTAGACAAAATCGGAGCATTGCAATTGGGCCTTCTTCATTAGACCTTCCTTCTTTCCTCAACATGGAGAAGGAGTAAGGCCAAAACTCTAAACTCTAATTTCCTTAGACTAAATCAGAGCTTTGATGATCGAGCCTTCCTTCTTTCCTCAACAAGGAGAAGGAGTAAGGCTGAAACTCTAAACTCTGACAAACTCTAGAAAACAAGTAAATCACCCCATGTCACTTAGTCTGATTAACTTTTTGTCCTTAGACCCAACAATGACAACACTAGAACACTTTCCTTTATGATGCAGAGTAGGGGTAGGTTCTTAATAAACTTTAATGACCCTTTCAATGATCATGCTTGGATTTGACATCTCTCATGGCTTCAATGGTAAGGATAGGTGCCCCAACTTGGTTTGCATACATGGACCACTTCCTAATCCTCAAGTACACACTAGACCTCATTTGTATGTCAGATTAACACTAATAAAACTCACCAAGAAAACTTGGTCACTTGTCTTTCCTACTGTTCCTTCACAGCTAGCCCTAAATGCTTATAGCCCTTAGAATAGGGTTTTTGGGGCATAACTTGCAGAATTCATGACAAACCCATGAAAAAATTAGATTTTTAGATACCCATTAAAGAATTCTAGAACATATCAAACATGTAACATAGGTTTCTTTGGAACATGGGCCTCAAAAATTGACTGTTCCTATTGTACTATGCTTAATTAGGCCTCTTTTGCAAAGCAAGTGTTTGACAAACTTGCTCCAAACTTCCAAGACCTACTCCAGGGCATGAATTAGGTTGAAATTGGATTGAATATGTTGGTTTGAGGGATCTTAACTCACCCCAAGTCCACTTTTGATCAAATCACTACTTCACCTATGCTAGAAGACCTAATACATGAGGATATTAGGCTCAATTAGCTTCAAATGTCACACCACTCTAGTCCCCTACTCCTGCAATGCAATAAATAAAGAATTTCAACCTAACTAAGTCCATTATACCAATGCTTGAAAGTTGACACAGGTGAAATGGGTCAAAACCCCATTAGTTTGCTAAAACCCTCCAAAACTAGGGTTTAAGACCCAATTTCAGAAAACTGACTATAAAATGCTTCAAAAATAATGAAAATCTTCCTAACTTGATTCAAATGAAATCTAACACCATTCAATTCAAGATTTTAGATGTTTGGATCCATGGCAGTATAGTACGGAATAGTACCAGGCGTTGGAACAACAGAAATACAGAAAAAATGTAGAAAACTGGAAAAATCTCTATTATTTCTTCTCCAAATCTTTTCTCTAATCTGCCTCAAAATGTGAGAGGCATAAATAACATGTTTACATTGAAACTCCACATTTCATAACTCCATAGTCATGGAAAAGCCAAAAAGAAGGCATAAAACAACCTGTCCACTAAACTGCTAAGAATAGATTGTCCTAATTGTAAGCCATATTCAAGACTCCACCTCTAGGTGACCACAAATACATCAAAAATAGTCTTTAATAGACTTTATTACATCAGTTACAAATCCAAACTCCACCTAGGCTCTTATTAAGAACAAAAAATCAAAATTTGACTTGGTGCCCCTGCACCATACACCCAAGGAGAAAGGATCTCAGTCTCCACATGAGATCAGATCAGGGATTGTGGTTCCATGTTTTGTAATGTCTTCAGCTATCATCCATGTGGCATCTTCATGAAGGAGACCATGCCACTTCACAAGATATTCATTATAAACCTTATGCCTTGTTCTCTTGACCTCCTTGGTATCCAAAATGGCTTCAAGTTTGACTAGTGCAGTAGAAGGAAGCTCTTGAACCCAATCAACATCAGCAATACCTTCATTAGCACCTATACCTACATCCAAAGATCTGTTAAAAGGATATAAGTCGGCAATGTTAAAGATTGATGAGATAGCAAGTCCAGGAGGGAGTTCTATCTCATATGCATTTTCACCAAACTTGTGGACCACCTTGCATGGCCCAATCTTCTTCATTAGCAACTTAGTGTATCTGCCCTTAGGTAACCTCTCTTTTCTCAGATGTGCAAGTGCTAAATCCCCAACTTTGAACCAAACATTCCTCCTTTTCAAATTTGCATGCTTCTTGTAAGTTTCCACACTCTTCTTGAGGTGTTCTCTAACTTGATCATGTACATCCTTCATAGCCATTGCAAACTGCTCTTCTTCTACACTTCTCTTCTCCAATTCTCTTAAATCCCCGAGTTCATGTATACCTCTTGGGTTCAATCCATACACTACTTCAAATGGACTTTTCCCTATGCTCCTGTTAATGGAGTCATTGTAAGCATATTCTACCTGAGGGAGAACAAGATCCCTTTGCTATCCATGCTCTTTTGTGAGACACCTAAGTAGATTTCCCAATGACCTATTAACCACTTCAGTTTTCCCATCTGTTTGTGGGTGATAGGCAGAGCTGAAAGTCAAAATTGTTCCTAATTTCCTCCATAAGGTCCTCCAAAAGTGACCTATAAATTTAGAATCTCTATCTAAAACTATAGAGAGGGGCAGTCCATGAATTATAACTATCTCCTTGAAGAATAGGCTTGCAATGTTTGAGGCATCACTTGTGCATTTGCAAGGAATGAAGTGTGCCATTTTACTAAACCTGTCCACAACCACAAACACATTGTCCACTGCCCTCTGATTTTTAGGTAAACCTAATACAAAGTCCATACTAAGATGTTCCCAAGGTCTGCTAGGGATTGGGAGAGGCTGATACAGTCTTGCGTTTGAGCTATAGCCCTTGGCTCTTGACAAATCCCACAACTCTCCACAAACTTCTTGATATATGCATGTATCCTTGGCCAATGGTAGAACCTTTTCACCTAATCTAAGGTTTTGTCAAACCCAAAATGTCCACCCAAAGTACCACAATGCTTCTCTCTTATTAAATTTGTTGATAACTGAGAGGGGGGGTGAATCAGTTATCTTAATTATTTTTACTTCATGTTCTTCTTTAGCAACTAGTGTAGTATCAAATCATATAAGCATGTATAACCATGAAAGAAGAAATAAAATCAATACACATAACACAATGATTTTGATGTGGAAAACCCTGTTAAGGGAAAAACCACGGGGTGATTAACCCAAAATTGTATTCTTTGTTAAAAGAATAAGGTAGTACAAAATGGCACTTGCCAATTAGGGCTCACTGCCCGAGCACACTGCTCACAAGAGGCTCACTGCCTACAATAGTTTATAGAAAGAAACCAAGTACTTGAACTAATGCGAAGCATCCACATATGCTGAGGTTCAGTTCCAGTTAAGCTCAATATACTGATCTACTGCACTTCATTCTTCCTCTACCTTAGTGCTGTTGTTCTGTCACATACCGGACCTGTATTTCTATTTCCACACTGCTCTCTACTTTTATTCTCACTTCACAACACACCACACACACATTCTCATCAAAATCCATCTGGTATATATATCCACACCAAAGATTTCAACATCTTTCTAGTCGGCATCCAGAATACTCAATATTTTCCCAAACTATGGTCTGTCAGCTGAATCCTTGCTTACCAAGTGATGCATATCAAAGAGATACTTATAGAAGTCATCAATCATGTCGGCCAATCATGAATGATCCCTCAAGAAACTTGATCACCATCAATATCTCATCTGGATTAAGATCTAATGCTCTGTCGTTCAGTTCTTCCTTAGTCTTATTTGCTAAATAGGAACCCAACACTTAGGTGTTCATATCTTTTCACTCTTTCATCACTGGAGGCTCAATCTCTGGAATGTATTAGTCATGGTACTCCTCTTGACTTCCCCAAGTGCACTTTACTGAGATACTTCCTTTGAGAGATCCGAACCTAATTGTCAGACCTTGCTGTATGCTCTGTTCTTGCTTATCGGACCAAAATACTCTTCAGTCTAACTTCCGATATAGACATACTATGTGCTACAGATGAGTGGGATGGACTTTGTTGCCATCAATGACAACACTCATGAAGCCACACAGTGTCTCTTACCAACAAAATTGGATCTCATAGAGCACTTAGGTACACACAACTGAGTACCCCTAAACAATAATCCATCTTGCAACATAAAATCAGAGAACTCACTGTGAAAAGTATTCTAAAATTGACTGCAAACAACATATTGTTCCTTAAAATCATCATCATTTTTATACATACCTTTGAGTGCTTCTATCCCCATACTTTAAAGTTGAATTTCTTGGACCATCATAGACCTCTGGCTCAAGGCATCAACAACTTTATTTGACTGTCATTTCTTATGTTTGATTGTGAAGGTATAGGCCTGCAAGTATTCTACCCACTTCATGTGCCTATGATTCAACTTGTCTTGACTGTTTAAGAAACTTAAAGCATGATTATCTATGAAAACAATGAATTCCCTGGGCAAAAGGTAATGTCTCCACTTCCTTAGGGACTGCACTAATGCATAGAGTTCTAAGTCATATGAAGAATATTTTCTTTTGGCCTCATTGAGCATTTCACTGAAGAAAGCCACTGGTCTACCTTCTTGGCTCAAGACTGCACCCACTGCAAATCCACTAGCATCACACTCCACTATGAAGATCTTATTGAAGTCAGGTAAATAAAGTATAGGTTGTTGTGCCACTCTATGTTTCAAATATTCATATCTCTTACCTACCTCATCAATCCACTGAAATTTCCTCTTCTTGTCTCCTTTGATTGTATCAAGGATGGGAGAATAGATATGACTAAAGTTCTTAATAAATTTCCTATAGAAGGTAGCTAAACCATGAAAGCTTCTTACCTCTCCTACTGATTTGGAGTTGGCCAACTGAGAATGGCTTCAACCTTGGAAGCATCCATTTTCAATGTGCCTTTGGAGATCACAACACCAAGATAGACAAGTTCTTCTTTCATAAACTCACATTTTTTGAGGTTTATCATCAACTTCTCCTCATGAAATCTCTGCAAAACCATGTCAAGATGTTGCAAATGCTCTTCCTTTGTCTTGCTAAACACAAGAATATCATCTAGATAAACAACAACAAATTTTCCAATAAAAGGCTTTAAAACCTCATTCATTAACCTCATAAATGTACTAGGAGCATTTGACAGTCTAAAGGGCATTACCATCCATTCATACAATCCTTCATTGGTTTTAAAGGTAGTTTTCCATTCATCTCCTTCCCTTATCCTAATTTGGTGATATCCACTTTTGAGATCAATCTTTGAGAAATAGCACGCACCTCCTAAACAGTCCATTAGGTCCTCCATTCTAGGTATTGGAAACAAATATCTTATTGTGATTTTGTTTATTGCCCTTAAGTCAGTACACATCCTCCACTCTCCACCTTTCTTGGGTGCTAAAACAGTAGGGATAGCACATGGACTTAAGCTTTCTCTAATGAGACCCGTATCTAACAATTCTTGGACTTGTGCCTTGATTTCTTCATTTTGTTGTGGGGTCAGTTGTATGCAGCCTTGTTAGGTAGATTGGCACCAGGGATCAGGTCTATGTGATGGTTGATGTCTCTCATGGGAGGTACGAAACTTGGAAAATCATCTACCACAATATCCTTATACTTGTTCAACAAAGACTGAACCTCACTAGGTATGTGTTCCACCTTATTTGCTGCTAAAACAGACTTGGTCTTAGGTCTGATTACTATTGCAAATCCCTGTCCACCTTCTTCCTTCATTGTTTGCAAAAATTCTTTCTCTCCCACTACCATAATTCTAGACCCAACTTGTTTATCAGATTCTTCTTCTTGAAGGGGTGTCAATGATAATGAGACTCCATCCTTCTCTATCACATAAATGTTTTTCTGACCATCATGCCTGCTCTTTCTGTCATATTGCCAGGGTCTTCCTAGCAGTAGGTGACAAGTATCCATAGGAATGATGTCACAAAGGATCTTATCTCTATAACCCCCAATGTTAAACTCTACCCATGACTGTTCATTTACCAAGACTTATTGACCTTTGTTTAACCATGACACTTTGTAGGGTGTGGGGTGAGGAATTCTTTTCATGTTCAACTTCTCTACCATTTCTAAAGAAACTAGATTATTAGTAGAACCAGAATCAACAACTACTTTGCATACCTTTCCATGTGACTTGCAAGTTGTTCTAAACAATTATTTCCTTTGTGAAGGCTCCCTGGTTGTTGGCACCTTGATGAGTGTCCTTATCATCAATGACTCACCTACCTCAGGAACAATAGGTTGAAGTGGTGAATTGACACTTTCACTATCTTCTTCATGCACTATTTGGGTTCTTCGTTCACCTCCTTGAGAACTTGATACTTGCTTGTCTGGGCACTTGAATGCAGGATGTCTAAACTGATTATAGTTGTAACATTTACCTGAGAAGGTGCTTGACCCTCTTCCTTGGCCACTAAACCTTCCTCTACTATTTGATCTTCTTCCTCTAAAGTTACCTCTACCACTTGACTCACTACCTTGTTCCTGCTAGCCATTTGATTCTCCTTGCTACTTTTCTGACTATTCTCTTACACCAAAGTTGCCCCTACCTCTAAAATTCTTTCCTCTACCTCTTCCATGTTGCTCTTGTCTTCTCTTTATCCTTTCTTCTGCCTTGACAGTTAATTGGAAACACTCTTCAACTATTGTTGGTGTAGCTAGGCTGATCTCATCTTGAATGTTGTACCTTAGGCCATTAAGGTACCTTGCCACCTTTTCTCTTTCATCCTCAACATGTCATGTTCTAATGCTTAATTTATGGAACTCCTCAGTGAATGCCATCACATCCAACTCCTTTTGTTTTAGACTTTGTAGCTTCCTGGAGGTTTGAATCTCATAATCTATAGGAAGGAATTGTCCTTTTATCTTGGCTACCATTCTATCCCATGAATGGATCTTTTCTTTTCCTTTCTTGGCTCGCTCTTCTTGAATGTAGTTCCACCATGTTAGGGTAGGGCCCTTCAACTTGGTCTTTGCATACTTCACTTTCTTTTTGTTTTCCACCTCCTCAAACTCAAAGAAGTTATCTAGAGCATCTATCCAGCCCAATACTTCTTCACTATCCATCTTCCCACCATACATGGGTACTTCCACTTTCAATTTAGGAGTCCTTTCCCCCTTGACAGCCTTCAGCATCTTTAGCAACCTCTCTTCACCAGAGTCCAAGTCTTCTTCCTCTTCTTGAACTCCTATTTGAGGGTCTACATTCTCACCCTCTTCCTCTGGATCACTTTGATCTCCATTGACCATTCCTCTCTTTAGGTTGGATTCCAATGTTGTGATTCTAGCTAGGGCAGCTTCATGAGACTCCTTCACTTGTCTCAACTCCTTTGCATGTTCTTTCAATTCTCTGACTTCCTTAGCCACAGGATTGCTCTTTGGAGGCATCTTGTTTATGTAAACTCAACTCTTCCCAATTTACCAATCAGAACCTATGCTCTGATTCCACTTGATGCAGAGCAGGGGTAGGTTCTTAATAAACTTCAATGACCCTTTTAATGATCATGCTTGGATTTGACATCTCTCATGGCTTCAATGGTAAGGATAGGTGCCCCAACTTGGTTTGCATGCATGGACCACTTCCTAATCCTCAAGGACACATGAGACCTCATTTTTATGTCAGATTAACACAAATTAAACTCACCAAGAAAACTTGGCCACTTGTCTTTCCTACCGTTCCTTCACAGTTAGCCCTAAATGCTTGTAGCCCTTAGAATAGGGTTTTTGGGGCATAACTTGCAGAATTCATGACAAACCCATGAATAAATTAGCTTTTTAGATACCCATTAAGGAGTTCTAGAACATATCAGACATGCAACATAGGTTTCTTTGGAACATGGGCCTCAAAAATTGATTTTTCCTGCTGTACTAGGCCTAATTAGGCCTCTTTTGCAAAGCAAGAGTCTGACAAACTTGCTCCAAACTTCCAAGACCTACTCCAGGGAATGAATTAGGTTGAAAATGTATTGAATATGCTGGTTTGAGGGATCTTAACTCATCCCAAGTCCACTTTTGATCAAATCACTACTCCACCTATGCTAGAAGACCTAAAACATGAGGATATTAGGCTCAATTAGCTTCAAATGTCACACCACTCCAGTCCCTGCACCACTTTGACATCAATGACAATAATTCAACATCCCCTTCATCATTTGAGATCATTACTATGTTATGTCACTTCCAACTAACATTCCTAAATCTTGGTGTATCATCTCCCTTTCCCTTCTATATTCCTTCTTCCCCTTTCCCTTGGTGATCATTAGTATAGGTTTAGTTAACTTCTCTGAGCCTTAAGCTCAGAAGGAGGAACCCACCTTATCTAGAGGTCTAATCTCATTTGCAAGGTCCCACACCTTGAGATCATTCCCATGTTCACTAAATTTGTTGAAACTGTCAAAGCTTCAACAACAGGGTGCAAATTCATGTGATAACATTAACAAATTAAGTAGCTAAACAAAATGTCATGCAATCTATAGTGTTATTTTAACTTGACAAGCACATACATGGCTCCCAAAAAAGTATCCACCCCATACAAGTTAAAATTCTTATCATTGAAACCATGGTGGAAAGGAGAATCCTAAAGAGGGCATGGGGTTTGTTGATGTGTTGTTGCTTGGTGAACCTCTTATAGCCAAATGGTCCTCCATGGTTGTTGTTTGATAAGCTATAGGACTGCTACTTGATTAGCCTTGGGTAAAACTTGACTTAGGCATTGTTGTAGAATACAGAGGGTAGTGAATAATTACCAAGTCCCTGAATATAGCATGTTGTTCGAGCAAGGGATTTAATGGATTGCTCAAATGCCTTTGCCTCTCCAATTATTTTTTGACCTTTTCCAATTCTTTCTCTTTTTTATCTTGTTCCCATTGAATCCTTTGTTGCTCCTTTTTGTGTTCCTTCTCTCTCCTTTGCTGAAATTTTTGTAGCTCATTTGATTGTCATTGAAGTTCTTTTACCATTTTTAATTGCTCCTTCATGTCTCTAGCATCAATTCTTGTAACCTTTCTCTCTTCCTAAATTTCAACTCTTGGATTTCTTTATTCATGTCCTCTTGCTCCATCAATAGCTTCATGTAGTCATTTGTAGTGACAAGTTGACATTGTCTACTCAATCAAATTCCACTATCAACTTGATGATTTGAGGTATCCTTGACTAGATGAACAAGTAGTTTAAGGAATTGGCTAATGTTAGAACTGATTTGGCCTCCCAATGGTTGGCTAGAATCTACTTCAATTTCAACTTGGCCCTCACTAACATTTCCCTCCAATACCTAATCTCCTCCAAATTCATCAACATCCTCCCCCACTTCCCAATCTCCACAATTAGCATAGAAGTGTATCAATGGAGATGCATTCATTGTATTTAGTGGAGATGGCAATGGAAACCTTTGGTCTTCATCAATATTCAAAGGAATACCAAGATTTGCAGCCCCCTCCAACAACCATGATGGTTGCTCTAGTTTAGTGGGAAGACTAAGTGCCTCTTCCTCTTAACTATGCTGATCCACTAAAACATTAGTTTCTTTTGTAGAACATAATTCCTCATTGACTGGCTCAACTCTTTCCTCTTCAGTAATCCTCCTTGGAGGGTTTGACTCTATTCTTTCAACCTTTGAATGTGACACATCAATACTTGAAATACTTAGAATATTCTTTGTAGTAGAATCCTCCCCAAGTGCGGTGAATTGAAATGTGTCACTGGGATGCATATCCTCCATCAATGTATCTAGATTAAGGGGCCATATACTTATCCTCTTAAATCTAAATTTTATATTATCAACAGTCAGTGCTTTTTGAAATGTGAAGCTACCAAGTTGTGCCAATTATGCCTTTTTAATGTCTAAATTGGGATACTTAGCAATCCATGTTGCTCTTTCACATATGCCTTGAAAGTTGAAAAGACACTTACATCCAGTGGCTACAATTTGTGAGATGTGTGGACTGGTAGTGTTAGTAGGTTAATACCAAGTGTTCTTGCCTCTTAAATAGTTGTGAAGGCAACATGGCTTCCATGGCCACCAAATATCAATAGGTGTCCATTAGGCGGTGAAACACCACCATGAACTAATCTTGCAAATTGGTGCAAACAATTTAGAAATAGATATTTTGTAATCCATGCATGGGCCTAAGAAACCATGTATGCACCTAGTTCACAATCAGAAATGTGATTTTTTAGTTGTTTCTTGCTCTTAAACAAGTAAAAACTATAAATTATGTGTCCAACAACATTAACACAACATAAAATTGTGGTCCATTCTTGGCTCTTCGGTATTATGTATGAAACATTTCTACTGCCTCTTTTGGAAAGCACTCACATTGCTCCATTTCAATCAGCTTGAATGCTAGTCTCATCATAGTTCCAAATCTTACAAGGACCATATGGATTAGAAACATAAGCTCTTGACAATGTGTCATAGAACATTGCCACCAATGCAAACCTCAAATTCAGTGCTCTATCTCTGTCAAGTCCTTTTGTTGTCCTCAAGCTAAGATCAAGATGTCTTTTAAACCCTGTCAACCATGATTTACCAAGGAGTCCATCCTTGAATGGGTTTGGCCTTGTTTGGAAAATATGCACAACTTCAGCCTTCAAATTGATTATTTCAAGGCCATGGCCAACTTCATCCATCTCCTTGCACCATTAGACAATCTTTTCCTCTTCTTCTTCATTCAAAACTACGGGGGGACCTTTCCTTTTAGTCGTAGTTATGCTAGTCAACCAATTTGTCAGCATGCTAGTTGTAAGTCCCCATTTTTTTGTTTCTCCCTAGTTGAATATCCATTGTATTCAACATCTCTCATGATGGCTTACATATCATTTGTTGACCACTCTCACTACACTGAAATCTTCTTTGGTGTAATAGATGCATTCACTTGGATTACTAGTTTGATTGGTTGTGTAGTGAGAATAACTTCATAATCTTCATCTACCGGTAGCCTTACACCTCTTTTGTGTGAAGGAAGTGTCATCCATAATCCCTTTCCACCATGCCTAGTTCTTGTTTGGGCTTTGTTTTTCATCTATAATGATTTTGTGCATAATGTGTAAGAAGCATTTGAATATATTGCAGCTAATATCACTGAAATCATTTGAATGGAAACATATATCCAACTGTAAAACAAGCTCATTATGTTGTATGTATAAATTGATTAGAACTCTATTCATTACTCTTACAAGTGTTTGTAAATCAGATTTGCACTCACACATAAGAAAAACATATGAAAGTATACATAAATGTTATATATACATACAACTAGATGGGCACATTTAACAGTTGCATATATGTTTATGATTCATATATTTCATGTTTTTACATAGAAATATACATATATTTCATGTTTATGGTTCATATATATCATGTGTAAGTGCAATTCTAATTTACAAACACTTGCAAGAGTAACAAAGAGAGTTTTAATCAATTTATACATACAACAAGATGAGCATGTTTGACGGTTGGAAATTTGTTTATGATTCATATTATTGATGTTTGTATATTTGTATATATATAGTACCCTTATGCACCCATTGGAATAAAAATATTGAAAACCCAATTTGAAACATATGATAATGTACATAAAACAGGATGAGCATGTTTTACAATTGGAAATATGTTTATGATTCAAATATTTCATTTTTTATATAGAAAATATGAAATCATAAGTGTTGATATAATCATTGGAACCTTTGAAAAGTTATAGAGCTAAATGTAGAGTAAGAAACAACTATGGGAGAGGGCTCGATGGTGGTGCAGGCTACCTTTGTATCATAAATGTCGATATATAATACCATTAAACACCCACTGGAATAGAAACATTTAAAACCCATGAGAGACATATGAAAATATACATAACTATTATATATACATATAGAAAAATGTATGTATATTTATGTATAAAACATGAAATATATGAATCATAAACATATATCCAACTATAAAATATGCTCATTTTGTTGTACATGTATAAATTTATTAGAACTCAGATTTCCAGTCACTCATATAAAAATGTATGTATATTTCTGTATAAAAAAATGTAATATATGAATCATAAAAATATATTCAACTGTAAAACATGGTCATCTAGCTTTATGTATAAAATGATTAGAAAGTTGAAAGCTATTGCAAGCTATCTTCCACCACCCATCCACATTAGTTGAAGACACCTCACTCACCTAAAATAAAATGGTGGACTTGGTGACATGTAACCTATTCAACAATATCCTTTGTATCTCCATATTGAAGGTCGCCCTTATATAGAATAACATCTTATATTTTCTATGCAAGACCATCCCTAAACAATGAATTTATTTGGAATGATATTGATATTGAATTTGTAGTTTTAACATCACTATTTAGATCACACAAGTTGGGTTGAATTTTTAACATCACTATTGAGATCACACTTCATTTCAAACACATGAGAAAAAACATTATGTTTGAAACACATGAGAAAACATACATACATTTAAAATAGTTGCAAAAACATAGTTTCAACTTGCAGTTCAAATGGAGGTTGCAAGTTTCAAACAAAGCTCAAAGAAGTGTCTGAACCTGCAACAAGTGTCTAAAAGTGTAGAAAACAATCTATAGAAGAGAACTTGTTTTTATAGGCATCATTTCCATTTGAGTATTAATTTATTGATTTGTGTGGTTACATATTTGAGTCTCGATTTGTGTGGTTGCATATGATTGGATGATATTCAAATTAAATGTATTTGATTGTGTAATATATGGAGAAAGTGGATGGATTTGAATTAATGGAAGGAATTCAAATTAGTTTGCTTGTAAGAATGTCTAAATTGGGATGGATTTGAAATCTAAAATAAGTAGCATGTATCATTATGATTTGAGAGGTGTTGTTAATAATGCATTTTATTGGTATTTTATTGTTCTGTGATTGTTAATGGTGAGCCTTACAACCATTTTTAGTTGTTGTAGGCTTCATCTAGAGTAAATGAGGTAGTACTTGTGCATGGTGGAACTAGAAGTTGTTGTAGCAAGGTTGATATGTGGAATAGTTTCAATCATTTCGATGGGATGGTTGATATATAATATAGTTTAGGAAGGTTTATAGGCCGTTAGGTATAATGTATGACTGTATTAATAGAAGGATGTGTAATGTAATTTTTGTCATCTATATTTGCAAGTTGGATAAATGTCATGTCAAACATAGAACAAATTAAACTCAGTTGCTCATGTCATATCATTAATTTTGGAAAACTCTGTGTATTTGAAATATAAATATCTAATGGCAGTCAACTATATTTAGGTAAATGGATAGTTATTTGCCAAACATTGATTTGACCTTTTTGAAAGTATTACATACTTTATTTTTCATGTTATAAGGAATATTTAAAAAAATATCATTGCTTTTTTTATTAGACCTTTTTGAAAGTATTAGGTACTTTTTTCCCATGTTATAAGGAATATTTAAAAAAAGGTCTATCATTACTTTTTTTTTAAATTTATATTTTTAAATTTATATTCATACAAGGAGTAGGGCCCAAGCGATCAACTCCTATAACAACCATAAGAGTCCACACCACCATCGAGCCCTCTCCCCTACATCAAAAGAGGATATTTTTCATTACTTAGATAGTCAATCACCTTGCCTATCTCTTCAATAGAAATTGCCTCATCCAATTGACTAGACAAGTGCTTATCCGTTTTACAAGGTATAATATTAGAAACACTCTAGCCTTCTTACCTTCATCCCCAATGCCCATTGTCTTGGCAGCAGTGAAATGCCCAAATCAAAAGACGAGCAACGGATTGAAAACCCATGATCATGTTTATAAACAATTGAAAGATTTACAATTGTTTGCAAATATTTAATCAATAGAGGAAACAATATTTACAAATTGGGTAAAGAACCGCCCCAAAAAAAAAACACTTCGATGCTGGTGTACTGTGGAAAAAACTGACGGCGTTAGAAGATAGAGTGTTGGCGGCACCTCTTGAAGCAGTGCATGAGAGAACTTGAGTGGTGTGCCAGTGGTTTAAGAACTTTTTGGTGGCACTTGAAGGATTATTGGCAACCTTGAATGTGTATTAAAAGTTTACAATTTATAAATCAATGTTTACAAAAAAATGTGAAGTAAACAGGAAAGCCCGTAGGGCATAAGGAGGCGATTTGGTGATCTCTCAATGAGCGAGGAAACTAATGAAATAAGGAAACCATTGATTCAGTTATGACTGAGCTTGACAAAAAAAGGGTTCAGAAATCGTGGTACAATGACAAATGCCAAACAAACACAGAGAACCAACAGTCAAAACCAAACCAGATAAAAATGTCGCCCATGAACCAAATCAAAACCTCGCTCACAATTATGGTTACAGGATAGATAATGTATCATGCTTAAAAGTTTTAACTCAGAAGAGGGGAGAAGGACATGAAAGGCCTATTGCATTTATGAGCGCTCCTTTAAAAAATTAGAAGTTAGATACCTCTACATGGAAAAATAGCCTTTTTCTTTGGTTAGGCCAGTAAAGAAATTTAGACATTACATTATGAGAAGTAAGGTCTTCGTCATTGACCCAGACCAAGCTGTCAAATCCAGGCTGATGCAAAATGAACTAGGAGAAAGATGTGGTAAATGGGAGAAAGATGTGGTAAATGGATGGTGGTATTGCAAGAATTTCACCTAGACATACAACCCATGAAGTTAGTCAGAGGACAATGACTGTCTAAATCATTGGTAAAATTGGATCAGCAACTGCTGTGTCACCAGTACTTAGTAGAAGCTATCACCACTGATCCTTGTTACCAGGATATAGTGTATTACCTACTGAACAATAGGTTCCTGGAAAACTTAAATTCTACTCAGAGAAGGGCATTGAGAATTAAGAGCAACAACTATATGATCAAGTCAGGGGTTCTTTACAAGAGGAATCATGAGGGTACCTATTTAAGGTGCTTGAGCAAACGTGAAGTAGTCCAAGTAATGATGAAGTTTCATGAAAAGTTTGGGATAAAACATGGCTCTGGGGATGCTACAACGCATCAAATCTTAAGGGTAGGGTATTATTGGCCTCAACGGTTCAAAGCTACACATCAGCATGTGCTGAAGTGTCATACATGTTAGACCTTTGGTCATAGAGAGGAATCCAGTCATTCCCTGTAACCTGTTCATGAGGTGAGGCCATTTTCCCAATGGGGCCTTGATTTTATAGGTATGATCAACTTGAATTATTTTGCAGGGCACAAGTTTATCTTGACAACTATAGATTATTGTACAAGATGGAGTGAAGCTCAAGCCTATAAGGATTGCACTACAGAAACTATTATCAAATTTATGGAAGAGCATATTATACCATGTTTGGAATGCCATTTCCTCTAGTATGTGATAACGACCCTACCTTCTCCTTTACTAAATTGTTGCAATGGACTTTTGAACATGAAGTAATTGTAAATTTTTCTTCTAATTATTATCCACAAGGGAATGGTGTTGTTGAATCTACTAATAAGAACTTAATAGATGTCATTAAAAAATTGTTGGAGAAGAACCCCAGAGATTGGCACACTCAGTTGAAATTTACTATGGGCTACTAGGACTAGGGTTAAGACCTCTTTAGGTACATCACCATACCAGCTAGTCTATGGCCCTAGTCCAATTTTCCATGTAAATCTAAAGATTCCAACCTTGAAATTTATGAAAGATCATGTAGATCTTGGAAATAAAATAGAATCTAGGTTGTTAAACTTAATGGGCTTAGAAGAGAGAAGAGATGTTGCGCTGGAACATTTTGTGAAACATTAGGCAGTGGTCAAAAGATGGTTTGACAAGAGAGCTAAAGTTAAGGCCTTTAGGATAACTAACCTAGTCCTTTTGTGGGATAAGGCAAGAGAAAGGAAGGGAGTCCACTCTAAATTTGATAAACTTTGGTTAGGTCCCTTCCAAATAACTGAAATCCTAGGAGAGAATGCTAACAGAATCAATTCCTTAACATGAGAGCCTGTCCCATTACCATTCAATGGGTAGTATCTCAAGCATTATTTTTTGATTAGGGTCTGCTAAGGGGACCCCTTCCCCTCTGTACATATTTAGGTTAGTACTTTCTTTCTTTCTTTCTTTGCTTTAGTTTGAATGTGTGGTTGGTTCCTTTTGTTTTCTTTCCCCTATTTTCTTGTATTGTTTGTAGTCTGTATTTAGATCCCATCATCTTTTTGTTTTAATTTGAACATTAGTTTTTGGGTCCCCTTGCTTATTGCTTTGAATGCTTTGCATGAAGAGTGGGCTGACATTTATGCCAAAAATGATGACCTAGCATTATCCCAGACAACTATTTAGGGTCGTCTGAGGTTGCATGTGTTATGATACAATTGGTGTATGTTTATTGTTTAGACTAATATGACCAGTGACTTAGCTAAAACCTATGTGAAGATCTTATACTTAATACACTATAATGTTTCCGAGGGTAGTTAGGGTTCATGGTTGCAACATGATGTTGGGTGAAAAATCTAGAGGTTCATAACCTAGACCCCACTATGATTCCCAACCCAGTAGCAAACTTTATTACTTGCAAGATGACGCAAAAAAAGATGATGAATAAGAAAAAAGGAGGGAATAAAAGTAAATCAAATAGAGGTTAGGAATGATATTAGAAGAGCTCAAAATCATTGGGTGATTCAAGTAACCTCTAGCAGGGCTATGAATGCATGTCTAGCAGTAGAGCTATGGGTGTTGTCACAATCGTGTGTCCCACTTTTAGGAGATCCTGATTTTTTTCTGAAATCACATATTATTTAGAAAAATTAATGATTCAAGCCTTGAGAGGTTCCATCTAAAGAGGTTTAATTGAAGGGTTCAATAAAACCCCATTAGATCAAATCCCCTTGGAAAGAACCCCCTAGTCTTAAATCAAACCCTCAATGGAGTCTCCTCCGCACCTATCTGTTGTGACCAAATCACACATCGCCCCATTGCAAATGGGGACCCCCTTTTTTTGAATTCTAGTGCTTTGCTAAGTCCAGGATGATGTCCTTTGCATGATGAAGTCAGCAGTGTTTGAGTCTTAGAGCCCCTTGATGACCTGATCCTGATGTTTGAGACCCTGAAAATGACTAAGTCCGATATCCTGATCCTAAAGATCCTGAAAATTGGCTAAGTCTGAAATCTAGTGGATCCTCAAAAATCTAGAATCTGCATGTTAAATCTAGTGGATCTGGGACCTATCTCAAACATCCTGAAAGGTATATTGAAAAATATTTAAAGTATAAGAAATTCATCTTATACTTAAATATATTTTTCAATATACCTTACCTTGGCGACTTGCATTTTTGGGCACGAATTTCCTCTAGTACTTGGGCGCATTTTCCCACCTCTGCCAACTCACATCAGCGCCTAGAGGAGATCAACTTTCAAACACTCTAGAGGATGGCGCCTTGACTAGAATTGACATAAGGAGCCTTCAACATCAAAAAGGTTTGACAAAGGAATGATTTAAAGCTTAGGCGCCCCTTTCCATGTCCAAATGATCACTCAAATTGCGCCTTCAATTGAAGTGGGTAAGCTTAGGCGCCCATTCCTTGTTGCTCCTCTCCACTTTGGCGCCTTGATGTAGGATGGAGTTCAGATCAATGATAGATAGCGCCTAAGATTCAAGTAGTCTCACAAGGATGTAATCAAGTGCTGAAGAGCCTTAAAGACATCAACAATTAGCAGATTCAAGTCTAGGTGCCTTCATGCATTAAACTATCTCCACTTTGGCACCTTAGCATGAAGAGATGTTCAAACTAACCCAAAGTTGTGCCTTAGTATGAAAGAGCATGATATGTTTAAACTAACTCCTATCATGATGTTTGAGATCCTGAAAATGACTAAGTCTAGTAGCCTGAAATCCTGAAACACTAAAAAATTGGCTAAGTCTGAAATCTAGTGGATCCTCCAAATTCTATAATCTGCATGTTAAATCCAGTGGATCTGAGACCTATCTCAAACATCCTGAAAGGTATATTGAAAAATATTTAAAGTATATCCTGAAAGGTATATTTAAATCCAATGGATCTGAGACCTATCTCAAATATCTAAACTTATACTTAAATATATTTTTCAATATACCTTACGCTCTGGGACTACTATTTCTAGGCGCGAATTTGCTCCTAAAGACCTTAGGCGCGTTTTCTCACTTGTAGACACTCAAAAAGTGTGCCTTGATGGGAGGAGAGGTCCAAGTCAATTGTGGATGGCGCCCAATTTGCACTAACTAGAATTGGCACCCACTTTAGTCCATATTACCTCATTCTAGCGCCCTAGAAGAATCATCATCAAGTTGGTGCCTTAAAAGGAGAAGTCATCTTGAAGTAAGCGCCTTCGAATAAAGTTCATGAAATGACCTCATTGAATGGGCACCTAGAGAGAAAGGATCACTTTAAAACAAGTCTTGGTCATTCAAAGCCTTGAAAAGTAACAAATAGAACCCAAATTGTGTTAGGTGCCCATTTTTACCTCTGCCAACTCAATAGGTGCCTTGAAGGAATTGCTCAATCATTGCTCAATCAAGACATTGAAGTTGGGCGCTTGGAGTATAAAATCATTCTAATACATGATTGATCACTTAGAAGTATAAAATTGCAAGTATGAAGCTTCAAAGGGTTGGGCGCCACTTTCACCAAAAGCACATCATTTTGGCGCCTAAGGGAGGAGTTTGCATTGAAAGATACCTTTTGGGTGAACCTTATAGGGGATTGACTTCTTTTAAACATTACAATTGCTAGAAAATCATTTGAAATTATGAATGTGGGACTAAATTGATGTTAGGTGTTTTTTGCTCCTCTTTTTACCTATATTTGTGCCTAAGCTTGAAAAGGGATTATTACATGTTTAAAGTTATTCCTATCTTATGTAGTGATTAATATATTGTTTACCTTGTCTTGTAGGAGCATCAATAAATCTCAGGAGTCATTCAAGGAGTCACCTTTGAGCAAGCGCCTAGAGTCACCTTTAGTCGAGGAGTAAAGCTAAGAAGTTGTCAATGCAAGAAAGAAGCATCATCATCATGTACTCTTCAAGATCATCATTTAGTTGCATCATTGAGAGAAGGGAGTGTTGGTGAAGCCAAGGAGTCATCAAGAGCAAGTACCTAATTCACCTTCAAGTTGCAAAGAGAACACCACTTTAAGGGATCACCTCAAGTCTCCTACATCCATGACATCATGTTAGATCACATCAAATTCAAGTGTACTTCATCAAGGATAATCATGTTCGAAACATTCATCCATCCAAGCTTCAAGTCAAGGTTTGTTAAACTTCAAAGTTTCTTCTAGAGGTTATCAACATCTACTTCACATCCAAAGAAGGTGTTATCATCTACACTCCAAAGGGCTACTTCAAGGTCAACATGCCAAGTGCACTACTTCATCTTCATCCTATCATCAAGCAAGGCACTTCATCCATTTAACTTCAAGTTCCATTCAACCTTCAAGTCCAAGAGAGATCTCTACTTCATGTCATCATCATTTACTCTACTTCAAGCTTCATCATCATCTACTCCCATTCAAGAATGAGGTCATCATCATCTACATCAAGAAGCTACAAAGAAGATCATCATATATCTTACTTGCAAGAAGAAGAAACATTACAAAGTTAATCAAATGAGCTACAAGTATCATACATCCAGTTACAAGGAGATGTACAAGGCAAAGATCAACAAGTTGTATTCCTAAACATACAAGTTCAAGCAATTACATTGAATACATCACACAAAGATGATACAATTTTCAAAGTATGCTGAGTTGGCATCTATGTGGCGAGTACATATCATTCAATTTTGATTAGCCGCATTATTTAATGCATTAAATGTATCATTTAATAAAAGAAGTCAAAGGGATTCCTATGTGGGGGATGTTTTAAATGATTTTGCCTTACCTTATCACATTGGAAAATGTGCCTTCATTGCCTCCCTTCTTTTTGTTAAAAATAGCAAGTTGTTGTAACTACTTCTGAGGTGGCATGATCTAAGCCCTTGGCTATCAAAGTGATCTAAGCCATTCATTGTATCTGGAGCACTATATAAAGGCCTTGTTGCCTCATTTGTAATACAGTAGATCATTAGTAGTAGTAGAGAGTAGATTTTAAGAGTAGAATAGGAGACTCTCAAAATTTTTTGAGAAGACCTGAAATTGTTGTAAATATTTCTCAAGGTTAATGCAAAAGACATTGGAAGTTTATTTGGTGTTCGAGTGTTGTCTTGTGGAGTAACATAATTTCTTGTATTTCTATGAAATGAAGAGATGTTTCAAATAGATTAGAAATAGATTAGAGCTCATTGTTGTAATGTATGTTGTATTGAATATTTGATCAACTCCTAGCTCATGCTTTTAACATTCATCGCTGGTGAAGTGTTGTGTAAAGCTAGTCTGAGCCTCATTTGTATAAGTTCGATTGTGAATGCTTGTTTGAGCTGTGCCGTTTAATGGGTGCTCATATGAACCTTCATGATTTGAAAACCTTTCGCATAACCTTAGGAGATTGCACCAACTTCATGTAGTTGTAGGCATCCTTGGCGAAGTGAAGTTAGGTTAATTCCGGAGTTTGTCTATTTAGTCATCATCATTGCTTCATTGATCTTAGATAGTTTCCTTTAACTTTACCTTTTTTCATTTTCTTTATCATTAAGACCTTTGTACATACATCATCCACATAGAAGGAGGAACAAGCTAATGAAAGGAGAAGAGTCTGCGTAAGTCCCTTTGTGATTATCAGCAAGATCACATGTAATCACTGAGTTAAACCATCATGAATCAAACAAAAGGAACCTTGGAGTTACTTCACTGGATCACATAGTTTAGCCTTTGAAGAGATTTATTCAAGAGAGAGTGGGATACTCTAGTGTTTTACTCTATTGTTGACTTGTCTAAAAACAAACATCAACATTTTCGAAATGCTGACAAAAACAAATTTTGCTTCACCTTTTGGGGGATCAAATGAAGTCATTTAGAAATTCTATTTTGTAAATATGTAGCCCTTAATATAAGCTTTCCAAAATGTGTGATTTTGAATAAGTTTCATTTGATTTTATATTTATTTTCTATTTTCTAGTGAATGTAGGTTTTTCACCGAACATCAATGTCTCTATTCCACACACGCAGAAAAATAAAAATAGAGAAAAAAATTCTAAAAAATATTTGTGCACTAGGTATTGATGTCCTTGTTTCACAAAAAGAAATTTGAATTTTTATATATACACAACAAGTTATGCTTGACAACATACACCCATGTCCAAATTATAGTTACCCTGACTTCAAAAATTAATTAAAAAAAATGTAACAAAAAATTATGAAAAAATATCCATGCACTAGATATTGATGTAGAAAGTCTATATTTTAAAATTAGAATTGTATCCTTTCTAGAAAAGAAAAGTTATGTTGGACGACATAAATGTTACTTTCTAAAAATGTTGTTTACTATTAAAAACTAGTTATTAAAGGAGACGTTGAAAGATTCATGATTTATTTTTAAAAAAAATCTTAAAAAATATATCTAGAATCTACACACAAATCACTAGTTTGTATCATCTCCAAATTCTTAATGGTTTAGCTGCTATAGGTCTCAGAAAGTGAAGGTTTGGTTAAAAATGCTGATATCAATGTCCATCTTGGCCAAAAAGTGGGACTCATTATTGTGGGATTACCCCTATGTTTTGAATGGAATTATAGGGACAAATCCGTCAGGGCTATGGACGCTTGACTAATAGTGGGGCAATGTCCAGTGGTCAGTGATTAGAGTCAATGAGCCTATGCCATATCAAAAGTGACTATTGATCATCTATTCAGGATAGGATCAAATTATGTAGCTCAATGTTTGGTTTGCAATGATGGTCTTGACTTGCCCAAGGGAAGGGAATGAATACAATTGCACACACTTGGGTCCTTCAATAGTGGATGTTGTGTTATCAACTGTCTCTGCTTTATTAATAACATATTGCCTCATTGTCACCCTCATGTCAGTCTTTGGGAGTATTGGGCAATTGGATTGAGTTGTGCTTCTTGAAATGCTAGAGATAGTATTTTCAGGTTGGTTCACCATTTGTTGTGCCACACATATGCCCCATTTTGGCATGAAAAAAATGAGGCCTCCCCTTTCTTTTCTTTTCTCCTTTTTGCTTTGATTAATTTGGTTTTTGATTTAGTTTGGGTTTTTTACTAAAATTTTCTTGTTGGTTGTTTGGCTAGAGCATCAGGGTTTGTCATTTTGGTATGACAGTAGAATCATCCCTAAAATTCTGACATTTCCCTTTGTTTGGTTTTACTTGTTTTCCTATTAGATTAGTGGGGTTTGTCATTTTGGTATGGTAGTAGAATCACCCTTGAAATTCTCACGTTTTCCCTTTGGGTGTTCATGTGGATAATTATCATCTTGTCAAGGTTTGTCATCTTGGCATGACAATAGAAGCTTCCCAAACATTCTGATGTCCAAGGGTTAGCAGCGATTTTGTGTGTTACCATTTTCAGGCTTTTGGAGCCTGCCATTTTGGCATGCCTAAAAAGGAGTCTTCGACGCCCCGATTGGTAAGGGATATGATCTAATTTCGAGCTACCCTTGGCTCTACATTTATTGCAATTTTCTCACATGCATGCAAATAGGATTTTAATGTTATTTGACCTATTTTCATTTTCACTTACATTTTATGATCTCATACTTGGAGCTTTGGCAATTTAGTCTTACTAAAAACCCTTTGGTTTGAGATTAAAGCTACTAGTGCATTTTGGGGTGAGAGATCATGGTTCTCTATTTGAACATTGTTGTTGTGTGCTTTTCAACTTTCTTTTTGCTCGTCTTCTCTTTAGGTAGGGTTTTGTAAACCTTCCTATATTTTAATGGAATCTTCCTTGTGTGCATGTGTTCTTTCTTGGTTTTGTTTGCCTCTGTTTCAAAACCCATTTCATTAATATCATTTTTCTTCTATCCATTTGTCTGGGTGCTAATTCCTCCAACCTAAGCAATAATCGATGTATCGGTGTTGATTCTTTCCATGTTCATGCTAATCAATGCATATGCATTGATTCCCGCCTTGTTCACGCTAATCGACGCATATGTGTTGATTCCCACCCTATTTGTGCTAATTGACATGTAGGCACTAACCGTGCTTGCCTCGGCGCTAATCACCCCTTTGTCCACTTGCCTCTTGGGGTGCTAATCCTACCTCCTCAGTGTGACTAGATGGTGGAAAAGCTAAAGTCCAAGTTTATTCCAACAAATTATCAATTAGGAACTATTGAAGGAGCTACATGATTGTGAAGAATACACGAGGAGTCCTATAGGATGATGATTCAGTTAGGACATCATGAAGAAGGAGTTGGGAAAGTGGAAAATTACATTAATGGATTAAGGGAATCCATCCAAGAGGAATTGGGTATGTGGAATATCCATACAGTAGAAGCAGCCTACTAGTTGACACTCCCTACAGAAAGGAAGATGAACTGAAAGATGGAAGAGAGGTAGAATCAACAAAGAGAGGAATGAGGATAGATGTAGAGACAGAGGAGCATACTCAAGGGGTTAAGCGAGAGGTGGACCTTACCACAATGAAGGAGGAAACAAAAATTCCTAGTATAGAGAGAAAGAAGATGATAATTCCTACCATAGTAGTAGGAGAGATGAATAGTAGTACCCACCACAAAGGTTATAAGTTGGTAAGAGTTATCGCAAGGATGAAGATAGTGAGAAAATGTACATAGAGAGTCCCATAAAGGAAGTGGAGGGTATTCTCAGTAGGTTAGAGGAGGATATGAGAGGACAGGTAGAAATTTTTAGAGGAACTTATTTCAGGTGTGGAGAAGAGAGACATAGGGAATTCAAGTGCCAAGGAAAGAGGATAGAGGGTAGCGCACAAGATACATTTTGGGATTAGAGGTCACCTATCTCAAAGAGGGACCTAGAATGTGGAGATTCACTTATCTCAAGGAGATCCTTGAGATGCAATAGAAGGGAGGAACTGACCCAAAGAAGGAATTTTGTTAAGAACCAGATGTAAAGTGGGAGGGAAGTGCTACAATGGGTTGTTGTGGATAGTGACAATACAGATAATTTAGTGTCTAAGGAAATGGTTGACAAGTTGAAGCTAAGGAGGATGAATCATCCACATCCATATAGGATTGGATGTTGTAGTAAGTAGACAAGATATTGGTGGAAGAATGATGCTTGTTAAGGTTCAACATAGGAGTGTATCATGATGAGTTGATGTATGACATTGTGCTAGTAAATGTGTGTCATTTGTGTTGGGAAGACCATGTAAATTTGATAGGAGTGATGTGTATTGAAGGAAGAGCTAACACCTACACAATCTATAAGGATGGCCAAAAACATAAGTTGATCCTCTTGAGGGAAAGCTAGGCATAACTTTACAATAGTGCTAAAGTGTGCATTGGGGAGGAATAATATGCATTGATCCCAAAGGATGTGTGGTATTGTTGGAGTGTTTGATAGCACTGCAAATGCAAAATAGGTATCATAGAAAAGAGAATGTGAGAGCAAAGGTCACCAAAGAGAATATATCTAAGGGATAGGGCAAATGAGTGAGAGGATGAGGAGTTTGCATCGAGAAACATGTGGCAGTAGAGGGCATAATAGAAGGGTATGTGACAACCAAGAAGGAGGATGATAGATGTGAGGGGGTTGGTTGATGGAAAAGGCAATGGATTGTGAGTGGCTATAGATCAAGAGGATGGGAATTAGAAGATGATTGGGTGGAACAAAGTACCACAACTTCAGAAGAGGAAGCTAAATGAGATCACAAGTGACAAAGGAGAAAGTAGTGCTTAGAGTGGATCACGTGAGGCATACCTGAAGGAGGTGGAAAGAATGAGTTGAGGAAGCAATAGGTTGGAATCTCCAAGAAAAGATAGGTTATCCTAGAAAATGAGGGACTCATTTTTTATTAACCCCAAGTGTCTGATGCAGAAGCATCCCTGAGCATCATGGTAATCTTGCATCAGTCTGGAAAAGTGGATTTTATGGTTTATTTTAGTTGTTTGTTTGTTTGTGGTTACCAATTTGTGATAGGGAAAGTTAGCACATTTCACCATAGTTTGAAATTATATTTTGTGGTCATAAGAGTAGTTCTAGTTGTGGTTGATGGGTCTCATGTTAACATTTGAGGAGAATGGTGAAGTAAAAGATAGTAACTTGGTTCATGAGCATCTTCTGAGTTAATAGTTGTGCACAATCATTATTGTTTCCATTTGCAACAAGTTATTTGGAGTTTATGTTGATAGAGGAATATTTGTGAGGAATTTATTGTACATTGAGGATGAATGTTGAGTACCACATGAAAGTTTTCCACTATTTTACCATTTGTATTGTAAGTTTGTTATTTCTAGCCAATGGCATATTTCATGTGTTATATATTGGGCTTTGCACCATCTTGAGGCCAACACAAATCATTTGGAAAACATGGGAATGCTACATATACTTGGTTGTGAGTTGTTTGAAAGAAAGCAAAGAAGACAAGAGGAGGTAGGAGAATAGAGAGTGAGCTTTGATGGTGAGGAAAGAGAGTGAGGTTTGAGAAGCAGAGTGAGGGAATAGGAGTATGTTGTGAAGTGCAATCTTGAGGGAAAGTGAACACTAAGGAAAGAGATTGATAGTGCAACACATAGTGGGTGTCATTACAACAAAGTGGTGTTTTAGTAGTGTAATTGTACTTGAATTATCATTACAAGATAGTGTTGTAGGAAGCACGTTATGGTGAAATCTTAATTAATAATCAAAGAGTTGCAGCCTAGCATGTAAGAATCCCACTATGGAAAATTTTGATGGTTGTAATCATGCAAGTATGAAATCAATGAGAATTTTGTTTCTATTATTGTGAAATCCTATGGTGATTGTTTGTTGTGTTAGTTGCATGGCTGGATAGTCCTTCATTGGGCCCTCCTACTTTGACTACATCAAGGAGAGAGGGAGATAGATAGGGAGAAGATAGATTTAGAGAGAGGGAGATATAGAGGGGGGAGAGATAGAGATAGAAGAGGAGGAGAGAGACAGAGAGAAAAAAAAAAAGAGGGATATAGAGAGATAGAGAGATAGAGAGATAGAGAGGGAGGGATGGAGATATATATAGATAGGGAAAGATATA